>CM030849.1:13024386-13209386 GCA_018105865.1 Metaphire vulgaris
ACAAATGGCCACAGTTGCGTGATTTTAACGTACATAGGCCTAATTATTACGTGGCGCAGAGCTTGGCTATAGGTGGCGATCATTGAAATGTTGTTCAGCATGAATTCAATGATTGGGTATTAGGTATAGGTATTGGATTAGTATTATCCTGCACTGCGAGCGAAGCGGTTTAGTCCTTACGTCGCGCGATGCGTTGGTGGACGATGTTTGAAGACGACGTTGCTATTGGTAACAATTGTTCGCAGCCTGAGGTAGTTGCAACGTACATTTTAACGTACACAAAAATACGTGTACAGCGTCACAAATGGTCACAGTTGCGTGATTTTAACGTACATAGGCCTAATTATTACGTGGCGCAGAGCTTGGCTAGGTAGCGTATGTACTTCATTGAAATGTTGTTCAGCATGAATTCAATGATTGGGTATTAGGGATAGGCATTGGATTAGTATTTATCCTGCACTGCGAGCGAAGCGAGCGCGAGCGAAGCGAGCATCTTTCTAGTATATTTATAAATGTTATACGTTTGTTACCCGATTCAAGTACAGCCATTACAGCTTCAAAGCTTTTTGGACAAGGGATAGGTAAGGGTTTCTTAATTAATTTCAAATCAGATTTAAAAAGAAATGCAACTCCTCCACCAAATCCAGTTTGGCGAGGTTCATTTATCATTTGGAAGCCAGGTGGTATAATGTCTGCAATAAAAGAACAAGCGGTTATGATACTATTTTGAACAGTAAGAAGAGCTGTTTCTGTGGAATGAAGCTTACGATATGCCGATTGAAGAGGTGTATAAAGAGAATTTAACGAGAGATGGTTCTCCAATCTTCGTGCAACTATACGTTCAAGAAGTTTCGATATAAAATGTAGATTAGAAATTGGCCTGTAATTGTTTAAGTTCTCCACATCGAGAGATGCTTTCTTGAGAAGCGGCTTAACAATAGTTTGTGCAAAAGATGGAGGGAAAGTCCCTACCGACAAAGATAGGTTTACTAAGGAGGTGAGTAAATGTCCAAGTAGGCTACATCAAAGCATTGTTTCAAAAGAGAAGTAGGAACTGTATCCAAAAGACACTGTTTATTTGATGAAGTAAAAATAACCGACCGAACTTTATCAATGGTTGCGGGAGCAAAAGTGTCAAGAGTAGGCACATGGTGGTCGGGTAAGGATAGATCGTCAGATCCAGAATCAAAGAAAGACTTCGTCACTCTGGCAATTTTATCTCCAAAAAATCAAGGAATGCTGCTGCAAGAGATGATGATTCTACATTACTAGGTAAACCAGCCTATGTGTTCTTCTAGTGGGATGTGCGGTGGGGCCCTAGTCGTCCGCCCAAATTTACAGTAAGATAAAACGAGCCTCAAAACATGTGCAGACTATACGACAGCTGTTTGGCAATCTTCCCAGGTCTTCTTTGCATAGAACTTTACGACAAAGATGGCGAAACAGTTTCGCACCCAGGATCTTATCCTGGTCGCGCTAGTGTTTGTTTACAACGTAACTATATCCGTAGATTTAATGATTCCGACAGACGTATATACGAACTTAGATTAATATTGTTCATTTTGCGAATATTGACGAATATTCGCGAAAAAATGTAAATAATGTTGAAAAGGAATACACGTATAATAATTTGTACAGTGTATTCGTAAATTTCTTTTAAGAAGTTCTGATGCTGTTTTTAAAAGGTATGAAATTTTATCAGTTCAGATACACTCTCTAACAAACTTCAATTCACCAAATAATTATCAGTCTCAACGTAAAATTGGCAAAATCGCCGTTAGATTTGATTTGCTAAACCAGATGACTGAACAAATCTATAAGCCAAGTGAAGGTATTTGTATTCTTAATTCCCTAACCCAAATAGAATTTCCACTCATTCGATAGATGGCGAGATTATCAATCTTCAATTATATTTATAACAGTTTCCCAAACGGTGGATCGCGACCATAAAGTGGGTCGCAGGCAGGACCGGATTGAGGTCCGAGTGGCCTGGGGCTGAGAAGTAAAAAAATGTCGTCGCTTCCATAATTTGAAAATCGCCCCCTTGTAAAATGTCCCGCCTTCTACACTGAAAATCTGTTACAAGCAAAAAAGGCCGTCGCTTGAAAAACGGTGTGCCTATTTTTTATGGTGGGTTTGGGGCTTTAGCCCCCGCCTTAATATAGCCCTGGTCGCAGGGTTGAGTCTAGCGCGAAATTAGATTCAAACGTGTCATTTTCTAACCAATACCACAATGTCACATGCCTTGAAATTTGCAAGTAGGCTTAGGTTTTAAGATATGTATATGCCTGCAATCCTCCATACACGGCTTATACTTAAAATGATTAGTGTTTTATCCAATTTTAGTTGACGATAAGTTTGCAGGGTCGTGGCATGTTAGTGTTACAATGCGACTGAAGAGAGTAGCCGCACAGTTCCGAAAAGTTTGGGAAACCCTGTCCTATAGGCCTAGTACTTTTTAAAATTATTAATTCTATTTCGCAATAAAGCAAGGAAAGCGTGCTTCGACCATTTTGCTCTGACACTCCACTAACAATATAATCTCTTTTTTGGAACGTAAGCACCTGGGGTTTAAGAAATTTTGCCGTACTCGTAGGATTTTAAGACGCTTAACAACGGTATGTTCCTGGAAATATCTTTAAAAGATAATTTTCTAGAAATTTCAATATCTCTATCTCTCATTTTGTCTTATTTGGCAAAAGTATGCATAAATATTGAGTCTAATATATTTGCCATATTTTTCATTCGAATTGAATCAGAGCTTTAGTTTTGCCATTTATTCAAAACTCAGAAGATTCTTTTCAACTACGTTCGCCAGATGGCCTAGTGCATTTTTTAATATAACACGCTATGATTAGGGTCGAGGCACGTTACAAGACCGTTGAAGTGGGCCGCGGTTCCAAAATGCAGAGCCACGGCGTGGGGCTTGCAAGGCCTGCGGCCGCAGAGACAACCCCATATTTCCGAAGCTTTCAGGCGACCCCTGGCAAATCGTCATTCGACCCCCGTCGGGGTCGCGACCCATAGGTTGAGAACCGCTGATCTGGTGCATCTGTACTCTGTGCCTATGCACAAAGCACCGAAATTAAATTTATTAATTTTTGATGTTGAAATAATCTGTTCAATTTCTCTTTTATAAAAACAGATGGATTTCTAATATTTCATCATCGTCGTCATCAATGACTCATCATCATCTTTTTTGCTACAAATATGGGGAAACAGTCCCGCACCCAGGCCTTATCCTTGTCGCGCTAGTGTTTGTTTCCAACGTAACTATGTCCGTTGATTTAATGATACCAACAGACGCATATACGAACTTAGATTAATATTGTTCATTTGGCGAATATTGACGAATATTCGCGTCAGAAATGTGTCCATAAGGACGCGTAGTCAATCTGTTATTTCGAAAAAATTTCTTTTAAGAAGTTCTGATGCTGTTTTTAAAAGGTATGAAATTTTATCAGTGTCAGATACACTCTCTAACAAACTTCAATTGACCAGATAATCTTCAGTCTCAACGTAAAATTGACAGAATAGCTTTAAAATTTATTTTGCTAAACCAGATGATAGACAAATCAATAAGCCAAGCGAAGGTATTTGTATTCTTAATTCTTTAAACCAAATATAATTTCCACTCATTCGATAGATGGCGAGATTATCAATCATCAATGACATATAACACAGACCTAGTGCTTGATTTGACAAAAGAACAGTAATATAGAGCAGGGGCGTAGCCAAGAATTTGATTTCGGGGTATAATTTGATTTGGGAGTATAAATCTTTTTTTAAACTTTTAAAATCTTTTAAAAAACACATTAAAACCTTTAAGGTTGCTTGATTTTTTGTCGGGGGGAGGGGGTACATACCGATATACCCCGTCTCTACGCCCCTGATATAGAGTGGCGTAGCAAGGGTTCCGGAAATAGGAGCACCAAAGCGTCCACATACCAAAGCTTATAGTTGTGACTAGGGGCCTTGAGAGTGTTATGAATTCGTTGAAAATGATCTAGAGTGGTGCCCCAAACGAAAAATATATTTCTAGGTAATTTTGAATTAAAATTTTGAGATCTGGAGACATAATGCATATGCCTACATCATGGGCAATCTCCCCACAGAACAAATTTTGTAGGTCAATAGTTAACATAGGTCTTCAGCAGCAAAGTAATTTTAAGTAATGTAATGATTTGAAGGTGAGCTTTAGTGCATGGGCCTATTTAAAAGACTGCAAATTTTTCAAATCGGCTTTTGCGACAATCGTACGACTGAACCGAGTCCAAATAAGGGTGGGGGAGGGGGGCCGCGCCATTTACGGCCCATATCCTAGTCGCGCCAGTGTTTGTTGCGTAACTTCTGTAGGTCCTACGCTGGTTTAATGCTACCTTGTACTCTTGTACCCAGTTGCAGTTATAGGCTACTTGTGGTCTGTCCGCGAAGTAGCCTTTCCCACGCCTCTCTGTCAGTGGCGGCTCCCCCGGGGGCCAGGGGGGACCCGTGCCCTATTGAGTGCCTGGTCTCCCAGTAATTATGAAAGTATTTCAACACTTTAGTGAAGTATTTAATACAACGCTGCTGGTACCTCGGTAAGAAATGTAGTTTCCATTTATTCAACAGATGTCGCAAGTAAGGATCAGAGCGAATTTTTGTGTGTTAAAAGTGACAGTGGAATAGATTGCCTCCGGACGGAGCGATATACATCGATGGATGAAGCCACAAATAAAATTGAAAGGAAATTGCTCTTGAAATTTACTCATTTGAGACTGAATATGCTTATTGAAGAAATTTAAATACGGTTACTTACTAGTCAAAAATACACACCATTTAAAAGCTGGTTCGAATTCCTACTCATAAAATTTTGACCATTAATAAGTGAAACTGAATTTCCAAATAATTTTGTAGCGAATATTTCTCGATATTCGCAAAATTCAAAATATAAGCTTAACAGTTGGTACTTCCTAAGGTTGGTTACTTCATGAGTGTACATTCCACAGTGTTAGGAAATGCACCAAATAGAAAATGGTTCAATGATTGTGTCTTTGGTTACAGAATAGAAAGAAAGGTTAAGGGCTGTCCATTAACAATGTCAACAATTTTTGGGCAATTTTTGACCCCCTCCCCTTGTCAACAACTGTCAACTTGCAGTGGCCCCCTATAATTATGTAATTATGTCGAAACCTTTTGCCCCCGCACTAAGACCAGTGACGGGTCCAGGCCCGTCTTATGGGCCTACCTGTGTGAGGACCCGGGCACCTGGCGGCCTGCGAGGCCCTAGATGTGAAGATCAAATGTTGACAAGCAAAAAAAGGTCATCTCCAAACGTTTTTGAATGTTAGCAAGCAAAAAAGGTTATCTCTAAACGTTTTTGGATGTTGACAAGCAAATACACTGTAGGTAATCGTATGTTTTTCAATGTTCGCAACAAGCAAAAAAATGTGCGGGGCCCCGGGCACTGTAAGGGACGTCATTTGGGGGGGGG
Source organism: Metaphire vulgaris (assembly GCA_018105865.1). Classification (NCBI taxonomy): domain Eukaryota; kingdom Metazoa; phylum Annelida; class Clitellata; order Crassiclitellata; family Megascolecidae; genus Metaphire; species Metaphire vulgaris. The sequence continues at coordinate 13,029,860 of CM030849.1, forward strand.
CAGGGGGGCATTTGCCCCCCTGATTTTTAGGACAAATTTTTTTTTGGCAAACGTTTGTGTTATTTAGTTTTTTTATATGCCCTAAAGGAGTCGTTGATATCGAGTAATCTGAAGTAACCAATCGTAAAGATGACTGACAAGCAAAAAAAAAGGTCGTCAACTTTTTTTTGCAAACCTGTAACTTGTCAGGCTGAAAGTGTTTTGCCCCCCCCTGAAAAACAGTGAAATGACGTCTCTGGGCACTGTGCCCGATTTTTAACACTATAGTCTACAAGACGGGCCTGGACGGGTCCCCTAAAAAGTTTAGAAGGTTATTAGTTTTGCAGCGATGTTTATTACTATTTCTCTTTCTTTTGTTCAAGTGTCATATTGTGGTGGTGATGACTTTTTTTCTTGCTTGTCAGGCTTTTTTCTATTGTAATAAATAGTATTCCATGAAATGTCCCATTTTTTATCATAGGGCCTATGTAAAAATTAAATTGTTGACGTCAACAGGGTGCGATTTTTGACCTGGAGCAGTGGGGGGACGTGTCGAGCTTGGGGGATGTAGCTGTAGGGGAAATGTAGCAGTGGGAGGATGTAGCTGTGGAAGAAGTAGCAGTATGTAATGTATGTAACAAAATATTTGTATAGCGCCTCTCTGATGAATCACTCAGAAGCGCTCCCACAGCAAATTACTGTATATTGACAAAGAGATAAGTTTTAAGTCGTTTCAAAAAGAGGGCCATAGAATTAGGAGTTACTAATAGAGATGTGCGGGTACAGCAAAATGCATACCCTACCCGTACCCGTGGAAAAACTTTTTTACCCTACCCTACCCGTACCCGCTAGCGCTATACCCTACCCGACCCGTACCCGTAAGCTGTGTACCCGTACCCGTACCCGTACCCGCACCCGCACCCGTAACCGACTTTGGTTGGAATTTGGAGTTTTTGGATTTGGAATTTTGGACCCGTACCCGCGGGTGCGTTTACGGGTACAAGTACTACAAGGACCTGTACATGGACCCGTGAACCCGTATCCGTTCCTAGAGACTATAGAGAGGCAACAGTGAAATAGGGGCTACGAAATTGGGATAACTATTCATTGTAAATAGCACGCATGTTTAGATTAGGACAGATCTAGTACTTAGGAATCAGGATAATCAGTCAGCTAGCCTAAGCCGACATGAATGGGCTTGTTTAAAATATTTAGTAGACTAGGTGTTTACCCGTCAAAAATGACGGGGGAAATTGGCTGTTTTACCACCCGATTTTGTGCAAATGCAGTAGCATTTTGCGCAATTAATTGTCCTTAACTCGCCGCCTTTTCCTTCAACCGAGTTAACCTTCCTAGCGTTAACGTCGAGTTGCGGTCGTCGAGAATACTGAAACTAAAAGCGTTAACTACGAGTTACGGTCGCCTATTGTCTACGTCTCCAATGGAGCAGGTGCAGCTGCAGGAGCAGGAGGTGACCACCCACTTAATTGTTTTGGTGACACACCCAACCAAATGGAGCCGCGGTCTGTGTCACACGAGGTATTCTTAGTGGACACTCTGAGCCAATTATTGGCATTCCAATATCCAATGCAATTCGCCCAAAGGAGCGAACCATTGTCTGCCGCTGATTAATGTGACAGATGGGACGTTACTTCGGAAGCATTGTAAGGAATTCACGGAACGCTTTCTGCATGGAAAAGTGCCAGAGAATGTAACCTCAAGGAGGTTAAAGCCCATTCGCGTGAATTTTCTGAAACTTGATAGTCAACGTAAGTGTAATGATTTGGCAGTGTCGAACGACATGCAGTGCTTGATTCTCTTGTTTGCTGTGCTGCTTTTTCACGCCGAGCAACAGCCTGCTACTCATTCTCACTTGATTGTCGGAAAGCTCGTGAACGCTGGACTTTTTTGTTTTGCACGAAGGGTTAGAAAGAGGAATAAAAAAGCTAAACAATGATGCAAACCTCATCTTCTTAGCTCTTATATAGCCAGAGATATAGCAAATTCAAAAAAATTTGGAAACTTTCTCAGAATTTAAAACTTTCGCGAAATTCACCGATATAATACTTATGTTCAAACATTGGGGTCATCGGGTTAGAATTGATAGATCTTTGCCAAATGTCAACCGATTTTCAAACATTTTGGTTTATTTTGTTCCTCTGACATCCCTGTACAACTTTGCCGCTGACCAAAGTGGGGTTACTGCTGAAAATATTTTGCTAAGGGGCTTTAAAAATTTTTTGGGGGAGAGAGTGATATTTTAGGCCGTAAAGTAGACTCTACTCCAATTTTTTGCACGGTTGGTTAGAAAGAGGAATAAACAATCTAAACAATGGTGCAAACCTCATCTTTTTAGCTCCTATATGGCCTGAGATATAGCAAATTAAAAACGTTACAGCAATCATTTCTGGAAAACGCTTTTCCAAAAATTAAATCCCCAGTACGGTGACAGCGTCTGAAAATTTAATCTCCACTTGAAGGGTTAAATTTAAAAAAATAGGTATTGAGGCTAGGAAGGAATAAATATGTATATAATAACAGGGGCAGGGCATTGGGAGAGGGAAGGGAGGTTTGGGAGGAGGAAGGTGGGTTGTACGGGTTTTCGGAGCAGCGTTGTGTAGGTTTGGAAACGGGGTTTGGGGCCGGTGGGGTAGGGCGGAGCGGTGATGGGTTGGGACCAGGGCGATTGGGAGAGGGGTGGAGAGGTACAGGGGTTGGGAGAGGGGTGGGGAGAGAGAGAAGGAACAGGGTTTGGGGCCTGTCGGGCAGGGTGGGGCAGGTATGGGTTGGGGCCTGGGCGATTCGGAGAGGGATGGGGAGAAAAAAGAGAGATGGGGAGGGAAGGGGGAACGGGAGTTTGGGGCCGGGGCCGGAATAGGTTGGGGCCGGGGCGATTAGGAGAGGGATGGGAGAGGGAAAAGGGTTGGGGAGAGGGAAGGGGAACGGGAGTTTGGAGCCGAGGCCGGAATGGGTTGGGGTCAGGGCGATTGGGAGAGGGGTGGAGAGAGGGGGAAGGGGGATAGGGGAAGGGAGAAGAAAGGGGGTTTGGGGCCGGGGCGGGAATGGGTTGGGGCCTGGGCGATTGGGAGAGGGATGGGGTGAGGATGGGGACGGGGTTTTAAGCTGCAATTAAGACGCTTCGTTAAACGCTCCGTTGTTAATACAGTTTTGATTAAACAATATTTGGTTGTCAATGACAACAGCGTCTTGCAATACCTGCCGTGTTGCCGTCGGACGGACCGTCCGCCGGACATCGAGAATTATATATATATAGATATCATTTATCTATGAGCAGGCATTAGAGCTCAAGTTAAACCACAAAACTTTACCAGAAGAACTTTCTCGGTCAAAGAGTCCTTGGAGGAGTCAGAGGACGCCATTATAGATTTATTACTGATGATGTCAGATTACGTCATCTGTATTTCCTTTATGTTTCAGTAAGTAAAATGCATGCTGTCTGACAAACTGAACGCGATGTACAAGTTATACTAATACACTTTACTCAATATTATTTTTCTATTACTGCATTGCTAATTTGCTATAGTAGTGAGAAATGAAAATATAACTTTTCGGGTAAAACGGGTATACCCGTACCCGTAGCCGCTATACCCGTACCCGTAGCGCTGTACCCGTACCCGACCCGTACCCGTAAAATGTGTACCCTACCCTACCCGTACCCGCGGGTACGGGTACGGGTAGGGTATACCCGCGGGTACGGGTATACCCGCACATCCCTAGTTACTAAGCAACGCATACTGGAGTCAAGAGCATTCCAAAGGATAGGGCCGACTGATTCAAAACCTCGCTTCAGGAACATGGAGGTTCGTGCTTGGGGCACACTGAGAAGACCATTGGTTGTGGACCAAGCAGTAGGGGATGCAGTTGAGCAGTGGGGGGAAGAATCCCTTTTTCCCTCTACAAGTTGCGCCCTGGAGTCAACTTCTCTTGACCCTCCTCCCCTGTCAACAACTGTCAAGCTTTTCAAACCCCTCCCACTAATTTGTTGACATAATTAATGGACAGCCCTTAGACATTAATTAGATACACAGGATAAAGACAAGTAAGTAAGTAAAATCTCGTGGATTTCTATAGCGCCTTGGTAGCAGCACAACAGTAGCTGCTTATTCTTAGGCGCTCAGCCTTTCTTAAAATAGCTATGGGGAAGGTATGTGATCAGCCAGGCAATAGTCAACATCCAAAGGGCAGTGAGGCTAGGTTGTTACAGCTATGGAGGATATGATTTTAGAAAAATGAAGGATTTAAGCTAGGACCTGAAGACTTGAGGAGATAATGCAGGAATTATATTAATTGAGGATTCAGATTTTATTATTTGAAAGTGTCCAAGTCTGCGGAGGGAAGCTGGGATCGAGTTCCAAAGTTCAGGTGCGGCGTATGAGAAGGCACGGTTGCAAATTTTCAGGGATGACTGATTCAGTGGGCGTGACAGAATGAGGTAAGATGAGGAACGTGTTGGTCGAGGAGACTGAGGGATTAATAGTGATCTAAGGTAGACAGGTTTTTTATGACTGAAGTGAGCTATATGTAAATGTAAGAAAATATAGGAATGCAGGTTTCCTTTTTTAGCTTATTTGGTTTATTATTATTATTATTATTATTATTATTATTATTATTATTATTATTATTATTATTACCAGACAATTTCTTCAACGCAATAAACAAGAATTAGGTTCAAAAAAGAGCGCTTATCAAGTGGAGTCAAGACCTATCTTGAATAATAAATATGTTCTTAGGTTCTTGCAGAAGGATTCAGCGGAGGCTGCCTCGGTCACGACATCAGGTAACTCGTTCCATAGGATCGGGTTCGCTTGAGAAAAGGACCTATCACCGAACACGGGGGTCTTCGATGGAGGGGGGGCGATCAGTCTCGTTCGTTGACCCGACCGGAGTCGTGATCTCCAAATAATGAAATAATTAATTAATATTCGGTTTAATTGCTCTTGTGCGTCTGTACTATGTGCCTATACACAAAACACCGAGATTTAATTAATTAATTAATTATTAATGATGAAATACTCTGTTTAATTTCTCTTTTATAAATAGAGATTGATCTTTATAATTCATCACCATCATCTTCATCATCATCATAACCATCATCATCATCAGCATCATTGTCGTCGTCGTCGTCGTCATGATCATCATCATCATCATCATCATCATCATCATCATCATCATCATCATCATCATCATCATCATCACCTTCTTCTTCTTCTTCTTCTTCTTCTTCTACTTCTTCTTCCTCCTCTTATTCTTCATCATCATCCTGTATTCACTTGTCGAGAATTCCTAATAATGTAATGCAAATCAACTAAATTACTTCATTAGCGTTCTTGGTTATAATTCCTGACAATGTTAGATTTTTGTACGGATTTGCGGTCGCATGGCAGTGTATTAAATGTTCTGAGGCGACCGTAACAAAAGAAAAAATCTATTTTGTGGATTTACTAGACGTTTTCAGAGAAGATTGAATGTGTTATTTGGATGTGAAAATGTGGGTAGGCCTATAGTAAGGTCTTTTGTGGATTTAGTTAATAACGTGAATGGTCGAATCCGTGGCGGTAACTACAGTGTAACTGAAATGCACGGATATGTCTTGCTACGTAGCGCACATCGGTCACTTAATCAATGGCGTAGCAACATGCTCGGGGGGCCCGTGGCGAAAAAAGAAAGGGGCCCTTTCCAGAGGAGACGATCTAACAAGTTTGCAAAAATGTTGACGACCTTTTTGTTTGTCGATGTTTTCATCTGACGACTACATCGCGAAAAAGTTGTTACCGAACTTTTTTCTGACTCGTGTCGGGGGCCCTTTACAGGTCGGGGGCCCTTGGCATTTGGCCACATTGTCCATATGGCTGCTACGCCCCTGCACTTAATTATCCATAGATAATTATACAAGTAATTAGATTTGCTCGTAATCGAAAAATCTAAGACTGTTGAAATAGCCTAATGGAAGAAATGCTGATTTTGAGAAAACAAAACAATTTTATTTATTAAAAGTAAATTTAAACTATGATAAGCCATTCATAATCGAAGCTGTTGCTGTTCTCCAAAATGCCATGCTCTGTGCAGATATAAATGAAATGCACGTGCACACTGAAAAGTGTATATTTTAACATGTTTTATGTTCAAATAAAGTAGCAATTGTTGCGGATATAATAAATTCATGCAGATATAATAAATTCATGCAACGTTTGTACAGAAAATATTTAGGCCTACAGTTAAAAACGCTCGATAATATTACAATCTGAAGTGAACGACGCCAAAAAATATCCAAATCCAAAAGGTTAAGAACCAGGGATATTTTTACACCCCCCTAACACCTCCCAATACCCCCAATTTGAAGTTGACACTCCCAAAATTTGGCAATGTGACAATGGTATGCATACAAAATGCATACTAATTAGCCATGGACACCCCCTCAAATGGATAAGTACACCCCCCACATTTTATCCTCGGCATACCTTCTCTTTTTTTTGCTTGTCAGACTTTTTCGGTAGAGACTTCCAAATTCCGACACCCCCCCCCGATTCTCCCGACAACCCTCAAATTCACAATCCTACAATCATAGCGAATAACCACACACCCCAGACTTTCCCGACACTCCATCAAATTCACAATCCTAGAAATAAATCTGTTGAGAACTGTTTTTCATAATTTGCAATAAAAAAGACTGATTAATGTCCGTAAGAATCTTGTTGAGATTCATCATTACGAATCTCAAACGGCGAATCTCTCTTTGTATTTCGTCGCTGTCCTAACTAGAAGCAGTAGCATTGCCGGTTCGGGAGCATCCACGGCCCCGAGTTTGTCGACTTGCTACTACACAGTCCGCCTTTCTTACCGCGGGATTTGCAACGATTGTCGCAGGTCGTCCTGCGTGCAGACGGACTACAACAAACCGAATCACCCCAGCAGGCGGCTTCCGTCCTCTCAACCGACAACACCAACAGCGAAACGACGAGACACATCTACACAACCATTGACGAATAGCAACAATAATCTTCAGCACTTTCAGGCGTCCTAATCATAACAGACAGACAGACAGGCAGACAGACAGGCAGGCATACAGACACAGAGATTTTACACAACTTGGTATTTAGGGGCGCATCATGAGCTCTGCAATTGGGTACTTGCAACTCTACCCCGGCAGCAGAAGCTTTAAGCAATTAAGCAATATTAGAGGAACTCTGGTGCGGAGAGAGAGAGAGAGAGAGAGAGAGAGAGAGAGAGAGAGAGAGAGAGAGAGAAGAGAAGAGAGAGAGAGAGAGAGAGAGAGAGAGAGAGAGAGAGAGAGAGAGAGAGAGAGAGAGAGAGAGAGAGAGAGAGAGAGAGAGAGAGAGGTAATAATCAGAGTTGATCCAGGTTGCTAACCATCAGCATTAGCCTTGAGCTTTTAGACGCCATTGTTATCGTTGTCCGTCAGACCTCAGTACGACCGTTAACTGTTTTTGTGAGAAAATAAAACAATATTTCATATTAGATCGTTGGATCGATATAGTTTTGCAAATTAACTCGCTTGTATACAGTATAGTTGATCAAGAAAATAATAGGTGACGAACTTTTTTGCTTGTCAGGACTCAGGAGTTGTTCATCTATTTCATCCAGTTTATTCCCCATTTAGGCTTACTGTAATCTGATTGTCCGGTCTGATATCCTGGATTTGATTGGATCTATTGTGTTTTTGATTTGGTGAGCCATAGGCTGATGCTTCTATGCATTATAGCGTGGCGCTGTGGAAGTCTAAGATTAGATCGGCTGATGCTTCTATGCATTATAGCGTGGCGCTGTGGAAGTCTAAGATTAGATTAGATTAGATTTTATATTAACAAATGCTTAACAATTAAAACCCGAAGGATGCGTTGTATCTAGTATTCATAAAAATATTAAAATAAATTTATATTTACACTTTCTTTTCAGAATTTAGAAAAGAATTATGATTTTTTGATCAACTGATGATTATTTCCGACTGAAATTTAAATAAGGTCTTAACCAAATGAAATAAGGAAATGTCGATTGTATTTTCAAATGCTTAAACAAGGCTCAATAAACGTGGACAGTTGAGTTCTTACTTGAACGACAGTCTCGAATTCTTCCAAAGAATGATCGTCTGTAGAATTCCGTCTCTCTTCTGGAGAAACGACTGAGAGGCGGTCGAGTCGTCGACGAGAAAATTGCCATTTTTAAACAAGATTTTGAGATCACGTGTTTCTAGTCACGTGCTCGCAACAGACAAAGGACATCGTGACATTTCCAGTTGGCGTTATTACCCACCGTATTAAAATGTTTCGCTTTGTTTACATAAAATGCAAATGCAAAGAAGGTCTACGGGAATTTACCACCGTCCTACGATCTTGTTTTGATCGTTTTAAAACACGATTTCAGACAGTATTCACTAACGGACTTTTAAAAATACGTCTCTTAAAATACAGTAGACCTGTTAAAGTACTTACTTCCTGTATAGCAACTGAACGCAGCGCCGTCTGGCGTCTGATGTGTGCTTAATAGAATGATCTCATCTGCTAGACGCGCATTGTATCCAATTGTATTGCTGGACTATTGTTACAGCAGATTATGTTAAGTTTAATTTAAATAAATCAGTACAGAAGAGATCTTACAAAACACTAAAATCCAGTAGCTAATACGTAGTAGTAGGCCCAGGGGCGTCATTGGGGGGGGGGCAGAGGGGCGTTGCCCCCTGATTTTTAGAAAACAGTTTTTCCACCAATGTTTGTAATATTTACCTTGTCTTGCCCCCCTGTTTTATAGGGAACAAATTTCCCCACCATCACCACTGTGCTAAGTTGTCTTTAATGAGAAAATGAAAAGCCAAAAAAGGTCGTCAGCCCCTGAAAGAGAGGCTTGATGTCGTCAAAATGAATGAAAAGCTAAAAAAAGATCGTCAACTTTTTCGCAAACTTGCCACATCAAAGTTGTCTTGCCCCCCCTCTGAAAAACAGCGAAATGACGTCCTGCAAAATTAGATTTTTGTAGCGCCTACAGTGCTTTTCAGTCGCACACGACTCCTTTTTGCACTGTGTCTCCACGACCAACCTGTTTGTCGCCGGTGTTTTGATTATTATGTGCGTCTGTTTTAAAACACGTATTTATTATAACGTTTCCTTCTCGGCAGTCAGCAATATATCAGCCTCACTGCCTAACGTCACTAATAAATCAAAGCAGAACGAAATGTGACACTTTACGCAGGCCATTTAAACTTCCACTGCGCGTCGGTGGACATGTTACTACTAGAGTAGGCCTAATAATGTAATCCAATCTGAATGGTATTTAACCCCGGAAGATAAATAATAGTGATTATAATGACGATAATGATAAAAATGACAATTGCTGACTAGGATCTCTCCTGTGTAAAAACGGTATCATATTTTTGCTTTTTTGATACTGTATGTAACGTTTTTGTAACAATTTCCATAATTCTGCGATATGCACAGTGGCGGTTCCATGATTTCTTGGTGGTGGGGATGAAATGAATTCATAGGAAGTTGGTGGAGGATGAAAAGAGAAGGGAAAATCAATAAACTGACGAAAAAAGATGACAAAAGAGATGTTTCCCTCTAATTTTACTACACTTTTACCGAAATATAGGCTAACAAGTAAAAAGAAGTTATCCGCGGGTCACAGGTAACAAAAAAAGTCCGGTATGGGATGCATCCCCACTCATCCCCACGTGGAATCGCCGCTGGATATGCAGATGAAGTTTTTTGTTCAAAAGTGTCTGACGGATGTACCACTACGTTTGCTTTGCCGAAGCAGTTAGTTTAAACTGCTGTGCAATACAGTGGCGTAGTCAGGAATCCGGAATAGGGGGGGGGGGGGCACATTCACATTTTCGAGTAAAAAACTCGACGATCAAAAAAGGTCCTCACTGAGTTCTTGGCACATCCACGTATTCTGTTCCGATCGTGCAAACTACACCCCTCCCCCGCCACACACACACACACACACACACACACACACACACACACATACCCACTCCAAAAACAATTTCTCTACGGTTTTGTGCAAAATCCGCGACTGGTCCCAACCAGAGTACGAGACCTCGGTTCCCGTGCCCCTGGCTACACCATAGGTGTTGCGCTATGGTTATGGTTAGGCACACTTGTTATAATCAAGAGAAATTGTAATTTATTGAAAATTCGCGGGGTATTCACTCCTGCTTCCTTCGCAAAAGAGTTTTATTGTATCAGCCACATTAGAAAAAGATCGAAGATGTGTCGAATTGTTTGCTAGTGCACCCTGCAGGCAAATAAAAACATTTGATTATAATAAATTGTCTCCGGACAAGCTTTGGAAAACCATCGATTTTTAATAGAGGGCTAATAGATCAATCATTCAAGACAGAACTTTAGATAGACCATCAATGTTAGCAATAACGTCGTACGTTTAGATTCCGATGACTTCGACAATTTGGAAGAAACTCCAAGAAAATCGGGTTACTGCACTGTGGTAACTTCTGAAGCGGATGTCTTGCACACATACTGTACTTGGTGATTAGTTTGAAGTGCTGCCACCTGATTGTTATTCACAAGCATCAACCATTTAGTGGGATGAAGTTGCGTGGCAATACAGCCTACACGAAGCAACGCAGTAGGCTGTATTGATTCGTGTCTTCACGAGGGATCACACACGAAGCAAACAAAGAGCAGATTTTTGCATTCGCGTAATTCTATAGTTGAATAAGAAATCACACAATGAGTGGACTTCTTCCGAACCACTCAAGTTGTTTATACATACAATTAGAACTATTTTCAAAAGCTAAGCAAAGTCTACGATGGCGAAGATTTGTTTATAAATTTAGATTCCTTAAAAAGTCAATAAGTCAGTAAGTTGAAGAAAGACAAACGTTAAGTGACTGATGTGCTGGAAGTGCAAATATTTAAAAAAATAAAAATAGCTTCTACAGGATATTAGAAGTAATGCAAAGATTTGTAACCGACCTAATTTCTATAGCGCTCGAGTGAGCTTAATTCCTACGGAAAAGTTTTTCTCCGGCGTTTTTCTCATCTTCAACCCACTTTCTGCCTGTCCTGTTCTCTCCTGTATTCTTGTTATCTACCGGTTGTTGTGCGCATTTTTAGAATGCTATTGTGTGCGACTGCTTTGTCGGGTATTAATTTACAACGGTCCTTCTTAGTCGGCTGCTACACGAGCTTCACTGACTAACGCCGCTAGCATATTAAAGCACAGCGAAACCCGGTACATCACACGTACCATTTCAATTTCAAATCCGGCGGCTGTGTGACTGTGACTGTGTGACCGTGTGACTGTGTGACCGTGTGACTGTGTGACCGTGTGAGACTGTGTGACCGCCCGCGTATTGAAATCGGTCTTATAGAACATCTCCCGATTTCGGCGCTTACAAGGAGACCCACTGAGACAGACAGAGATCAACTGAGGCAGACAGAGAGCCATCGAGGCAAACTCGGTGATTCAATTTTCTTAGCTATGACACTATAATAAAAAAGTAGAACCGTAAATGACCGCGACATTTACGCAGTGGTTAAATTACTTTTTTAAAGATTGTAGTAGTAGTAGTAGTTTGGGCGGTTCTGATGTACGGCTCAGAAACATGGACGTTGACAAAAACATCAGAAGAGAAACTGGAAGCTGCAGAGATGTGGTTTCTCAGACGAATGCAAAAAATTTCATGGACAGAAAGAATAACCAATGAGGAAGTACTAAATACTTTTGGTGCAAAAAGAAAATTGCTAAAAACCATAAGAAAGCAGCAGCTTGAATTCTTTGGACATCTAACAAGAAAAGACGGATTGGAAAATCTAGCCATAACAGGAAAAATAGAGGGGAAAAGAGCAAGAGGAAGACAAAGAATAAAGTTTACGGACAGCCTAAGAGAAGCGACAAGAACTACAGACAACATCGAACTGATAAGGTAAGCCAGAAACAGAGAAGAGTGGAAATCCATGGTCGCCGACGTAGCAATACATGGCACATGAAGAAGTAGTAGTAGTAGTAGTAGTTGTTGTTGTTGTAATGGCGGCAGCAGCAGTGGTAGTAGTGTATGCTGCTGCTACTGCTACTACTACTACTACTACTGCTGCTGCTACTGCTGCTGCTGCTGCTGCTGCTGCTGCTGCTGCTGCTGCTGCTGCTGCTGCTGCTGCTGCTGCTGCTGCTGCTGCTGCTGCTGCTGCTGCTGCTGCTGCTGCTGCTGCTGCTGCTGCTGCTGCTGCTGCTGCTGCTGCTGCTGCTGCTGCTGCTGCTGCTGCTGCTGCTGCTGCTGCTGCTGCTGCTGCTGCTGCTGCTGCTGCTGCTGCTGCTACTGCTGCTGCTGCTGCTGCTATGCTACTGCTGCTGCTGCTGCTACTGCTACTGCTGGTAAACAAGTAAGTAAGTACAATATCGTGTATTTCTATAGCGCCTTGGAAAGCAGCACAACAGTAGCTGCTTATTCTTAGACGCTCAGTCTTTCTTAATTAAAATAGCTATGGGGAAGGTATTTTATCAGCCAGGCAATAGTCAACATCCGTAGGGCAGTGAGGCTAGGTTGTTACGGCTACGGAGGAAATGATTTTAGAAAAGTGAAAGGATTTAAGCTTAGACCCGAATACTTGAGGAGACAATGCAGGAATTATAGGAAATGAGGAATCAGATTTTATTGTTTGAAAGTGTCCAAGTCTGCGGAGGGAAGATGGGATCGAGTTCCAAAGTTCAGGAGCGGCGTATGAGAAGGCACGGTTGCAAATTTTCAGCGATGACTGATTCAGTGGGCGTGACAGAGTGAGGTAAACTTAGCATGATTTAAAGTGGCTTAGGAGGCACTACTGCCTGTGTGAAAGCCACTAGGGGCACTAACGGGGCTTGAACCCGCTCCATCAGCCTGACGCTCCAGCACGTAACCCACTCTGCCATCTTCCGCCCCTAAGATGAGGAACGTGTGGGTCGAGGAGGCTGAGAGGTTAGTAATGATCTAAGGTAGACAGGTTTTGATGACTCAAGTGAGCTATATGTAGGCTAAGTGAGCTGTATGTATATGTAAGACAATATAGGAATGCAGGTTTCTTTTTTAGCTTATTTGGCTTTATTATTATTATTATTATTATTATTATTATTATTATTATTATTATTATTACCAGACAATTTCTTCAGCGCAATAAACAAGAATGAGGTTCAAAACAAGAGCGCTTATCAAGTGGAGTCAAGACCTATCTTGAATAAATATGTTCTTAGGTTCTTGCAGAAGGATTCAGCGGAGGCTGCCTCGGTCACGACTCACAACATCAGGTAACTCGTTTCGTATAGGATCGGGTTCGCTTGAGAAAAGGACCTATCACCGAACACGGGGGTCTTCGATGGCGGGGGAATGATCAGTCTCGTTCGTTGACCAGACCGGAGTCGTGATATCCAAGTAATGAAATAATTAATTAATATTCGGTTTAATTGCTCTTGTGCGTCTGTACTCTGTGCCTATACACAAAACACCGAGATTTAATTAATTAATTATTAATGATGAAATACTCTGTTTAATTTCTCTTTTATAAATAGAGATTGATCTTTAATATTTCATCATCATCATCATCATCATCATCATCATCATCATCATCATCATTATCGTCGTCGTCATAATCATCATCATCATCTTCTTCTTCTTCTACTTCTTCTTCCTCTTATTCTTCATCATCATCCTGTATTCACTTGTCGATAATTCCTAATAATGTAATGCAAATGAACTAAATTGCTTCATTAGCGTTCTTGGTTATAATTCCTGACAATATTAGATTTTTGTACGGATTTGCGGTCGCATGGCAGTGTATTAAATGTTCTGAGGCGACCGTAACAAAAGAAAAAAATCTATTTTGTGGATTTACTAGACGTTTTCAGAGAAGATTGAATGTTTTATTTGGATGTGAAAATGTGAGTAGGCCTATATAGTAAGGTGTTTCGTGGATTTAGTTAATAACGTGAATGGTCGAATCCGTGGCGGTAACTACAGTGTAACTGAAATGCACGGATATGTCTTGCTACGTAGCGCACATCGGTCACTTAATCAATGGCGTAGCAACATGCTCGGGGGCCCGTGGCGAAAAAAGGAGAAGGGGGCCCTTTCCAGAGGAGACGATATAACAAGTTTGCAAAAATGTTGACGACCTTTTTGTTTGTCGATGTTTTCATCTGACGACTACATCGCGAAAACGTTGTTACCGAACTTTTTTCTGACTCGGGTCGGGGGCCCTTTACAGGTCGGGGGCCCTTGGTAATTGGCCACGTTGTCCATATGGCTGCTACGCCTCTGCACTTATTTATCCATAGATAATTATACAAGTAATTAAATTTGCTCGTGATCGAAAAATCTAAGACTGTTGAAATAGCCTAATAGAAGAAATGCTGATTTTGAGAAAACAAAGCAATTTTATTTATTAAAAGTAAATTTAAACTATGATAAGCCATTCATAATCGAAGCTGTTGCTGTTCTCCAAAATGCCATGCTCTTTGCAGATATAAATGAAATGCACGTGCACACTGAAAAGTGTATATTTTAACATGTTTTATGTTCAAATAAAGTAGCAATTGTTGCGGATATAATAAATTCATGCATATATAATAAATTCATGCAACGTTTGTACAGAAAATATTTAGGCCTACAGTTAAAAACGCTCGATAATATTACAATCTGAAGTGAACAACGCCAAAAAATATCCAAATCCAAAAGGTTAAGAACCAGGGATATTTTTACACCCCCCTAACACCTCCCAACACCCTCAATTTGAGGTTATCACCCCCAAAATTTGGCAATGTGACAATGGTATGCATACAAAATGCATACTAATTAGCCATGAACAACCCCTCAAATGGAGAAGTACACCCCCCACATTTTATCCTCGGATGACCTTCTCTTTTTTTTTGCTTGTCAGACTTTTTCGGTAGAGACTTCCAAATTCCGACACCACCCCCCCCCCGATTCTCCCGACAACCCTCAAATTCACAATCCTACAATCATAGCGAATAACCACACACCCCAGACTTTCCCGACACTCCCTCAAATTCACAATCCTAGAAATAACCCTGTTGAGAACTGTTTTTCATAATTTGCAATAAAACAGACTGATTAATGTCCGTAAGAATCTTGTTGAGATTCATCATTACGAATCTTCAAACGGCGAATCTCTCTTTGTATTTCGTCGCTGTCCTAACTAGAAGCAGTAACATTCCTGGTTGTTCGGGAGGAACCACCGCCAAAAGTTTGTCGACTTGCTACTACACAGTCCGCCTTTCATACCGCGGGATTTGCAACGATAGGTGCAGGCCGCCGTTGAATATTCGCCCAACCAGCGTGAAGACGGACTACAACAAACCGACACACCCCAGCAGCCGGCTTCCGTCCTCTCAACCGACAACACCAACAGCGAAACGACGAGACACATCTACACAAGCATTGACGAATATCAACAATAATCTGCAGCACTTTCAGGCGTCCTAATCACAACAGACAGACAGACAGACAAACAGACAGACAAACTAGCAGACAGGCAGACAGACATACATACAGACAGGCAGGCAGGCAGATAGACACAGAGATTTTGCACAACTTGATATTTAGGGGCGAATCATAAGCTCTGCAATTGGGGAATGGAACTCTACCCCGGCAGCAGAAGCTTTAAGTAATATTAGAGTTCGTCTGTGAACTCTGGTGCGAAGAGATAGAGAGAGAGACAGAGAGAGAGAGTGAGAGAGAGAGAGGTAGAGAGAGGTAGAGAGAGAGAGAGAGAGAGTGAGAGTGAGAGAGAGAGGGTAATAATCAGAGTTGATCCATGTTGCTAACCGTCAGCATTAGCCTTGAGCCTTTAGACGCCATTGCTATCGTTGTCCGTTAGACCTCAGTACGACCGTTAACTGTTTTTGTGAGAAAATAAAACAATATTTCATATTAGATCGTTGGAACGATATAGTTTTGCAAATTAACTCACTTGACCATGGTCACGTGTGATGTCCTGATTCTAGAGGAAGGCAGGATGGAGCCAATTTGCTTCTGGAACCCGTCGATCCCATCTCTTTCTCGGACTTCCGGGTTTGCGTTTCCATGTGTTTTCCACTTGGGTGGAGGGACGCCAAAATCGGGGTTAAGGTAGCAAAAAAAGAATCACAAAAATATCAATACACTGTATGCAGTATAGTTGATCAAGAAAATAATAGGTGACGATTTTTTTGCTTGTCGGGAGTTTTTCATCTATTTCATCCAGTTTATTCCCCATTTAGGCTTACTGTAATCTGGTTGTCCGGTCTGATATCCTGGATTTGATTGGATCTATTGTGTTTTTGATTTGGTGTGCCATCGGCTGATGCTTCTATGCGTTATAGTGTGGCGCTGTAGAAGTCTAAGATTAGAATAGATTAGATTTTATATTAACAAATGCTTAACAATTAAAACCCGAAGGACGCGATGTTTCTAGTATTCATAAAAATATTAAAATAAAATTATATTTACACTTTCCTTTCATAATTTAGAAAAGAATTATGCTTTCTTGATCAACTGGTGATTATATCGACTGAAATTTAAATAAGGTCTTAACGAAATTAAATAAGAAAATTAGTAATTGTATTTTTAAAAAGTTCAACAAGGCTCAATAAATTTGGACAGTTGAATTCTTACTTGAACGACAGTCTCGAATTCTTCCAAAGGATGGTCGTCTTTAGAATTCCGTCTCTCTTCTGGAGAAGCGACTGAGAGGCGATCGAGTCGTCGACGAGAAAATTGCCATTTTTAAACAAGATTTTGAGATCACGTGTTTCTAGTCACGTGCTCGCAACAGACAAAGGACATCGTGACATTTCCAGTTGGCGTTATTACCCACCGTATTAAAATGTTTCGCTTTGTTTACATCGAATGCAAATACAAAGTAGGTCTACGGGAATTTACCACCGTCCTACGATCTTGTTTTGATCGTTTTAAAACACGAATTCAGACAGTATTCACTAACGCACTTTTAAAAATACGTCTCTTAAAATACAGTAGACCTGTTAAAGTACTTACTTTCTGTATAGCAACTGAACGCAGCGCCGTCTGGCGTCTGGTGTGTGCTTAATAGAATGATCTCATCTGCTAGACGCGCATTGTATCCAATTGTATTGCTGGACTATTGTTACAGCAGATTACGTTAAGTTTAATTTAAATAAATCAGCAGAGAAGAAATCTTACTAAACCACTTAAAATCCAGTAGCTAATATGTAGTAGTAGGCCCAGGGGCGTCATTGGGGGGTGGCAGGGGGCGTTGCCCCCTGATTTTTAGAAAACAAGTTTTTCCACCAATGTTTGTAATATTTACCTTGTCTTGCCCCCCTGATTTATAGGGAACAAATTTCCCCACCATCACCACTGTGTTAAGTTGTCTTTAATGAGAAAATGAAAAGCCAAAAAAGGTCGTCAGCCCCTGAAAGAGAGGCTTGATGTCGTCAAAATGAATGAAAAGCTAAAAAAAGTTCGTCAATTTTTCGCAAACTTGCCACATCGAAGTTGTCTCCCCCCCTGAAAAACAGCGAAATGACGTCCTGCAAAATTAGATTTTTGTAGCGCCTACAGTGCTTTTCAGTCGCACTCGATTCCATTTTGTACTGTGTCTCCACGACCAACCTGTTTGTCGCCGGCGTTTTGATTATTGTGTGCGTCTGTTTTAACACGTATTTATTATAACGTTCCTTCTCGGCAGTCAGCAATATATCAGCCTCACTGCCTATCGTCGCTAATAAATCAAAACAGAACGAAATTTGACACTTTACGCAGTCTATTTAAACTTCCACTGCGCGTCGGTGGACATGTTACTACTAGAGTAATAATGTAATCCAATCTGAATGGTATTTCACCCCGGAAGATAAATAATAGTGATTATAATGATGATAACGCTAAAAATGACAATTGCTGACTAGGGTCTCTCCTGTGTAAAAACGGCATCATATTTTTCCTTTTTTGATACTGTATGTAACCTTTTTGTAACAATTTCCATAATTCTGCGATATTCACAGTGGCGGTTCCAGGATTTCTTGGTGGTGGGGATGAAATTAATCCACAGGAAGTTGGTGGGGGATGAAAAGAGAAGGGAAAATCAATAAACTGACGAAAAGGATGACAAAAGGGATGTTTCCCTCTAATTATGCTACACTTTTACCGAAAGATAGGCTGACAAGCAAAAAGAAGTTATCCGCAGGTCACACGCAACAAAAAAAGTCCGGTATGGGATGCATCCCCACTCATGCCCCACGTGGTTAGTTTAAACTGCTGTGCAATACAGTCGCGTAGTCAGGAATCCGGAATAGGGGCACATTCACATTTTCGAGTAAAAAACTCGACGATCAAAAAAAGGTCCTCACAGAGTTCTTGGCACATCCTCGTATTCTGTTCCGATCGTGCAAACTACCCCCTGCCACACACACACACACACACACACACACACACACACAAAAAAAAATTTCTCGACGGTTTTGTGCAAAATTCGCGACTGGTCCCAACCAGAGTACGAGACCTCGGTTCCCGTGCCCCTGGCTACACCATAGGTGCTACGCTATGATTATGGTTAGGTACGCTTATTATAATCAAGAGAAACTGTACATGATTGAAAATTCGCGGGGTATTCACTCCTGCTTCCTTCGCAAAAGAGTTTTATTGTATCAGCCACATTAGAAAAAGATCGAAGATGTGTCGAAATGTTTGCTAGTGGACCATGCAGGCAAATAAAAGCATTTGATTATAATAAATTGTCTCCGAACAAGCTTTGGAAAATCATCGATTTTTAATAGAGGGCTAATAGATCAATCATTCCAGACAGAACTTTAGATAGACCATCAATGTTAGCAATAACGTCGAACGTCTAGATTCCGATGACTTCGACAATTTGGAAGAAAATCCAAGAAAATCGGGTTACTGCACTGTGAAAACTTCTGAAGCGGATGTCTTGCACACGTACTGTACTTGGTGATTAGGTTGAAGTGCTGCCACCTGATTGTTATTCACAAGCATCAACCATTTAGTGGGATGAAGTCGCGTGGCAATACAGCCTACACGAAGCAACGTATTAATTAATTTATTTAATTATTTAATTATTAGGGCACTGTCCACTTACCAATGAATGTCATAATTGCGAATTTATTGTTACTTTAATAGAAAGACAACTGACAATGATCAACAGCATATTTGACGTTGGACCAATTATTATGATTCCTAGCGAACTGTCTACTTGAGATTCGTTCTGCGTTATCTAACTACAGAGTAAGCCTAACTCCAATACCAATATTTAAAATATAATTGAGGACCATTGGCCAAATCAAGTCGTGTGGTCTCAAAGTGCACTCCTACGCCGACGACGTCCAGATGTATTCCTTCTGCCTTCCGAAGGATACAGAACGGCTTCGAGCTCGCATCAGTGACTGTATTATTAAGATCAAGCAATGGACTGTTTCTAACCGTCTTGCCTTAAATCCCTCCAAGACGGAGATACTGTGGATTGAGACCCCTAGGAAAAATCACTTGATCAACCACGCACCGTTCTCATAATTGATGGGGTATATATTACCCCATCCGCTGAAGTGCGCCTTCTGGGAGTGTTACTGGATGAATCGCTAGCGTTTAGCGGACACATAAGTAATGTGTCTCGAATTTAGGGATGTGCGGGTATACCCGTACCCGCGGGTATACCCTACCCGTACCCGTACCCGCGGGTACGGGTAGGGTAGGGCACACATTTTACGGGTACGGGTCGGGTACGGGTACAGCGCTACGGGTACGGGTATAGCGGATACGGGTACGGGTATACCCGTTTTACCCGAAAAGTTATATTTTCATTTCTCACTACTATAGCAAATTAGCAATGCAATAATAGAAAATAATATTGAGTAAAGTGTATTAGTATAACTTGTACATCGCGTTCAGTTTGTCAGACAGCATGCATTTTACTTACTGAAAACATAAAGGAAATACAGATGACGTAATCTGACATCTTCAGTAATAAATCTATAATGGCGTCCTCTGACTCCTCCAAGGACTCTTTGACCGAGAAGTTCTTCTGGTAAAGTTTTGTGGTTTAACTTGAGCTCTAATGCCTGCTCATAGATAAATGATATCTACTAAATATTTTAAACAAGCCCATTCATGTCGGCTTAGGCTAGCTGACTGATTATCCTGATTCCTAAGTACTAGATCTGTCCTAATCTAAACATGCGTGCTATTTACAATGAATAGTTATCCCAATTTCGTAGCCCCTATTTCACTGTTGCCTCTCTATAGTCTCTAGGAACGGATACGGGTTCACGGGTCCATGTACAGGTCCTTGTAGTACTTGTACCCGTAACCCATTAGTGCCTAACTTTTTTTATTCATTGCAAATGTATTTCAAGCTACTTGACCTGATGAGAAATGATTAGGAAAAATGTGTAAAAAAATTCTTTTTACTTAGTTTTCGTATAAAATCAATTTAAATATGCGCACCCTAATAGGTGCCGTAGGCCTAAAGGTGCCTATGCAGACATTCTATGTAAAATGCATGGCAATATGCCAGTAGCAACAAACAAATTATTTTTTCTTTCGAAATTGTGAATCAACCAAACAGTAATAATGTCTCTGTGCTCATTTATAGTTATCAATGTTCATGAAAGTCCATGCCACTGTTCGAAGCAGTGATTGTGCAGACCTATACCACATTTCAAGCAGCCCCGTCGCGTGTTCTTGCGACACAATGCACATCGCCTTTGGGTCAAAAATGGACTCTGGAAGTGATTTGTCTGGTCCAGGCGTACATCATTGCTGACACGACGGCTGGCTGGTTGAATCCGTCCTCGAGGTCGGCCGTTCATAGGCCTCGGTTTCTTGTATCGCATCAGGTAAGTCTGTACAACATTCCGTCTGAAAGACAACAGATCAAACTTTCACTGTCCTCAGCCTTGTTTCCCCTATAAAGAAGCCACGAGTTTTGCATTATTACATCTGGCACCCACACGAACAAAGCCCACCACCATTTACGAATCCTTGTTGATATTCGGTAGGCACTGACATTCTGGTCACAGCGGTCGACGCCACCCATTCCTTTGTTATATTTGCGAATCAGGAATGGTTGGTCAATGCTGATGTGACTCCTGGACTTTCGGCAGTATCGTAGAACCTGACTTACAGGCCGTGAGCCAATCGCATTGGAGGCAACATACACCGCACGATTGTCATTCCAACCTACAACAGTTAGAACATTGGACTGATCAGTACGCTGTGTAAAAAATCCTATTTTCTGCTTCTCTAGAGTCTTGCCACTTTCCACTGTACAACTTCCGAGTCTGTTGCTTCTAACAACCCCAGTTGCCTGAATGTTGTTATTCGCGAGCTGATCAAGTAGTCGAAACGATGTGAAGAAATTGTCAATGAAGATATGGTACGACACATTTCTTGGCAACTCTTCCAGTAGATCTAGCACAACGCTTTCACCTAATCCCCATTTTTCTGCAGAGCTTCTCTTGCTTCCGACTCGTTTAGCTCCAACATACGGCTCAAACTGGGCAACATATCCACCAGAGGTTGCCAATACCCACATTTTGTACCCCATCCGAACCGGCTTACCGACTATCCGCTGTTTACTGCTGTGACGGCCGTAGTATGGAAGCATTGCCTCATCAATGCTAAGTTGTTCCGTATTGTTGAAGCAAATCAAACATCGTTCATTGATCATCGCATAAAATAACCTTATCTTCGTCATGGGGTCCAGTGGATTCAGCGCGTCATTGTCACAAAGGTGAAACACAGATAGTAACTCTTCAAAACGATTTCTCGTCATACATTCCGACATTGCTTCATTGAATGCGTCTGTTGATGGTTCCCAGTACATCCGCCGGCGTGGTAACACAACATATCCAGTGAGGAGCAGCATGGCAAGAAATAGACGCATTTCGGAAGGATCAGTGCTGAACAGGTGCTTGCCTTTCACTTTCTGAGCATATAATGTAGTCATGTTTACAAGAAATTCAATGACTTCATCATCAAAGAACAAGTTGAAAATTTCAGTCGGTGAAAGGCTGTTGATAAACTTTTGTTCTTGGGTTTTTGTGAAAATTGTCTTGACTTCAGCTCTTTTTCGTCCACTTATACTCACGTCTCTCTGGAATGGAAGATGAACGCAAATTCACCTGAGATTCAGCGACTTCAGGTCGTAGTCCACTTCTTTCGCCACGTGATTCCTCCATCGCTTCACTGTCTGAATCACTTTCTTCATCGGACTGCAGGCTATTCTTGACTTGGTTGCCGTAGTTTATAGTAAACATAGCTGGTGCTGCAAGCTGCGGCCTGCTGAGATGATCAGCATTGCATCCATTTTCGAGATCGCTGTCCTCATCCGATGCCTGTCCGTCTTCAGGAGGCTGCAAGTAGATGTTAGCTTCCAGAAAATGTTCATCCTCTAGCATGGATATGACCTCATGGGTTGTGAACCTATCAACACATAGGCCTAAAATGCATGAAATTGAGTAATTGATAGTTTTGCAACATTACATGTACACGTATGTGACTATACACATTTGTGCCTACAGCACCCTATTAGGGTGCGCAACATTTCAAGGCTGAAAATCATGGAAAAATATTTAATTAATTTTTCAAAAATATTCCTTCAAATGCTCACATTTTACACAGTCTGAAGCTATATTAACTTTATACAGAACTTGAAACATAAAATGGAACAGGAGCTCACCCTTTCTTTGAAACTTTGCAAGTAGACATTTTTCAATTTCCTCCTAAAACTGTGCAATTTTCATACAAACTTTAAAAATTAACTACCGGACGATAATAGGGAAGTATTCCTGAACAGGAAAACGTGACTAGACTAAAATAAGCAAGTAAGATGCATGAATGTATTTGTTGCAATCAAGTGCACCCTAATAGGGTGCAGTAGGCACTAATGGGGTAAACGCACTCGCGGGTACGGGTCCAAAATTCCAAATCCAAAAAACTCCAAATTCCAACCAAAGTCGGTTACGGGTACGGGTACGGGTACACAGCTTACGGGTACGGGTCGGGTAGGGTATAGCGCTAGCGGGTACGGGTAGGGTAGGGTAAAAAAGTTTTCCCACGGGTACGGGTAGGGTATGCATTTTGCTGTACCCGCACATCTCTAGTCTCGATCCTGATACTATCAGCTCCGGCGGATCAAAGAGATTCGTCGCCACCTGTCAACCTCATCAGTGATCTTAATGGTTCGTGCATTCGTCCTCTCAAGGGTCGATTACGGCAACAGCATTCTTCTGGGCCTTCCTGCTAGCCAGCTGGACCGTCTACAGATGGTACTCAATGCCTCTGTTCGAATGATCGTTGTAGATAGATGGGGTGATCATCTCACCTCTCTGCTGAAAGACAAGCTTCATTGGCTACGCATTCCATGACGTATCACCTATAAGCGATGTTGGCTAATATCTCGAGCTTTGTATGATCCAACTTTCCCCGGCTACCTGGCTGAACTTGTTCACATGCCTTCGCTTACTGACCGGCGTCGTCAGCTCCGATCTAGCCACAGTGTCAAGTTCCTTGTTCCCCCTCCATACAAGACAGTGCATCTTGGTGAGAGATCCGTTACGCGGGGAGACCCTGTCCTCTGGAACGCCCTACCTAACAACGTGTCCATGGAATCTAACCTCAAATTGTTTGCAAAGAGACTTAAGACGTACCTGTATGATGTATCGTAAAAGTGCAGTGTGCAAAGCGTTCTTGACTTTGTCCTTCAGCTATATAAATTGACATATTAACATAACATAAATATAATCTATACGCCTTTATGCCGAATTTTTCTCTTTATTTTTGAAAAAATCTGTTTCGATTTATGTAATAAGAACACGTTTCCAGACTAAGTAAACTGTGCGCAACCTCTGATCCGAAAATGCACCGTTTAGTCCTAGTATCCTACAGTATATGTTGACACTGCCCTTTAGTCGCTCACGTAGACGCTCAAATATCACGTCTGAATTCATTCATTATTCTACATCGAGTAGTTTGCTTAGGCGTCGAAGCAGGTGGCTACTTCTCATAAGTTTCAACTGATAAGCCACTGAGTTAAAAGAAAATTGACCTTGCCTTAAATAAATAAACCGATCTGAATGGCTAATTGAATGCCAACCATACGGTGGCGTAACCAGGGATCCAGAAAAAGGGTACATCGCCCCCATGACGCGTAGCTACGCCAATACATGCGAACATAAGGTTAAGCAAGAAGTCGAGCGTTGGGGTCAGACACTTATGTTTGATCTCCAAGAGATTAAGACGCACAGATGGCCTACAACACTAAGCTAGATTAGTTTTCCATTGCTTTCTCAAGACCTGTAAGTACCTTCGAAGCTAAAGCCCAGCCCTCCAATTTAATCACGTTAAGTGATGAATTGACCGTTTGACCGCCGACACTACGAATCTCCTGGACTGTCACCAATCCGAGTATATAGCCGCACAATACTCTGCTTAAAACTACGGTGCTCTAATTAGAGCCGGTCACAGCCATACATGTATTTACGGTCATGTTATGTAGGCTATATAGGGACAGGTTATTTTGAAGGCATAATTATGACTGTCAAAGTAACCTAACGGAGAAAAATAAGCATTCACATTTCACATAGGCCTACGTGACTTCATTGCGATTACTTTTCTGAACCCAAAAAGGTGTGGATGAGGCCTTGGATACGGTGCAGGGAATTGCCCTCACCATATCCGGGCGGAACCACAAAATTACTACAGCATTACGACCTCCTAAAATATAAATAAAGAAGCGTTTGGCTTTAAAATTTATTTCACTCCAATTCGTTGCATTGCGTGTAGATTCATGTGTAATACTGCGTATACAGTCATGTACCTGGAGTGGACTGGAGCTTTTCGGCAATCTGGAGCCATATTAATGGCTATAATCATCCAATGTAGACCCACTTTCCCATAATATGGGATGCGCCGCCACCTCGTTCAAAATATTTATGTCAAATTCGCTTTTGTAGCCATTTTTTCAAAAATAAAATTTTCTCTTGTCTTCTATTATTTGGCGGGCTGACCATAGATTTTTTAATAATATATTAAAGTCTATGGGGCTAACGTTTCAACTGATACCTGATTGATTGAAGTCAAAATGAACGCGACCGAAACTCTGGTGAGTGTGCAACCACAAATCAGTCGTGTGCTGCTGCATTGATTTTCTCCCCTCCGTGTTTTGCACGGGATCAATGTATGCTAATGGCCTAGTCACCATTTGAAACCGGCTTATCATTCAAGCATTGAAAGTGCTCTCGCCAAGAACGTCGAAATGAACTCGCTAAATGCGCGCTAGTGTTCAGCCACCTTAACCAGAACAGCAGAGTGGTTTCACTAATAGTCTTTTTTTGCGAATGGGACAGTAGGGTGCGGGATCAACATTGGACCAAATGCATATAGGGCCTAAGCTTAGGCCTATGTGCATTTACTCGACGCTTTGGAGAAGCTTTAGTGTGTGATTTTAAGACAACATATAAAATGTGCTTATGGTTAGTACCCCTATACTATTCATCTAACAAACTTTTTCATAAAAATCCTGAATGTAAATGCAACCTCAGGAATTCAAACAATCTATTCATTCCCTTTGCTGCAACTAATAAAAGGAAATTTACCACTAAATTTATAGGACCTAGACTTTGGAACGATTTACCCCTTGACCTAAAACTCATAAGTCACTGGCAACACTTTAAGAAGGCACTTAAAAGTTATCTTTTAACTCTCCAACACCAATTAGGTCAGCTCTGAAGATCTTTTTTCTAGTTTAAGAGCTGTTTGGTGGTATATACATTTATCTGCTTGCTCTTCTACTGATGATATATGACAGTAACATATAACTGTTTCGTGGCATTGACATTTATCTACTGCTCTTCAAACTATGGCGTAGCATTCTTAACCTCGTTCTTGATATTGGATATTATCCAGTACTAAGAAGCCAGTATGATTTTAACCTATACTCTGACTGTTCTTGGTTGATCACATTGCGGGCTTTGCCCTTCGATCAACCGATTTTTTTCTCTTAACACTAGATTTGCATCTAATTAAGGTTGCAGTGGTAATTCTGTATCAAATTATTACTGTTTAATCTGAATTTCAGTTGTCTTATACTGTATATACTTATAACTGATTTAATATGACTACCTAATCAAAGTATATAGACTTCTGTTATACTACTAGTAATTGCTACTGGCTACTAAAGTGTTTATGCATGATGTGGAGAAGAAAATAAACTGATTCTGATTCTGAAGTGATGTGCGGATGTAGTGGATGCGAATGGACGAATTAGTGCAAGTAATTAACGAAGGTGGACGAAAATTTATTGTAATACAGTTGACATCTCCGTTAATAATTATTGATCATTGATTGGGCATATAAAGTTGCTTTGCAATTAAAAGTATAACATTTGCTTTGACTCGAAAAATCTAAGATTGTTGACGTAATCGTATACATTCTTATTCAGAGAAAACAAATCAATTTTATTTATTAAAAGAAAATGTAAACTTTGGAAAGTCATTCAAAATCAAAGCTGAAATTGTTTTTGATCGGTTTTAGATTTTGTTTTTTATCGTTAGGGAATGTTCTTTCATAATTTGCAATACAGTTAGTAAGACGAAAGAGTGTTCGTAAAATGAAGACGTCTGGTGAGATTCATTACGAATCTTCGAAACGACGAATCTCTCTTTGGATCTCGTCGCTGTCCTTAGAGGCAGTAGCATTGCTTGTTGTACCCGAGCAACTTGCATTTGCTCGGTGAATCGCGGCACTGTCCGCCTTTCTTATGACCGAGTTGTTTGCAACGATCGTTGCAGGACTTCCATAGAATTCCGGTAAACCAGCTGGTAGCCGGAGAACAACGACTCCAGTCCTCGTAGCATCCGGCTTCCGCCCTCTCAATCGACAACACCAGCAGCGACACAACAAGACCCAGCTATATAAACATTAACAAATAGCTAAATTCTTCAGCGCTTACAGTCGTCCTAAACACATAAGATAATATATTCAGTGATAAATGTCTAAGCAAACTGGCGAGCAGTGTAGAGGCTTGTCAAGTGTCGTCTCGATTTTGAGCATCAAAAGCTTATACACTTCCTTAGAACAGGAAAGGATTGAGCGAAATTCAGCATAGATGGAGAGAGGGAGGAGAATGTAGGTAGTAATCAGAGTTGATCTATGTTGCTAACCGTCAGCATTAGCCTTGAACCTCTAGACGCCATTGTTATCGTTGTCCGTCAGACCTCAGTACGACCGTTAACTGTTTTTGTGAGAAAATAAAACAATATTTCATATTAGATCGTTGGATCGATATAGTTTTGCAAATTAACTCGCTTGACCATGGTCACGTGTGATGTCCTGATTCTAGAGGAAGGCAGGATGGAGCCAATTTGCTTCTGGAGCCCGTCGAACCCATCTCTTTCTCGGACTTCCGGGTTTGCGTTTCCATGTGTTTTCCACTTGGGTGGAGGGACGCCAAAATCGGGGTTAAGGTAGCAAAAAAAGAATCAAAAAATATCAATACACTGTATACAGTATAGTTGATCAAGAAAATAATAGGTGACGACCTTTTTGCTTGTCAGGAGTTTTTCATCTATTTCATCCAGTTTATTTCCCATTTAGGCTTACTGTAATCTGGTTGTCCGGTCTGATATCCTGGATTTGATTTGATCTTTTGCAGTGTTTATTCTAGCCCCCTTGACATTGGGGGGGATTTTGAAATGTTTGGGGGACAAAGTTTGAGTTTCCACACGTTTGGGGGGAAATTTTCATTCCCCCAGCCAACATCTAAAAAAATTTGGGGGGGAATTTTCAAACTTTGGGGGGGGGGAATTCCCCCCTAAGAAGGCCTAGAATAAACACTGATCTATTGTGTTTTTGATTTGGTGTGCCATCGGCTGATGCTTCTATGCATTATAGTGTGGCGCTGTAGAAGTCTAAGATTAGATTAGATTAGATTTTATATTAACAAATGCTTAACAATTAAAACCCGAAGGATGCGTTGTATCTAGTATTCATAAAAATATTAAAATAAAATTATATTTACACTTTCTTTTCAGAATTTAGAAAAGAATTATGATTTCTTGATCAACTGGTGATTATTTCGACTGAAATTTAAATAAGGTCTTAGCGAAATGAAATAAGAAAATTAGTAATTGTATTTTCAAAAAGTTCAACAAGGCTCAATACATTTGGACAGTTGAATTCTTACTTGAACGACAGTCTCGAATTCTTCCAAAGAATGATCGTCTGCAGAATTCCGTCTCTCTTCTGGAGAAACGACTGAGAGGCGATCGAGTCGTCGACGAGAAAATTGCCACTTTTAAACAAGATTTTGAGATCACGTGTGTCTAGTCACGTGCTCGCAACAGACAAAGGACATCGTGACATTTTCAGTTGGCGTTATTACCCACCGTATTGAAATTTTCGCTTTGTTTACACAATATGCAAATACAAAGTAGGTCTACGGGAATTTACCACCGTCCTACGATCTTGTTTTGATCGTTTTAAAACACGAATTCAGACAGTATTCACCAACGGACTTTTAAAAATACGTCTCTTAAAATACAGTAGACATATTAAAGTACTTACTTCCTGTACAGCAACTGAACGCAGCGCCGTCTGATGTGTGCTTAATAGAATGATCTCATCTGCTAGACGCGCATTGTATCCAATTGTATTGCTGGACTATTGTTACTGCAGATTACGTTAAGTTTAAATAAATCAGCACAGAAGAAATCTTAAGAACCATTTAAAATCCAGTAGCTAATACGTAGTAGTAGACCCAGGGACATCATTGGGGGGGCAGGAGGGGCAGGGGGCGTTGCCCCCTGATTTTTAAGAAAAAAGTTTTTCCACCAATGTTTGTAATATTTACCTTGTCTTGCCCCCCCTGATTTATAGGGAACAAATTTCCCCACCATCACCACTGTGTTAAGTTGTCTTTAATGAGAAAATGAAAAGCCAAAAAAGGTCGTCAGCCCCTGAAAGAGAGGCTTGATGTCGTCAAAATAAATGAAAAGCTAAAAAAGGTCGTCAACTTTTTCGCAAACTTGCCACATCGAAGTTGTCTTCCCCCCCTGAAAAACAGCGAAATGACGTCCTGCAAAATTAGATTTTTGTAGCGCCTACAGTGCTTTTCAGTCGCACTCGATTCCTTTTTGTACTGTGTCTCCACGACCAACCTGTTTGTCGCCGGTGTTTTGATTATTGTGTGCGTCTGTTTTAACATGTATTTATTATAACGTTTCCTTCTCGGCAGTCAGCAATATATCAGCCTCACTGCCTATCGTCGCTAATAAATCAGAGCAGAAACGAAATTTGACACTTTACGCAGGCTATTTAAACTTCCACTGCGCGGCGGTGGACATGTTACTACTAGAGTAGCCTAATAATGTAATCCAATCTGAAGGGTATTTAACCCCGGAAGATAAATACTAGTGATTATAATGACGATAATGCTAAAAATGACAATTGCTGACTAGGATCTCTCCTGTGTAAAAACGGCACCGTATTATTGCTTTTTTGATACTGTATGTAACCTTTTTGTAACAATTTCCATAATTCTGCAATATGCACAGTGGCGGTTCCAGGGTTTCTTGGTGGTGGGGATGAAATTAATCTTGGCACATCCACGTAATCTGTTCCCATCGTGCAAACTACACCCCGTCACACACACACACATACACCCCAAAAACAATTTCTCGACGGTTTTGTGCAAAATCCGCGACTGGTCCCAACCAGAGTACGAGGCCTCGGTTCCCGTGCCCCTGGCTACACCATAGGTGCTACACTATGGTTATGGTTAGGCACGCTTATTATAATCAAGAGAAACTGAAAATGATTGAAAATTCGCGGGGTATTCACTCCTGCTCCCTTCGCAAAAGAGTTTCATTGTATCAGCCACATTAGAAAAAGATAGATCTAAAATCTGTCGAAATGTTTGCTAGTGGACCATGAAGGCAAATAAAAGCATTTGATTATAATAAATTGTCTCCGGACAAGCTTTGTAAAATCATCGATTTTTAATACAGGGCTAATAGATCAATCATTCGAGACAGAACTTCGGATAGACCATCCATGTTAGCAATAACGTCGAAAGTCTAGATTCGGATGACTTCGACAATTTGGAGGAAAGTCCAAGAAAATCGGGTTACTGCACTGCGAAAACTTCTGAAGCGGATGTCTTGCACACGTACTGTACTTGATGATTAGTTTGAAGTGCGGACACCTGATTGTTATTCACAAGCATCAAACATTTAGTGGGATGAAGTCGCGTGGCAAAGCTGCCTACACGAAGCAACGCAGTAGGCTGTATTGCTTCGTGTCTTCACGAGGGATCACACACGAAGCAAACAAAGAGCAGATTTTTGCATTCGCGTAATTCTATAGTTGAATAAGAAATCACACAATGAGTGGACTTCTTCCGAACCACTCAAGTTGTTTGTACATAAAATTAGAACTATTTTCAATAGCTAAGCAAAGTCTACGTTGGCGAAGTTTTGTTTATAAATTTAGATTCCTTTAAAAAGTCAATAAGTCAGTGAGTTGAAGAAAGCCAAACGTTAAGTGACTGATGTGCTGGAAATGCAAATATTTTATAAATAAAAATAGCTTCTATAGGACATTAGAAGTAATGCAAAGATTTGTAATCGACCTAATTTCTATAGCGTTCGTGTGAGCTTGATTCCTACGGAGAGGGTTTTCTCCGGCGTTTTTCTCATCTTCAACCCACTTCCTGTCTGTCATGTTCTCTCTTGTATTCTTGTTATCGACCGGTTGTTGTGCGCATTTTTAGAATATTATTGTGTGCGACTGCTTTGTCGGGTATTTATTACAACGGTCCTTCTTAGCCGGCTGCTACATGAGCTTCACTGACTAACGCCGCTAGCATATTAAAGCACAGCGAAACCCGACACATCACACATACCATTTCAATTTCAAATCGGCGGCTGTATGACCGTGTGACTGTGTGACCGCCTGCGTATTGAAATCGGGCTTATAGAACATCTCCCGATTTCGGCGCTTACAAGGAGATCCACTGAGACAGACAGAGAGCCATCGAGGCAAACTCGGCGATTCGATTTTCATAGCTATGACACTGCAGAATAAAATATTGTAGAATAAAAAAGTACTGTGGAGAAATCATATAATAATTAAGTACAATTAAATCTAGGATCATAAAAGGGCATCAATAATTAATAAGTAGCCAGACAATAGATAGGTAGCGAGAGCGCATGAATATTAATGATAAGGTAGCCTGGAGTCCGATAGTACGATGGATGAGGCTCAGCCTTATGGGAGAGGTGGTGGTAGATGACTGAGAGCCTATCCTGCCAGTCCAAAACAGTATAAATAGCGACCCTTTCTCAGATCGTGACCGATTGCCGAGGCGGCGTGTGTTGTGGAAAGGGATAGAAGGTACGATTCCCTTTGAGATCCCGGTACCAGGTGGTACCGAAGGCCGATAGTAGAGGCGTATAGGTAGTAAGTCCCCCTTGAGATCCCGGTACCAGGCGGTACCGAAGGAGGAAGGAAAGGAAGGATCCCGGTACCAAGCGTACCGACGAAGGCGGAAGGCAGGATTCCGGTACCAAGCGGTACCGAAGACGACGGAAGGTAGGAGCGGTGACAGGTAGTAACCGATGTGAGAGTAGAAGGTGCCAGGAGGTACCTGACATTGAAGTTAGGAGGTACCAAGCGGTACCCGCCCCTGAGATAAAGGAGAGGCAGTACCGGCGGTGGTAACTGCGAGAGAAGGGGAAGAGGTGTTAGCGGTACACGGTAGAGGATAGTCAGAGCAGCGGTACCGGCTGAGAAGGTAGAGGTACCTTCGGTACCGGCTGACGAAAGGAGATACGAGGTATCTGAGAGCAGGAACGAGGGAAGAAAGGACTGAGAACTGAGAACTGATAAACCCTAGAGCCAAAAAGCCTAGGTCGAACGCCACGAGCCTAGAGAGCTAATAATAGACAGATAATTGATAAACACTGTGCACGAAGCCGGGTGAGGTCATCTGGTAAAGTCATGGCCTGGTTTCGCTACAGTACAACTGTAAATGAACGCGACATTTACGCAGTGGTTAAATTACTTTTGTAAAGATTGTAGTAGTAGTAGTATAGTAGTAGTAATAGTAGTAGTAGTAGTTGTTGTTGTAGCGGCAGCAGCAGTAGTAGTAGTGTATAGTACTACTACTACTACTACTACTACTATTACTACTACTACTATTACTAGTAGTAGTAGTAGTAGTAGTAGTAGTAGTAGTAGTAGTAGTAGTAGTAGTAGTAGTAGTAGTAGTAGTAGTAGTAGTAGTAGTAGTAGTAGTAGTAGTAGTAGTAGTAGTAGTAGATATTATTACAGCAAACAAATTCAGGTTAGTGTTTATTTTTCTGAATAATGCAACACCTTGAATCCACTGTCAATCTCTAAACACGGAACATTAATGTCTGAAATAAATGTTACGCAAATGAACAAAAATTTAGTGAATATTCGCAACTTGTGGTGATGATGATGATGATGGTGGTGGTGGTGGTGGTGGTGATGATGATGATAATGATGCTGATGATGCTGATGATGCTGATGCTGAAGACATTGAATAATGGTATTAATATAATAAAGCGACATTAGAATATGATCTGATCTAATCCTAAAACACCACTTCATCATGCATAGAAACATAAGCGGATGACTCACCAAACCGAAATCATTTAAGATCCAGGTCAAATAAAATAGAAAAGATGGGTTCTAATCTTACAAAGTAACAGTAACAATACTAACCTCATAGGCACCATGCGACTGGGATAGGGGATTTGATATGAACCGTGCCTCTTTCCATCCAGCCAAGTCATTTCCCCCAAAGGCCTGGAGTGTGGATAAACCACTGATCGACGATGGTTATTCATGCAAGTACACCTGCAACGTCGAGCGCGGTTAGTACTTGAATGGGTGACAATCCCGGGATCTATCCGTGGTGCCGGCCGACAATCAAGCCGTTCATCGCTTAGACGTCGATAAATTGATAGCAGCGTTAAGCTGCGAAGGGTAAAACGCAGGTCTAGAGAAAGTAATGGCAACCTACTCCAGATTAATGGCGCAAGCCACCTGCGTTGCTGCCTGCCTAGTAACCGGAGGTCAGCACCGGCCCCAGCGCTCGAAATCGAGTATGGGACTACCTTTAGCTTTACACCTGTTTTAACAATTCGCCGAAGAGACACACATTGTGTCGGTGGATTATAATGTGCAATATAACTCCGCCGTGCAGTGGTGGCTCCAGGATTTGGCAAATAGGGGAGGGGGCGTTGGTGTGGCAACTGCTAAGCATGGGGACCAATTATTTGCTGATAGATATGTAGTTGTAAGCATAGGGTCCTAACATGGGGCCACCGGGGGCAGTGGCGGCTCTAGGATTTGGCAAGTGGGGGGGCCGTTGGGGTGGCAACTTCTAATCATGGGGGCCAACCATTTGTTGTTTAATGTATGTAGCATTAAGTATAGGGTCCCAATTGGGGGGACAACTGTGGGGACAGGCACTCAATAGGGGGCACGGCGCCCCCGCCCCCCCCGGTGGAGCCGCCACTGACCGGGGGGGAGGCATTCAATAGGGGGTACGGGCCTCACAGACCACCTGTGGATCCGCCACTGCCGCCTTAGCTGGTGGGAAGCCCCTTATTGAGAAAAGAAGGAGCGGCACGCACGCACAGACACACATAGACGCACATCGTCTTTAATGTGGACGCGTCTATAAACACACACACAAAACAACGCACACATGTATGCAATATGGACCCTATCGTGCAGAATAGTTTGCCTGTCTATAATCAGTCGCACTGGGCGACCGAAATCCTTACTATAGGCCTGAATTCTATCCACCGCAAATCTTTTTATAATCCTCCATAAAATACTTTCCTGCGACTGCCTACCCGGACCTACAACCTTGACCACCACGGACTGAGGATTGCGGACTATGGATTTGCCTAGATTGAGCGCTCGTGAATAAGCTGATGCACTGCTCCAAGCGTTCGGGCAGCGCTATATAAATTTCGTGTTTACTTAATTACTTACTTACTGCAAGATGCAGTCGGAGTGTACTTAGCCTACGCACAGAGGGATAAAAATAGGAAATTGTCCAATCGAATGGTTTCAAACTCGTCTATCATTTGCCACTTTATCGCCAATTTGTACAATATCCAGCGGCTATAATGTGCTGGGCAAACAGGTGTTTGGAGCCATAAGTCTAGATCCTACTCTGCTACATTTGCGCACAGGCCAGTCATTAACACATCTGCCAGCGAAGTAGAATTTTTAAACTCACGATTTACATCAGTAAATACTTACATTTACATTTACATCAGTAAATACATCAGTAAATGCAATCTAAAGTAGATCGATATTTTATAGTTCATAAATTTTTATCAGGGTCATCCGCGTCAATGCGCTGATGAGCAGGTGTTTCAAGCATAGTAGGCCTACGGTTAGTAATTCCTACGCAAACGTTCACTCTCTTGTATATTAATTATTTCAAAGCAATATGACGTCTTGATGTCCGATTTTCAATACAATTGCTGCTTAGTTGGTTAAAACATAGGTCTTCGATGAAATAAACAAATATTTTAGGTAAAAATATTACAGGTGGAAACAAGATAACTTGGTAGGGTAGGGGGCTAGTGATACAGTTTCGGTTTCTATAACTGTCATTGACTTTCATATCTGCACGTTATTAGTTAGCCATGCAATAGTCGCGAGCTGATGTTTTGTATAGGCACAACAGTATACATTGTCGCGTCTATCAATTGGAATTCTATTCGAATTTCGTGAAAATAATAATTAAGCGTAGAACATGTATATAATTACTAGGGATGACAGCTAAATTCAATTCAATTTGAGTGCAACAGTGGTTCTCACACAGGGCAAACCCTACTGAACCACTTTAAAACTTATTATTATTATTATTTATTATTAATTTGGTTGTTCAGTTACATTTATAAATCAATTGGTTTCGTATTTTCCTTTTGGAATAGAGATGCTTGTAGTGACCTGAAAGATTGAACACGATGAATTGCAGAATGTTTAGTGTCTCTGGTTATTCTGGCGATTCTTCTATTTGATGCAGGTTGGCGATATAAATATCATCTAAACAGTTCTTTTACATGTATCAGACACATCATTTCTCTTTCCAGATGTTTAAATTACTATGCGTTAAATAAATTTTAAAGTTCTAATGTCGACTGTTGTAACATGTATTATATATCTCTTAATGTTTTCTGCATTGCTTCAGCATTAGAAGGTATTTCCCTTTTATGAAATCATAGCTATAGGTTAATATGATATAACTAATTGATAAGGCTCTCAAACGATTTAAATGCTTTCGGCATAGTGACAATCAATCAATCATGCCTTGACGTGATATAGCTGTGACCCTCTTTATGCTCATACTAGAGCTGGGTCGATTACGATTATTTTTTCCGATTACGATTACGATTATTTTCGATTATTTTTCACGATTACGATTTCGATTACGATTACGGTTTTTTATATAATCGCGATTTCGATTTCGATTATTTCACAGTACCTTTAGAAACTGGCTTTCTCGCCATATTTTACAGTATTCGGCAATCCTCTGTGTATCGATGTTCAGTTGGTCTTCAACAGGGATATTTCTACACCCCTAACACCCCCAACACCCCAATTTGAGGTCGACACCCCCTAAAATTTGGTAATGTGACAATGGTATGCATACAGAATGCATATTGATTAGCCCTGAACACCCTCAAACAGGCCCATCCAGAGGGGGGCCAGGAGGGCCATTCGGCCCGGGCCTCCATCATTTGGGGGCCTCCCTTTGTTTCCTTGTCTAGAATTCTGGGAGAGCTAGAAAGCTAGATAGCTACTACTAGAAGGGGCCTCACAATTTGGTGATGACCTTTTTTGCTTGTCGACAATTTTGGGATTTTGGGAAAGCTAGGAAGGTATTCTGCGGTCCTCAAAATTGGTGATTACCTTTTTCGCTTGTCAAAATTTTAATTGTTGGGAAGGCTAGGAGAGGCCTCGAAATTCCAACTGGCCTGGGCCTCCTTCAGCCTCTGAAGGGGCCTGCCCCAAATGGAGAAATACACCCCACAACTTTTATCCTCGGATGACTTTTTTGCTTGTCAGACTTTTTGTGAGTCTCTATAAGGTTTTTTGCTTGTCAGCCTTTTTCGGTAGAGACTTCCAAATTTCGACACCCCAGATTTTCCCGACACCCCCAAATTCACAATCCTACAATCCTAGAAATGAACACATCCCAGATTTTCCCGACACCCCACCCCAATTCACAATCCTAGAAATAACCCTGGTCTTCAATCTCCTTAATGGATCGAGCCTGGTTGGCAAGACCGATATCGTCAGCGTATCCAAACTTCCTACCTATGGTATCCGGTAAGTCGTGTGTAGGCCTATAAGCCTACAAATTGAATAACATAGGTGCTAGAACTGAACACTGTATTAGACCGTTTCGCTGACGTCTCCAGGAGCTGACATCTCCCAAGTGAACTAAGAACCGTCTGTCAGAGATGAGTAATTCCACAAGTTGACAGAACCAGGGTGGCAAATTGAGCGAGAGTTTGTACTTTAAACCCGCATGCCACACCGCATCGAAAGCTGCTGTCAAATCCAGAAAGATGGTGCCTGTCTTTATACGCAGTTGAATCCATTTTCAATGAAAATCTGATAATCAACGGTAAATTGATCTTTCTTTGAATCGGAAATATTGTATAATATAACTTACGGGAATAATCGAAAAATAATCGCGATTTCGATTATTTTTTCGCCGATTATCGATTATTTCGATTTATTTAATAATCGTCTCGATTTCGATTTCGGTTTTTCCAAAAATCGCGATTACGATTACGATTTCGATTAATCGACCCACCTCTAGCTCATACCACTCTTGTCAACTCTTGTTGACTTATATAGGCCTACTAGTCAAATACCCACAGATATCTGTAAAGTCTTGAAAGGCAGATTTTTTAATTTGAAATTTGAAATCTAAATTCAGGACCTGTTATTATGATAATATATTAACTTTATCCATTAAATTACCCGGAAAGTTTCATTCTGTTCGCAATCGTAGGCCACGAGCCTTATTTAAGTAGCCTATACTTGTATCCGTTTAACATTCAAATTCTGAATATATAATTGAAATTCGAATAGCAAGGCATTCTAATAAATAAAGAGAAGGAAATTCTGCGGCGAATAGATTAACTAATATGATGTAATATCGTCTATAGAGATATTCATCATTTATCATCTCTGAAAAATCGCCATCACAAGGAACATCCAATTAAGTAACAAGTCTTCTTTTGGAGATGGACTTGAAAAATAATATCCTAAGTATTCTTGTACAGTATATCAGTGTTTATTCTAGGCCTGTTGGGGGGGGGGTCCCCCAACGTTTTAAAATCCCCCTTCCAAAAATTTTGTATATGTTGGCTTGGAGGATGGCAATTTCCCCACCAAAAGCGTGGAGAGACAAATCTTGTCCTCCAAACATTTCAAACTCCTCCCCAATGTCAAGGTGGCTAGAATAAACACTGCTTGTATATTATAGCTTGATGCTCTGAAAAAAGTTAATTGAGATCACTGTTATAGTTAATTTACAAGTACGAGCGTAGGGCCTAAATGTACAGAATACCCCATTTGATATTTGCACTGTCGACGTCGCGATGATGGAATCCATTTCCCTGCAGTAAACAGAATTAATGGCAGTATGCTATCGATTTTTCTTACTCTTACTGCAACGATATTATTATTATTATTATTATTATTATTATTATTATTATTATTATTATTATTATTATTATTATTATTACTATTATTATTACGAACATTTCTAAAGCGCAAGTTCGCGGTGCAGCAAATGATGTGCTTACTTGCACTGCAGCTCTATTATGTACTATGATATGTTTCAGAGCAAGAAAAACACCCATACAAGACATGGTCGTTCCTCAAGAACTTTCATTCAACATTTCACTTAAATTAAGGGAATCGCTTACAAATTTCTATGTCAATTTTTGACTCAAGGAAAATTACTCAACCATGCTTTTTGGAGCTTGTATTGAAACATTTAATGGTACTCGCAAGGCCTCCCGACGACCCCTCAATATCCTTCACAGCTACATCCACCCCACTGCTACATTTTCCCAACAACTACATCCACCTAAGCTCGACGTGTTCCCCTCACTGCTCCAGGTCACAAATCGCCCCCGTTTACGACATATTACTAAATTCATGTGGTGGTCAATAAAAGTTTATCTATCTATCTATCTATCTATCTATCTATCTATCTATCTATCTATCTATCTATCTATCTATCTATCTATCTATCTATCTATCTATCTATCTATCTATCTATCTATCTATCTATCTATCTATCTATCTATCTATCTATCTATCTATCTATCTATCTATCTATCTATCTATCTATCTATCTATCTATCTATCTATCTATCTATCTATCTATCTATCTATCTATCTATCTATCTATCTATCTATCTATCTATATCTATCTATCTATCTATCTATCTATCTATCTATCTATCTATCTATCTATCTATCTATCTATCTATCTATCTATCTATCTATCTATCTATCTATCTATCTATCTATCTATCTATCTATCTATCTATCTATCTATCTATCTATCTATCTATCTATCTATCTATCTATCTATCTATCTATCTATCTATCTATCTATCTATCTATCTATCTATCTATCTATCTATCTATCTATCTATCTATCTATCTATCTATCTATCTATCTATCTATCTATCTATCTATCTATCTATCTATCTATCTATCTATCTATCTATCTATCTATCTATCTATCTATCTCTATCTATCTATCTATCTATCTATCTATCTATCTATCTATCTATCTATCTATCTATCTATCTATCTATCTATCTATCTATCTATCTATCTATCTATCTATCTATCTATCTATCTATCTATCTATCTATCTATCTATCTATCTATCTATCTATCTATCTATCTATCTATCTATCTATCTATCTATCTATCTATCTATCTATCTATCTATCTATCTATCTATCTATCTATCTATCTATCTATCTATCTATCTATCTATCTATCTATCTATCTATCTATCTATCTATCTATCTATCTATCTATCTATCTATCTATCTATCTATCTATCTATCTATCTATCTATCTATCTATCTATCTATCTATCTATCTATCTATCTATCTATCTATCTATCTATCTATCTATCTATCTATCTATCTATCTATCTATCTATCTATCTATCTATCTATCTATCTATCTATCTATCTATCTATCTATCTATCTATCTATCTATCTATCTATCTATCTATCTATCTATCTATCTATCTATCTATCTATCTATCTATCTATCTATCTATCTATCTATCTATCTATCTATCTATCTATCTATCTATCTATCTATCTATCTATCTATCTATCTATCTATCTATCTATCTATCTATCTATCTATCTATCTATCTATCTATCTATCTATCTATCTATATATTATATATTAAGACATAATTTGTGAACTATGCATGCACTCTTCTCAAAGTACAGAAGACGACCGAGTGGCCTTTGACCTTTCCATCTGCAGAAACGCCCAATCTATATATTTTATTTAAGCCCCGGACCAAACTTGCAAGAGAAACATCCTGACAGTAACACTTGTGATTCATTTTTCTAGATCGTGTAGGAATATTTAATACACTGTTGTATCAGTATACATTGTTATGTGGAAATCGAATATTGTACATGCCAATTTTTTTAAAAACAGAGTGAAGTCAAAAGAATTCTGAAACGATGAATGAACAATAAGCCTTCTCTCAACAATTGACTAGAAAGTAGATTGACTACTGAAAACAGTTGCCATTAGCAATATTAAATATATCAACAGCTTTTCATATGTAAGTGCCATAAAACAGACAATGATAAACATTGGCAAGTCCGCAGCGGTGTTGTTTACCATCGCTGCTGTGATTATTATAATGAAATTCGTCAATTTTCACATCTCCTCACTGGAAAGTGAGCACGAGAAAAAAAATATAACGGTCTTAGAGTCGGCGCATGAAGATCCGGCACTGCTGACGTTATTTACGACGTTCGAGGAAATGAAAACCACACCTCATCGCGAATTCGCTCAGGGACTTGTTCTGGCCAATTGGCCGTTATTCAAGCCCCGCGTTCGACCGGTTCTGTTTCTAAACTACGTAAATTCGATGACGGCGATACGCGCTAGAGCCGCGGGTTGGGAGATTCTGAGCGTGAATAGGTCCAATTCACGCGGAGTACCGTACCTGAAAGACCTGTTCATGACCGTATTTGAGCAATACGATTCCCTGCTCTATGGCTACGCGTACGGAGATCTGTTGTTCGACGGCGGACTTCTGAAGACTCTTAACGCTGTCAAGAGAGTTAGCACCAGCTTGGATGGCAACATTTTGATGGCAGGAGGAGAACTAACGTAATGCTTAATCAGAAAGATTCACGATGGAGCCAAGATTCATTTACAGTGGAGCAATTGCATTCGCTAGACAATGAACGGAACTTTGGTGCACGTGTCATCCATAGATTATTTCTTTTTTTAGCAAGCAAGGTATTTCATGTATATATATATATATATATTATATATATACATATATACATATATACATATATATAGGCCTATATACAGTGTTTTTTTCTGCCGGAACGCGCCGGATCAGCGCTCCGGACCTTTTCTTTCGAATTTTATGAATTTTTTTAATTTATATTAATTAAATTAAATTATTTTAAATATTTGTATAGCTTTTCCAGGCTGTGAATTATTTTAATTATTTTTATAGCTTTTCCAGTCTGTGACTGACTATATACAGTGCCGTATTAACCATGGTGCAACTGGTGCACTTGCCCCAGGCCCACTGGTTCAATTTAAAAAAAAATAATCCTTTAAATTAACTTATGAATTTTTAACGCTAAATAGCGCTAAATAGGCTAATTCATTGCAAAAGATCTTGTACAGTATAGTTTTCTATATTTTAAAATTAATTTTCTTAAATTTCGGGCAAATATTTAAAACTTCGAACTTGTAGGGTTGAGGGCCTTTTAAAGTTTTGTTGCGTTGTTTGCCACAGACCTCCAAAAGAGTTAATCTGGCACTGACTATATAACTCATGATCTGTTAACTTATAGTACAGAATTTATAGTTAGCCTATTACTTATATTATTAATATTTATTATAATTAATATAATAATAATATTAATATATATATATATATATATATTAAATGCGCTATAATGAAATAATCCAAGTTTCATTGTAATACACGAAGATGCGTTCTGGCACCTTTTTTCTAGAAAAAAGCACTGTATATTAGGGTGATGCAAAATTTTTAGGTTCAAAAATGTAGTTGTCCTCAAGCTTGCCATTGTTCAATATGGCAATAGCAATTATTGGCCAAAATTTCAATGAAATTGCATGATATTTAGAGGTTGCCATGTTTTGTCACATTTTATTATAAGTTTAAAAATAACGAAAAATTACTTTTTTAATTGTACAATGTACATTTTTAAAATTATTTAACTTATTTATTTATTGTCAATTACTTTGTAGTTCATTGTTCAATTTTTAATTGTTCAATTGTTCGTTGTTCACTGTTCAATGGTTCAATGTTAAAAAAACTACTAGTCTACTATGCAATAGTTTGCATTATGCAAATGCACATTGCACAAGGTATTAATAAATCAATCATCTTCGTCATTCAACAGTCATCTTCATCAGGGTAGACTTCGATGCAATAGGAAACTCCTTCCGGTGAAGATCAACCAATCGAAGAAGAAACTGTTTTTGTTTTTCATCTTTCGTAACGCTTGAGTTAAATGATGTTATAAGTGCTATGCCTCGTTCAGCGCAATCGTTGACGACCTTCATTTGACGCACCTTGTGCTTCATTTCAAGATATGTTGAATCCATTTCCCACTCTGAAGATTCTTTCTTTAAAAATGATTCAGCTTTTTCTTTGCCATTCTTTAAAATTAGATCGAAAAGTTCTGCGGTGCGCTGTGTGACGAAGGAAGACAATGGACTGTGACAATCGAATGTGGCAGCATCAAGTCTTTTGAGCGATTTCTGCTTTGGCTGTTGTTTCAGGTTGTTTGCCATGTCTCTCTTGGTGTTGTTGTTGACACGAGAATCGAAGAAAGCCAATCCTATGAGATGTTCTGAAAAATACCAGAGGTGGCGATGAAAAGATTTCGCTGCATTATTTGCAATTGTACGATTTGGATATTCTTGAATCCGTTGAAGAAGCTTGGCATCATTGAATGGTGCTCGTT
The DNA here is from genome assembly GCA_018105865.1 of Metaphire vulgaris. Lineage (NCBI taxonomy): Eukaryota > Metazoa > Annelida > Clitellata > Crassiclitellata > Megascolecidae > Metaphire > Metaphire vulgaris. Next base: position 13,072,190 of record CM030849.1, read on the forward strand.
CAGCTAACGGAGCTTCATTCCAAAACTGTCCGTAAATAAATGCCACAAATAGACTTATGTCTGTTACTCCTTTCTTTTCCTTTGCAGTAATAACAAATTGATCCTGAAACAAATATATCTTTATACAATATATAGCTTTCGCCATCCAACGTGCATTGTGTGTTGCACCAGGAGCCCGAAACTTTACATTCATCTCCGATGATGTAGTTGATCCTCCGAGAAAAAATAAGGCACAAATGCAAGAGTTCTAAGTAATCATCCCTGGGTTGTTGACATTTAATTGCTTCACCATAATATACTACCATTTCTTCACGGAGTTTGAGAAAAAATCACAGTTGTAAAATTCTTTCAGACCCTATAGTGAACACCTCCTTGTTGATTGCTGGCCATTGTTTCTGGAAACGCTTAAAAATTCCAACTTCAGGTCCTCCACTGGTTCCAAATGCAGTCGTGAAAATGGTGGAAAGCATGACTTCAAACACATGGTGCCTGCATGCTATCCATATAAGATTACGATCAAGATTCCGCTCCATTATTGTACAAGCACCAATGTTCAACCCAGTGTTTGATGAAGTAGTGTCAAAAACCAGTCCTCGAACAAGTTCTTTCAATTTCCAATCTTTAAGAGCCTTCATGCAAGCATCAGCCTGTTGCTCACCGGTACCCCGATCAGGAAGTTGAATTATAAAATATAGACTGTGTCATTGTGTTGAAAGACAGTTAATCTGGTTCCCTGCTTAACAGTGCTTAATTATTAGTGCTTAATTTGCTTATTGTTATTTGCTTAATTTTATAATATGAACCATTGAACCTGTTGCTTCTATGATTGGTTTTAAAAAAGAGCAGGAATACACAAATTCGCAAAATCTGAGAAAATCACACAATTTTACCAATGGTTAATTCATCTTATAAAACATGGCAACCCCTAAAATTGCTTCTTTTAGTCAAATGTTTGGTACACATGATCCTAGGTGATAACGGAACACAGGCAACCTTGAGGAGGATGTATTTGGTGAACTTTTTTTTCCCACTACAATCTGAATCACCCTACTGTATATATACATATATTATTCTTAAAATTTAGCTCAAATAGCAACAAGATTTAGTGTCACATAAACCAGTGGCGTCATTTCACACTTTTCTTGGGGGGGGCGAGAAATTTTAAAAATTTTTCTTTTTTTCTTTTACAATTTTATAATTGGAAATTTTTTCGACTATTCCAAAAAATGCTGACGACCTTTTTTTTTTTTTTTTTTTTTTTTTTTTTTTTTTGCTCGTCATCAGTTTTTTGTTTTTTGTTACGTTGTACCATACGAAAAAAAATACTTGACGACCTTTTCTTTTTTTTTTTTAGTCACCTCCCTGTGGTTTTTTCTTTTCTTATTGCACATTAATACATTAATATTTTAATTTCCTTGGGGGGGGCCACGGCCCTGTTTTTGTTTTTTAGTGCACATTAATACATTGTAAATTAATATTTTCATTTTCTTGCCACCACGGCCACCCCAGCCCCCAAATGACGCCTCTGACATAAACCCGCGTCACTTAAACCCGTTCTGATAATACAGGCGTCATATAAACTCAGGTAACTTAGACCCACGTCACTTATACACATATTAAAACACATACAGTTAAAATGTTTTATTAACTATATTTCTGTTTTATCCCTGTGGGCCCTACGGCTCCTCTGGGTATATTCCTGTCTCCTGTGCCCATGGGGCATTTGTTACATTGTTCTGAAGGAACCGCCCTTCTGTCAGACCGCAGCGAACAATGGCTATCGACGAAAGGTATGCGACTGCATCTAGAAGCATTTGAGGTGGCTGAGACCGCCCATTTAATTGCTTCTGTGACAAGACGACACAAAAGCTGTAATTTGCATTGAATGGCGTGTCTATTATTGACATTCCAGTGTCAATGATAGCCATATGTCAGACCATTCATTGCTCGATGAACGGCAAGAAGCAATGTCCCCAGAAACTATGGAAACCTCAAAAACGGCCTTACGTGTATTTGTACAGTATATTCGGTAGCCAAAGTCCCCTTTGCGGTTTTACGCGGCGACAGGGTTAATAACCATACCATAATTTGAAAATGAGTAAGAACGTCTGAGATAATAACTAGACGGCTTATGATGTGTTCAAATTCTAACCGCTTTCTTTCTGCTAGATTCCTAAGAGCACACAGAGTTCGATAGACGCCAGGCAACAAAGTTAGTCGGTTTAAACTTTAGATAATAACTCGAGGTAATTTGAATTTAAATCAACAATCATACAACACAAACCCCGACAGTACACAAGTATTTAAACAAATATTGTCTAAACTCAGTGAACGACTAAGGTATTATCTGACTGGGGTTTTAACTGATGCGGGTTTAAGTGACGCGTAACCAGTCACACTAATTCTTAAATACCCATTCACTTTTAATGAGCAAAAAGGTATCCGTAATGAGTGATTTTACCATAAGGCACAAAACATAGGGGATAATTGATACTCTATCCCCCTCTTACCAATTATTGGGGGCACCGTCCCTCACCGTCCCCCCGTGTTTTACGCCCTTGTGTGTGTATAATGAATTTGGAAAGTCTTTCCTGTCATCAGGTTGTTCACTTGACTGGTCGACTGTGTTCGATATCGTGGTCGGCACACCGTCTCACGACAGCTACCTTGTGAGCATGGCCAAACTTCAGGGCGTTAACGACATCGATAGTACAGCGACGCTGCTAGCCGTTCATATTTCGCAGAAGGAATTCCAATAAAGGGAACCCGAAATTCGGAAGCATGGCTTAACCCCGTCGAACTGGATGTTTCAGACGTCAACACAGTTTTCCAATGAGCGCAAAACTTTCGACTGCTGTAGATTTCGAAGGAAATACTTTTGTAGTTCGGCGACAAAATATCAGTACAGGTGGCAATTAGTGGTAGAATATGCTGTGAATTTTCGTCGCACCCATTGGGAAATTTTCCTAAGGTTGTAATTTGGAGTTTTTATTACAGAAAAACAATGATGCTCAATTTATGCTATATCCAGGGTGCGATTTGCGACATAGAGCAGTGGGAGGGAGGGGGTATGTCGAGCTTGGAGGGATGTAGTTATTGGGGAAGTGTAGCAGTGGGGTGTACTGGTGGGGATGTAGCAGTATGGGAATGAAGTTGGGCAGTGGGGGAAGTCCCCATTCCCTACACAAATCGCGCCCTGGCTATAGCTCAACGTTTCCAAATGCATGTAATTGAGCAACCTAAAGTATACCATTCACCAGTCTTTTCTGAATTTTTCAAATTTGTCGAATATCTATTTTCAAATGTGCACACCTGCTCGCCACTTTTTCTTTCGGTGATAGGAAGCAGGTCACACATTTGCTGTCTGAATTCAATAATTGATATTTTAATATTTTCAATTTTTTACGAAATTGCCAAAGATATCCTTTTCTGATTCACTTAATATTATAACTATATAATCCAACGGTTCTTGACCTTTGTAGTGCCGCAACCCTTTTAATTCAATTCCCCATTATGTGGCGACCCCCAACGGTAAAATTATTTTCGTTCACATTGTAAACTGCTAAAAATAATAATACTACGAAAATCAAAATGTTCGAAATGTTCGAAATTGTTATTATTTAATTGTCTCCATGTCTATCCTCGAATGACAATTATAGTAAAACAACTAGTACGTCGATCGTAACTACCACTGAGGAAATTGTGTACAATAACAATAAAAGAGACAACCTCATATTTCTGATGGTCTCGGCGACCCTGGCAAATCGTCATTCGACCCCGTGGGGTCGCGACCTGAGTTGAGAACCGCTGATAGGCTATATTGTAATCAAATCCCAATTCTGCCTCAACGTCTGAAATTTGCGACCCTCGAAGCATTTGCAAGAGTCGGGAAGTAAATTCCTTTTCTTTTCAGCAGTCAGGCGATCGCATTTTGTGATAAGCTGATAAACGTCTTTTCGTTCGTAATATTTCCTAAGCTTTTGGTGGCGGATATTTAGACAATTGAGCTAAATGAGTGACGCTTATGGATGGAGATGGAAACTCGTGCTTTGCTCACGGACGCCCGCACATTAGGGCAAGAGGATGCACTTGCCCCTCCCCTGGAAAATGCAAATAATATTTCACATTGAAATTTGAAAACCTTGCTGAAATGTTAACCGTGACCATTGCGCTGAAATGTGTTTTGCCCCTCCTGAAAAAATTATGTGACGTAACCGTGATCATTGTGTTTTGCCCCTCTTTAAAAGATTTCTGTGGGCGCCCATGGCCTTGATCCGTTCAGTGATGAGGAATTTCCCTGTATTTTCAGGTAACACTGATGTTCAAAATATACTATGTATTAATCTTATGTATTATTTTCTTTTCGTATTAATCTTATATATGCATTAATCCTATGTAGTAATACAGGTAAATCTTGATTGGAGAGCAGGAATGCCTATAGGAATACCAATAACCAATGACTGTTCGAGACGTGCCTATTTATAATTCTATTAACCCCTTAACCGTGTATTTAACTGTAACTCAATGTAAAATGGACGGATATATCCGGGATCCCCAGTTAAGGGGTTAAGGCACCGATGACGGGCGCCAGAGATTAATGGATCGAAACCATTAAATAAACTGTACGAAAGAAAATCCAGGGGACAGAGGTTAAGAGATTAAGTTCTAGTCAGTGTTCAGTGAGAGAAAGTGATTAGTGGGAATTTAGAAAGTGCAGTGGGCAGATAGACTAGAGTATTCGGCGTCCGGGGCAAGGTATAAATTTTGCGCCCCTAAATTCCGGTGATGGCCTTTTTTGCTAATCCAAGTTCTAGCAACAACGTACTGTACGACATACAAAACGTTAACCTCTAAAAGCTTTTCTCGAAGGATTACGCCTCCCAGGACGGCGCCCAGGGCTTCCCCGCCCCGCCCACTAGCTGCGGCTCTGGCAGTGGGGAGATAGAGCTGTTGGTTGCTGTTAGAGAGGGTGGGGAGACGGTCTGTTGTCCGGACGATCAGTCAGATTGAAGGTTTACCAGACTAGCCTAGTCGACTAGAACTGAAGGAAGTGTCATTTTATTTAATAATGTCTTAAAATTAAGTTGGGCTTGTTCTAGGTTTTAGTTTTTGATATTGGTGTAGTGGCTATCTTTAATATGTTTCTCAGCTACGTGGTAATTTACAGTGTAAACACACGTTCTTGTTTTGTCTTGTCAATAATATATATCAAAAGTGCAGTTCACTCTTTTAGTTTTTATGTCTAATCATCCGTGGAGTAAATTTTCCCACAGACATGGACATGGGTTGGATCCATCCATGGGTTTGGTTGGATAAGTTGGATCAGAACTGTCAATGTTTACGGTGGGTTGGGTATGAAAATAAGTCGTGGTTTAAGAAATTATAATGCATTAAGATGAGTTGGGTTTGGTCAAGTAACCATGTTGCTTTCGTGGGTTGCGTTGAGTCTGAATCATGATGGATTGGGTTTTTAAAATTTGCCAATGTCCATGTCTGGTTTCCCCTTAATTAAGTCAGTCCAGCCAGGCAAAATGAAAATATTGATAATTCATGATTAATATTAGACACAGGTTACGTTGACGCAGACCGAATTCCTAGACCTGTCATCGTTTATAACAATAGGCTATACTGTACAATTTTCATAGACTGGGCGGAGACAGACACACACACACACACACACATCTTCCTTCTGTATCCGCCCAATGCAACATCTCCTCATGTTTTTCTTTCTAAACTAAAATCATTTCTCTTTATAAAATCATTTCCTCCATAGCTGTAGCATCCTGCCCACTCGCCCTTTTGATTAAATGACCCGGCATGAATGACCCACCTTTGGCTATAGCTACTTCATTTGAGATTGAGCGCATAGGAATAAAGAGCTACTTCGGTGCATCTTTTGGAAGCGCTTTAGAAATTAACGAGATTTTACTTACTTACTTACTTAACCGTGCACGTTAGCAATATATTAAAAATTCTTTGCCGTTAAAATTAAATATTCGCATTTTACGTGATTTTTGATGATTTATGATTTATCGAGATGTTTCTTTCTTCGCATGAAATTACTGCATTAGGCCTACTCAATGCTATCTTAAACAGAGGCAATATTATTATAATATATTGATTTAATTGATTTCACGTTGACATCTTTCAATTTACAATCGGTTTGATCATTTCATTATGTATCCAGATGTTTCTTTTTCATTTTTCATTTTGCGTTTGCAATTGTTGCTAGTGTAGAATAAAGTCATTGACTATGCGAAGAATAAATGGATACCATATTAAACTTTATGCAAACTGACATAGCATATATCATACTGTACATCAAAATATTTTCAACTTCTACAGTACAAAACGCTGTGACATTTTCTCTATAAGAAGACAACGTTGAGGTTGGTGCAATCATTGACGATTTACGCTGAGCAACTCTGTCCATTTGGATCAGTTGGTCGAACGGTGATCTACAATGACGAAAGGATTCGTAAAACTCTTAATGATGATGATTCTCATTGTGACCAGTCTTCTGCTGATGGCTGCGACTATAGGTTATGACGGCTATTCGCATAATATTCGCATAATATTCGCATAATATTCGCATGATATTTCGAGTATTTGGCTCATTGAGCGAATAGTGTAGGACCTTTGTAAAATATTTGAATACCGCATGGTGTCGTACGGGCTCAGTTATTATTGAACCAGAAACGGTGTGTAGATGCAGTGGCGTAGCGAGGGGGCAGAGGGGGAGAAGCGCCCCAGGCGGCACTTGCTCTAGGGGCGGCACTTTCGAGATTTCTTAGATTTTTGCTTGTCAGAGACTTTTTTGGAGAGTTGATAACGTTTTTTTGCCTGTCAGACTTTTTTCGGAGAATTGAGGGCGGCACTTTTTCCTCGCCTCGGGCGGCACTTTTCCTCACTACGCCACTGTGTAGAAGGCCTACACTGTGTCCGGATACAGAAGTCAACTCTATTGTCACTATAACTTTAAGAAAACTTGGTCGATCTCTGTAAAAATTTGGATGGTTTGTGTGTGACTGAATTCAGAATCATGGGATATAAAAACGCACCCTCGCCGTCCTTTAGCTATTTTTGACTCAATGTATAGTTAGTTATCTAACTTATCTTCTCTTAGACAACAAAGGTCCGCAGCGTTGATCTACTATGGCCGCAATCATGTGCGTTGTCGCATTCTTTTCCGATTGTTGAGGGCGTGCCGTTGCTGAGCTGTTGCACACAGGTGCGGTGAGGGCGACCAAGAGGTCTTTTCCATCCTAGGGTTGAATTCCTTTATGATTTGCAGTTGATGGCTACAGATAGGGCGCCGTGGACCGGTGTGTCGGGGTTTCGGCTCTAATTCAATTTGGATTTGTTGCGCCATCGGCTGATGTCCTGGGCATTATGATGGTGGCGCTATAGAAGTTGATTGATTGTCATTATTTACACTGCAAATCATTACCCACTGAGAGTATTAAATTTTCATTTAGACTCCTACGATTTTTGCGCGGGACCCGCTACATGTCCTCCCGGAAAGACGTGCAAGGATAGGTGCATTTAGGACCAATCATTTCCTTCTCCGGATCCAATCTGCGAACGGATGGATGCAGTTTCCCGTAAGTTGAATTGCGGTATGGCGTGAATAGCAGGAAAATGGCCATTATTTTTACATCAGCAGAACCCTTCGAACAGTCTCGAACTGAATACATTATTTGGCTGATCAAATATCTGGAATAAGATTTTCAATTCTTGCCTTCCTCATCATGCAGTAGGCTAGGCCTATCGCGAAGAGAAGCTAACCATGCCGGGGCTGTTCCACGTTGGTGATGACTGGGGATACTTCCGTAACATCCCCCACCGATCCTTCTTTGCTTGTCGGCGTTTTCAGTTTTCAGGGTTTACCGGGTCCGAGTGGCTATATACGTACGATGCTGATGGTCTTAACTTTTTTGCCCATCAGTCTTTTCCGGGAAGGTATTTGAATCATTATTTACGAGCAAAACACTGATAATGACTGTCTTGCTTGTCAAAGTTTTTCTGGACTTGTTGCACCCCCACCAACTTTCTAGAAATTCATTGCATCCCCCACCAGGAATTCTTGGAACCGCCACTGTAACCGCGTGTTTGCATTTTTCTATTTCAGGATATTTAAAAATACAATGACTCTCATCAGCTGCCTCGGTTGCTGTTAAACTATGGGCTCCAAAAGCAAGGAACATAATTAGAGGAGTATGTTTAATGTTTTAGATTAAGATATGGTGACTATACTGTAAAATTAATATGAAATTATTGAGCTAGTTTCACTGAATATTTTATGACGATTTGGGTGGCATGGGTGGACATTAAGTAATTGTAAATTTCTAAAATTCACTAGAGCCAACTGTATAATCAGTTCTGGATTATCTGAAGTCTGTCGTGCTGCATAAATGCATTGAAAGAGAATAATTGTCCAACTCCACTTTTCTTTACTATGCTTTGCGTCGTTTTTCTCAAGCAGGGCTTTAATTTGATATAGCACTTTGTCTTTGTGAACTTATCAGACTAAAGTAACATGAAAACCACATTAATCAGCAATGGCCATTCCAAGGGTTCACCTGACTGCATATACAACATACGGTATATTCTATTCTATCCAGGACAATTTATGCAGCGCAGTAGCATGGCTAAGTGGCTAACAGTCAAAAACAAGAGCGCTTTACATCAACACGCATACGATAAACTAAATAAGTGCGTCTTAAGGTTCTTAGAGAAGACTTCGTAGGAGATGGCCTTGGTGACATATTCAGGGAGAGAGTTCCAGAGGTGCGGGTTCCCTCGACTGATGGATCTTTCGCCTAGCTTTGCAGTCTTGAGCAGAGGAGGGACATACAACAGTAATTGAGTACTGGAGCGAAGTTGTCGGCGCTCATCCGTCATCTGCGGGGTCCGTAGTAGAGCAGAAATATATTCCGGACACGTGGGATCATGGAGAGCCCGGTAGGTCAAGCAACATCGCTTAAAAACAATGCGTTCCGGTGTCGTATAAATTTATTTCCCCCATAAACTTACTTTCTGGTCAAAATTTGATTGGTCGGCAGATACCCTGTCAATCAAGGTTAGAACCGCCCTCCCATAGCAACGACAACTATAATTTTATTATAGCCGGTTATAAATTTATTTCTTATCTATCTATACCTGTATCTAGCATTGGTTGAAAATGAAATCATATCCTATGGGTAATAAATTTATTTCCTACCCATCTTCACGTAACTACATAGCCTGCTGTTGGTGGGGAAATAAAATAATAGCCGGTTATGAATTTATTTCTTATCTATCTATACCTGTATCTAGCATTGGTTGAAAATGAAATCATATCCTGTGGATAATAAATTTATTTCCTACCTATCGACACGTAACTACATAGTCTACTGTACTGTTGGTGGGGAAATAAAATTATAGCCAGTTATACATCTATTTCTTAGTCCACCTCTCTATCTAAACCCATGTAAAGCATTGGTTGGAAATGAAATGATATCCTGTGGATAATAAATTTATTTCCTACCTATTTACACATAACTACATGGCCTACTGATGCCGGAAAAAATTATAGCCGGTAGCCTAATAATTTTATTTCCTAGCCTACCTGTCTATCTATACCCAGGCAATTTAAATTGTGATTGCTGGATACAAGCTTAGTTCACTCAAGAAGGCGGTACTCATGAATATGACGAGAAATTATTTTGATCCTATAATCAGTGCCAGCAGCGCCAGCCGATGGACGGCTGGCGCTGCTAGGCCTTCTGGACATGTCGTCCGCTTTTGATACGGTCAACCATGAAATCCTGATACCTTGCACCTTTACATTTATTAACACAGAAAATGTTGGGTCGGCAGCTAGGAGGGTTTAACTCCCATCCCTCTTGGCTACGCCACTAGCACCGTTAGTGATTGATTTACAGTATATAATTTTTGAACCATACATTCTATAGGGGTCTACCTCGACTAAGGATAAAAGGGAGGCCCAACTTTACCTTGTGCAATGTGCATCATTTCTTAATAATAATTAATAATAGTAATTGTGCACTTCTACAGCACCATTTTTAAAACCAAAGGGTATCAATAAATGCTACTTAAAATCCATCCCCAAAAGACCACGTCATTCCAGAGATCAGTCAATGGGAAACAACAAGACAAACTGTGGAGGAAATGCTAGTTGGAAGGGATGTGTTTTAAGCGTAGATCTGAAAATTCTCAGTTTATTGGAAGATCTGACAACCAGAGGGAGAGAGCTCCAGATTTTTGACCCAGAAATAGAAAAAGCTCTTTTAACAATTTCAGTGTTTGTCCTAGGTACATTTAACAATGAATCAGCAAATCTTGTTGAATGACGATGTTTCGAACGGTGTACAATAAATTTTAAATATTCAAATCATAAGAGAGAGAGAGAGAGAGAGAGAGAGAGAGAGAGAGATTGAACCCCACCCCCAGAAATATGAGCACTAGCTGGGCCTAACTGAACAACGATGATTAAATAAAGATGAGCTGTGCTAGAATTTGACAAATCATTGGCATATTTGAAGTGAAAGGCATGATTCAATTTTTAGTAACATCCGCATTTGAAAATAAGCGGTCTGTTGTAAATGACCAATAGCGACTTAAACATACTCAAAACCACCCGTAATGAGTTTGCGATTGACAAGCCGCTGATTATATGCAGATACGATTAGACTTAGCAAGCAATGAAAAACTGATAATGGCTATCTTATATTAATAACTATATATACGATTTCATATGAAGCATTGATTGGGAGTAAGTAAAGAAGAGGAGGCGAAGGGAAGAAAACCACAAAAGTGCTTTAAACACAATATTCAAGTAATGCTGGTGCTACATAATTCCAGTTCCTAATGATCAATACTAGCAACTACCATAAACTCCGACTAAGCCTAAATTCATCTTGCTATCTCTTACTCAAAAACCTAACACAGTAGGCTATAAGCATACATGTGTATATGGGTAGGATATGATTTTATTTCCAACCAATGCTAGATACAGGAATATATAGATAGGAAATAAATTTATAACCGGCTATAATTTTTATTTCCCAACCAACAGTATATGTAGTTAAGTAAAGTACAGTAAAAATCTCGTAAATTTATACAGCGCCCTGGAGAGTAGTACAGTAGTAACTGCTTATTCTTATGCGCTTAATCCAGCGGTTCTCAACCTGTGGGTCGCGACCCCCACGGGGGTCGAATGACGATTTGCCAGGGGTCGCCCGAGACCATCATAAATATGCTGTTGTCTCTTGTCTTGTTATTGTACAAAATTCCCTCAGTGGTAGTTACGACGTACTAGTTGTTTTACTATAATTGTCATTCGAAGATAGACATGGAGACAATTAAATAATAACGATTTTGAACATTTCGATTGTCGTAGCATTATTAATTTTATCAGTTTACATTGTGAACGAAAATAATTTTACCTTTGGGGGTCGCCACATCATGGGGAATTGAATTAAAAGGGTCGCGGCACTATAAAGGTTGAGAACCGCTGGCTTAATCTGTCTTGAAATATCTATAGGCAAGGTGGTTTGTCGGCCGGGCAAAGGTCAGTGTATCTATGAGGCAGCGGGTCAGGTTGTTATTGCTATGGAGGAAATGACTTTTCAAATACGAAGGTTTTAAGTTAAACCTAAATGCTTGAGGAGATAGTGAAGAAATTAAAGGAAATAAGGATTCGGAACTTGTAGCTTGACCATGTCTTAGGCTGCAGAGGGAGGCTGGACTTGAGTTCCAAAGTTCTGGTGCAGCGTACGAGAAAGCGCGGTTGCAGATTTTGAGTGATGACTGATTTAACGGGCGTGAAAGTGTGAGATGAGATGATGATCGTGTAGGTCGGGGAAGCTGAGGCGTTAAGAGTTTACAAAGGTAAACCGGTTTTGACGAATGAAGTGAACTGTAAGTAATCGTTATTATCTTGTACTGGATACGTTCGGTTATTTTAAGCCAGTGTAGTGACTCAGTATGGGTGAAATATGGTAGAACTTTGGCGATCTGCTCGGGCTAGTGCATTTTGAATTGATTGTAATTTGTTGATGGAGGTTTTTGGGAGGTTATAGTAAAGGGAGTTGCAGTAATCCAGTTTGGAATGGACTATTGAAGTGGCGATTGTGGATGCAGTTTTGGTGTCAAGGCAAGGACGGAGGCGACGTAGATCGCGAATATGGGCATAGCAGGATTTCGATAGTTGGGGGATCTGTGATTCTATATTTAGGGATGAATCAAATTTGAAACCAAGATTTTTGCAGTTGGAGCAGAGGTTATTGTGGTATCTGGAGTCAGGACTAGCTGGGGACTGTCAATTTTTTTGACCTGTTGCGGTAGACCTATTAAGAGGAATTCTGTCGTGGATGGATTAAGAGCAAGCAAGGAGGTTAGATGACATCCATGACGAAATAGACGAGAATGTTGATTTAAGCACAGCAATTGATATGTCAAATGAGGATGGCGAAAAGGACAGGAATAACTGAGTGTCGTCGGCATAGAGTTGGTGATTCAAGTTGAGGGAATTGATTAAGGATGATAGTGGTGTGGTATAGAGACTGAACAATACAGACCCTAGGAGGGATCCTTGAGGCACTCCGAAGTTTACGCTATGAGACGATGAGGATTGTTTGAGACACGAAACGTGGAAGAAACGAGACTTGAGGTAAGATTTGAACCAGTGATGAGCTTTGTCGGATATGCCGAACCAGATGGAGAGTCGATCGAGTAGAATATTGTGATCGATTTTATCGAACGCGTTACGTGTCGATAGGTAGGAAATGAATTTATTACCCATAGGATATGATTTTATTTTCAACCAATGCTAGATGCAGATATAGATAGATAGGAAATAAATTTATAACCGGCTATAATTTTATTTTCCCCCAACAGTAGGCTATGTAGTTGTGTGTAGATATAAAATAAATTTATAACCGGCTATAATTTTATTTCCCCGCCAACAGCAGGCTATGTATTTATGTGTAGATAGGTAGGAAATAAATTAATTACCCATAGGGTATGATTTCATTTTCAATCAATGCTAGATACAGGTATAGATAGAAAGGAAATAAATTTATAACCGGCTATAATTTTATTTCCCCACCAGCAGCAGGCTATAATTTTATTTCCCCACCAACAGCAGGCTATGTAGTTATGTGTTGATAGGTAGGAAATAAATTTATAACAGGCTATAATTTTATTTCCGCACCAACAGTAGGCTATGCAGTTACGTGTAGAAAGATAGGAAATAAATTTACTACCATTAGGATATGGTTTCAGTCCCAACGAATGTTTTACACAGGTATAGATAGACAGAGATATTAAGTAGAATTATTACCGGCTATAATTTTATTTCCTCGCCAACAGTAGGCTATATAGTTATATGTAGAAAATAAAGTTATTACCTGCTGCCAACCGTATGCATTAAAGTGATTAAAACTATTTTTAGATGTTATGTTGATAGACGGAAATAAATTTATTCGGAAATAAATTGATGCCGCACAATTTTTTCCCTAGCAACCTCAGGATCCGCCCAGGAAATAATTTTATGGCGTAAATAAATTTATACGACACCGGCACATATCTCCGCCTTGGCAATCAGCGACGTAGGTGGTATTCATTTCATTCATTCATGGACAATTTATATAGCGCTGTAACAAGGCTGAGGCTTACAACAAAAGCACTTTGATATCTCAGTAACTTTTCCGTCATCGCATTTTCTCAGCCTCAATCCCTATCTGGCATGATACTAATGATGATAATTAATATTAATAATAACAATAATCGTAATATTATAACTATAATAATAGTGATATTACAAGCACTCTGTATCATTATCTGTATCTGTACCTGTATCACTGTATCATTTCACGTCAATAGAACAAGACGTGGACTCCAATGACGTTCACTGCCCATATTATTATTTAGAAACAGAGAGACAACCAGACAGACTGGCACACGAACAGAGACAGAGAAACAAAGAGAGCGACGTTTTGAAAGAATGTTCAAAGCACATCGTCTTGTAGATTTAAGGTCCATTATAAAGTACGAGGCCAAGTGAGAGGTTTTTGAGCTGAGGTGAAATTTGGATCGTCGAAATATTTAGGGTCTACCCGAGTGTGCTTTCTCTCGGAGAGAAGTGCTTTATTACTGCCGACAAATGTTAATTACATGTTCACAAATTATAAGAACGACTGCCCCAATGTTAAATTCGCGGCGAGCTACAGAGGCGGTCTGTAGTGAGAACCAAGGGAATAGACGACTTATTTGGACCAGAGCAACGGTGATAGGCCGCGATAGGACGACAATGCATTATGTTGGCGATGCTAAGTAGGTCGACGCTGAATATACAGCTGTAGGAAACGCTACAGTGACTAGCAGTTGAGTTAAGGCGGTGTGCTAAGAATAATAATAATAATAATAATAATAATAATAATAATAATAACAATAATAATAATAATATTAAGTCATTCCGCAGTAACTAACTCTCATGCGACAGACCACCGCAAACCAGAGCAGGCTACAAATCACACAACTAACAGCCGGTCAAGTGAAACTAAAGAGCATAAAGACATTAGTCTCGTTAGTCAAACACATACATTAATATTATGCAAACATTATAATAACCGACACAAAAGAGGATTAGCAAATAAAACTCTCACTGGCCAAAATTCATACACGCTCTCACACAGACTCACAAACACGCAGATGCAGACAAACATGCAGACAGACACACAGCACCGCAAAGGAAAAAACGTAGCAGGAAACAAACGAATACAATCACGCACTCACACGCACGCACGCGCACACACACACACACACACATGGAGAATTGTTGGGTGAAGCAGGGTTGGACTGGTTTGGCAAAAGGGCCCGGGAAATTTTGTTAACGGCGGCCCACTTTTGCACAGGTTTTTGCAATTATTTAGCTTATTTTTTTACTTGGACTGGGCCGCCGGGACACCGGGAGATTCCCGGTGGACCGCCGACTGAAATGAAAAAAAAATTAGGAGATTAAAAATATTGAGATTAAAAATATTTGAAATTCCAGAAATCTAGGTTTATCTCTTAAAGTTTAGCGTCTCTTTATTCACGATAAGTCGCAGTGCGACCAACATGAACTGGCTGACCATTGTCTCACACGATGACTATCTGTCGGACTGCCTACTGTCTCGATTACCTAGACTTATTTCAAGTTATCTAACGGGTACCGGCAGTGTCGCCATACACTTTCAATTGCTGTTAATTCGAATTTTCCACAAGGTGGTCTACATGGGAATGAATCAAGTATTCAAGTTATAAGTAGTATGAAACAGAGATTCTCTGAGCATGGTAGTCTATCTGCTGATTTATCTTGTTTGGATCAGGGGCGCCCACACAAGGGGGAAAGGAAGCGAATGCTTCCTAGAAAACCTAGGGGGGGGGAATTCCCCCATGAGTTTTGGTATTACATTAGAGTAGCATATTAATTCGATAGGCCCCTAAATGCCTGTGCAAGTAAATTACTGGTTTTACTACAGTGCAATTTTGTAAATTCATAGTCCAAGCATAGGCTGAAGTGCTATTTATGTTATATGTGCTATTTATGTTATATCAAGTATCTAATTAAATTGCTGACGCCAAATAAAATTTTAAAAGCGCTTTATAATCATATTAAGTTTACATTATATGGACCTCCTAAAACTAGCATAGGCTGTACATGTAATTACTGCGTGAGGATTGTACTTAGATTATTAATGAATAAATGCAAGCCCATCGCCAATTTACGCATTTTTGACAGAGAAAAGCGAAGCAACAAAGTGGATTCGATATCCTCTGACATAGCACAAGCAATTTGGTTGGTAATTTATCGTCATAATCAACAACATCATATTCATAATCCTAATCATCATCGTTGTTTTCGTCATCGCCATCGTCATCATCATCAGCAGCAGCAGCAGCATCATGGCTGCTTTGGGTGAGGTTTCTCCTCCTATGTATATGGTAGCCTTCATGTAGCCAGCTGTTGATTATTTCTTCCCAGAATCTAAGGTTCTACGCCTGGGAGGAGGTTTCCAGTCTCGTCCCATAGAGGCAGTTACCAGGAGGCCGTTATCATTGTTGTTAGACGTCGTATATCGACTTGGAAAATGATCTGGGTCATTGGTGCAGCTTCTGGTTGGACCAGTTGTGATATTTTGCAAAACCTTGGAGTACTTTGAGGGCGTAGATATAAAGACTGAAGAGAATGAATGTGTGCTAAAATCAAAAGTGCATGACACGACGCCTCTTTCTGCTTGGCAAGTCGTTTGCCCCACAATGTGGATGTGTCTCCTATTTCTATTTCCGGAGCGTTTATGAGGATTCTTCAGAAGAGGCGCTATAAGAATATTCTCTAGCATTTCATTACTTTACACTGCATTAATAAAATGTTATTTGCAATGCTTAGTCATTTGCAGCATCTTGGTTGCAAGTTTGCAGCATAACGAAAGTAGGCCTACTGATAAGATTTTCTTGATGTATAGTTAATCTTTCTTTCAAAGTCTTTTTCATTTTTAGACTGGTAGGCCTACTGTCTTTGCTGACACTTTGTCCAAGGAATTAATCGCTTAACTGGCTACATTATAATTTTTTCGTTCAAAGATTCTTTCGGAAAATTCTCTTTGAACAATGATGCACACTTTTCGATGTTTGAAGAACTGTAAATGTTCTTTATGTGTTCATGTATGCTCATTCCGAAAATGACAATAGTTTTTGCGTATCACGTACAGTTGTTTGCACGAAATAGCAAATTATGGCCAAAAGTGGCCTTTTTACGGCTGTGCATTATTTTAGGCCTAGACTTATAATTTCAGACGCGTAAATTTCCTCCATTCTCACCTGGATAATTTTCTTCACAACCTTGATGATGTTAGTGAGGAACAAGGACATATCCAAGACATGGAATATAAGACATATATGAATCATATCCAAGACATGGAACATTGATATCAGAGATACTGGAATGTCAGATGACAGACTGTTTTTGGAATCTAAAACGAGAGCGTGAGCCCTTTGCATTCTCCCACCCACCCCACCCCACCCCACCCCACCCCACACTGCCCCTGCCTCCAGTGTTGTAACTTTTGAAATAGTCAATACTATTTAAATACTATTTAAATAGTTATAAGCTATTTAAGCAACTATTTTAAATAGTTAGCGAACTTACCTATTTAAATACTATTTATGAACAGTTAAGCACTATTTATAAATACTTGATTTTAAATAGTTCTATTATGTTGTCATCTCAACAAAACCGCAGAACTGACAGACTGAGTCAGTGGCATAGTGAAAGTGAAACGCAGATTCGTCGTTCCGTGCCCTACGCGATGGAATTCATATTACGATGCGGTATTGTTCAAGCTGAAAGTCACTGTTATTAAATGCCGATACTGCTTCGATCACCAGTTCAGTCCACGCCTACAGTTAGCACAACTGATGCAGGTGGTGACACCGATTCCAGCGACTGATTCAGTGACCTCAATGCTGAACACAGTGAACAGGCAGACCAGCCACACTTGTAGTATCTTCAAGACTCATCCAGTGAAATTGGCATGCTAAACAAGCATCCAGCTGTCAAACCAGTTTTCTTGCTCTTCAACTCAACGATTCCATTGAGTGCTCCCGTCGAGAGACTCTTTAGTACTGGGGCTATCATACTCCCAAAGCGTAGAAATCGCTTCAGTAACAAAACATTTGAGACACTGCTGCTCCTCAAGATTAATCAAGAATTTTGATGAATAACCTAACAGGAGACTGTATTACTTATCATACAGATAACTAGTTACAGTGCTTTTAGATTTGTGAACTATTGGCTGTTGAAAAAGTATTTTAAATAGTGTTTAAGCTCAACTATTGGCAATAGTATTTAAATAGTCTAGTCAACTATTGGTCCCAACACTTCCTGCCTCCTCTCGATGTACCTGTATAGTGTATATATAGTATAATAAACTCTTTAATATTGAATTAACGAATTGTTTTCGCTGTAATTGTAATTGGTTACAATGTTATTAATTTTTAGCGTTGACAGATTCAGAAATTCTCGTAAAATACTGTACTAGAATCCGTGTGTTGCGCTAAGTTCGGATTCAGATTCTACATTTATTAGTATTATTATTATTATTATTATTATTATTATTATTATTATTATTATTATTATTATTATTATTATAAGTATTATACACCTTTTAATTAAGTGGTCTCGGAGTGGATGAAAAGGCACGATTACAGGGACTTAACCATAAATTGGATTTTCCAGGTACCTGTTAATTTTGTCTACAAATTGAATCCAGAATTTAGACAATCAACTGCAATTGTTTAGAAGGTTATTATTTTTGCGGCGATGACCATTTCCCTTCCTTTTGTTCATCAAGTGCAATAATGTGGTGATGACGACCTTGTTTTTTGCTTGAAATGCTTTTTTCCATTGTAATAAATAGTATTCCATGAAATTTCCTATTTTTCATCATTTGTAAAAAAATTAAATTGCTGACGTCAATTTCACTTGACCCCCTCTCCAGTCAACGACTGTCAAACTTTTTCAAGAATCAAACCCTTTCCCCTATTTTGTTGACGTTATTAATGGACACATTGGACAGTACCTTTTACGCTGTTACCTCGGCTGTGTATGATCGATTATAGTTGCTACATATATCCACTTAACCAATAAGCAATTATTTCATAGCTACTATTTATGAGTATCAATTACTTAAACTGTGTTATCACTTATTGATCCTACTGTATTAAGAAAGTTGCAGAGTTCTAAAATTTCGGCGGAGTGGAACAAACAACAGCCGATTGGAAGTTATACTATAACAAGACGCCGTCGGCTATTTTAGTGACCAACTGGAAACATACAGATAGCGACGTGGGAAAAAAGTTCTTAAAAACAATACTTGCTATCGTCGGCAGAAAACCAGGCGCAGGGCGTCGGTAGATGTCAGGAATGGCGAATATTCTGAGACACGCACAAACGCGTCAGGCAAGCAAGGGCGACTCCTAACCAGAACAAGTAGGCTCTTGCGACGGCGTGGTTCAGTGTTCACGCCTGCATCGAACTGTCAAATAAAAAACAGCTTCCATAAAATGAGCTAGAAAGGACGGCCTCGTTATTTTGATCTGTGTACTGTAGCTACATGACATTGACGCGCCTAGAGTTCGTATCATTCTACTGTAGTTGAATCAACAGGCTTCCTGGAGTCGTTGTGTGTGTGGCATTGGTTACTAACCAGAAATCAATGCTATAAAATATACATTAGAGAATAGATACTCTTGAACAATTATTAATTACGAACAAGCACTGCCGTGATTTTCATTTGTTTGACACAAACAAGGGGCGGAAGATGGCAGAGTGGGTTACGTGCTGGAGTGTCAGGCTGACGGAGCGGGTTCAAGCCCCGTTAATGCCCCTAGTGGCTTTCACACAGGCAGTAATGCCTCCTAAGCCACTTTAAATTATGCTAAGTTAAACAATATGAACAATAAATAAACTTAAAACAATACGCTACAGGTGCTGCATGTACGACATGATAGCGAGCGGCTGGCCTTATGAACTCCGCTCTATCGGGTCGACAGGGTTAATTGGAGAAATATTTTGCTACGTACTGTGCTTAGTCAGTTACCAGCCGCCTGGCCCTGTAGAAATAAGATGAAATTAAAGGCGTGTCAGTACTTTCTTTTCATTTCATTCCGACAACAAATTCCCTTGGCCGCTGCCAGACCACCTAGTGACCTAGAACTGCATCTATCAATCTTAAGCAATGACCGCCATACAGTGGCGGTTCCAAGAATTCTTGGTTGGAGGATGCAAGGAATATTTAGGAAGTTGGTGGGGAGATGCAATGAATTTCTAGGAAGTTGGTGGGGGGATGAAATTAAATCGCAAAAAAGGCTGACAAGCAAAACATGGTCATCAGCTCTGTTATGTCTGTTTTGCATACAACTACCTGACGGACAATGTAGCGGTGTAATGACTCGCACCGATAAAACCCTGACAAGCAAAAAAGGCTTGGTGAGGGATGCCTCCCAGTCATCCCCAACGTGAAACCGCCCCCTGCCACCAGACACCACCAAAAATCAGAAAAAAATAGTCAATTACACAACATCGCACACTCTAATCAGAGTAAGGCCTATAATGGCCATATAGCTATATAGCCATAGTGGCTAACAGAAGATATGAGAGAGGAAAATTTAAACCCAGTAAAGAGCACGTAAAAACACAAATAAGATCTTCACAGTCATTAATTAAATATCCATTAAATATAAGTGAATATTAATGAAAACGAAGTAGACCAACTGGTGTGGGAATAGTCTACCCGTTGTTCTAATTAAATATCAACTGTAACATTTACTTGTCAAATAATGTGGTCCGCGAACTAAGCGGTGAACAAAGTAGGGGTCCGCAGTCCAAAAAGTTTGGGAACCTCTGCCTTAGCGTTGACCCCTAGCAACGCTCGGGCAAGGATAGGTCTAATCGTGCTAAAAGCGTTAAACCCGGGCATCACTTGGGCAAGACATTAATTTACAGTGTCTAAGTTTCAGCTGTTTAAAGCAGTAAAAGAATTACTCTGGCACCAGGGTAGGCGTCTGTAGCAGGTAATGTAGCACATTTCTAGTGAAATATGCAATTTTATTGATATGGCGCCTATTTTTATAGCGCGCTTTTGACAAATTCACTGATACATTTATACACTTCAATGCCTTATATATGTTACAGTCAAAGTGTGAAATCAGGCAATGTTGACATTGCCTGAAATTTTTAGGCAATGTCGACATATCCCGATTCACTCGGGCACTGTCGACATTGACTGAAATTGTTAGGCATTGTATAACAATGCCTGAAATTTGCTCAGATTTTCTACACACTTTGCCTGAAATCTTTATCTGTGATGGAATAGCAGCAGGTAAATGTCGGCATATGTCAACATTGCCTAAAAATTTCAGGCAATGTCAAAATTCCCTGATTTCACACTTTGACTGTAACGTATATACAATCTAATGCCTTGACAGTTACTGATTCTCTTCAATATACATTATTTAAATATTATTTTATCAAAATGTCAAGGCAACATAATATGAAGCACCTGTAATATTAATTTATGCAGCGCATATTTTATAGCGCCTTTTCTATAAATTCAATGTTATTTACTATTCTGTCTTTGCATTTACTGTGGTCTCAGATATATATTATTCAAATATCAGTTCATCGCAAAGCAGTGGCGGCTCTAGGATTTGGCAAGTGGGGTCCGTTGGGGGGCAACTTCTAATCATGGGGGCCAACCATTTGTTGTTTAATGTATGTAGCATTAAGTATAGGGTCCCAACTGGGGGGCCACTGGGGGGGGGGCAGGCTCTCAATAGGGGCACGGGCCCCCCTTGGCCCCCCCGGTGGAGCCGCCACTGTCGCAAAGTCAAGGTAGCATAATGCAAAACAACTATAATTTAAATTTACATAGCGCCAATTTTTATAACAACTATAACTTTAAATTCTATATCGCCCATTTTATAGCACCGTATTAATGTATATAGTGCCTATTTTGTAGCACAATATTCGATACATTCAAATGAATTGCGATATATTATGAATTAAATGAACACGTTTCTAGCGTCAGGTGTCTAATTTTACCATTTCTTTCAGATAATTTTGTTGCGATTACCCTACTGATTTTATAAATGCGTGATTGAAATGACGCCTTTATAGGCAATTGAAGTGAACTGTAAAGAAATCGTTACATAAATTAGCGAATAGGTGAATAAAATGAATACGATAGCAGGCTATCAGCAGGGCCATATTAAGGCGGGAGATGAGGGGGCTGCAAGTCCCAGGCCCACCGTGAAAAATAGGCCCACCGATTTTCCATCTTTTTTTGCTTGTCAGCACGTTTGGAAGGTAGATAACTTTTTTTCTTCTCGACACGATTTGGAAGAGAGATAACCTTTTTATTTATTTATTTTTTGCTTGGCAGAGATTTTCAGTATAGGCGACGACCTTTTTTCCTCAGCCCCAGGCCCACTCGGACCTTAATCCGGCTCTGGCTATCAGGTATCCAATTATTACCAATAAAAACTTGATCCTGCTTACAAAGTATACGTATTAGTATAGGCTATCTGAAGTATTCAATCATTTTAAAGTAGCCTAAATAACGTCCATTTGTTTCGAAACTAAGCTAAAGGTTTCGGTGCGTCATTAATCTTTTTCTTCATGTGCCATGTATTGCTACGTCGGCGACCATGGATTTCCACTCTTCTCTGTTTCTGGCTTTCCTTATCAGTTCGATGTTGTCTGTAGTTCTTGTCGCTTCTCTTAGGCTATCCGTAAACTTTATTCATTGTCTTCCTCTTGCTCTTTTCCCCTCTATTTTTCCTGTTATGGCTAGATTTTCCAATCCGTCTTTTCTTATTAGATGTCCAAAGAATTCAAGCTGCTGCTTTCTTATGGTTTTTAGTAATTTTCTTTTTGTACCAAAAGTTTTTAGTACTTCCTCATTGGTTATTCTTTCTGTCCATGAAATTTTTGCATGCGTCTGAGAAACACATCTCTGCAGCTTCCAGTTTCCTTTCTGATGTTTTTGTCAACGTCCATGTTTCCGAGCCGTACATCAGAACCGCCCAAACGTAGCTGTGAAGAATTCTGAGCCGTGTTGTTGTTGAAATATGTTTATTTGTGAGAATCTTTTTGAGTTGTATGAAGGCTGACTTCGCCATACCTATTCTGGTTTCAATGTCCTTTTCACTTCTTCCATCGCTTGTGAAGATGCTTCCTAGATATTTGAACTGTGTTACCTGTTTTATTTCCATTCCCCTTCGTCATTAATACGATTAATATAATCTAATGCCATGGATGTCATGAGTCTTTTGTTCAAACAGCAGAACAACGGTAATGGATAGGATTCCTCGTTGCGCAAAATGACAAAGTACTTGTTCTTCAGGCATTGTTTCGTTTCCTAGTATCGCACAATATATGTTCCAAATGATTCAATCGTTATACTGTAAATCGGGGAAGATACTGAAGATCATTAAGGTTCATAACAAGAGAAAACTCAGCCTTTGCAGATCATCCGGTGTCAAAAGTGGTTTAAAGTCATCCAAGGCAGCTCATTCCGGTTCGTGTGTTGACGTTGTTTACGGTTTATTTCAGTGACCCAGCTCTGCTGGTTGCCAATTGACTCCGAATTTTACTGCAAAAGTGACAAATATGGATCCGAAACTCTCTGAAGGCAAGTACTATGTTGACTATCTTTTAACTGCACTGCCCTTGTGAGCGATTTTTGTCGTGCCATAATGTAAGTAAGTAAGTAGGTAAACTCTCGTTAACTTCTATAGCGCTTTCAAAAGAAGCACCGAAGTAGCTTCTTATTCATATGCGTTTAATCTCAAAATGAAGCAGCTAAAGTCAGAGGTGGGGTCATTCATGCCGGGTCATTTAATCAAAAGAGCCAATGGGTGGGACGTTGCAGCTACGGAGGAAATGATTTTTTATCCCCTTAACTGGGGATCCCGGATATATCCGTCCATTTTACATTGAATTACAGTTAAATACACGGTTAAGGGGTTAAACAGAAATGATTTTAGTTTAGAAAGAAAAACATGAGGAGATCTTACAAGAAGGGTAGAAAATTGTGACTCAAAGTAATTTCAAATCCAATGTTAAATTATATATTTTTGCTTTCAAAGTCTGTTTTGCTGCTTTCACGCTGTTACTGGTCTTTTAATTTGACCTTGTCCTACTTACTTCGACAGAAACGGCTATCGCTAGTTTCAACAGAAGATTAAGCGCAAATAAATAAGAAGCTATGTATGTATGCTGCATGTGATGCATACGTGTGAAAGCGCTAAATCAATTCACAAAATGTTACACACTTACTTACCTACTTAGTAATTCTTGATAATACAAATTAGTGTAAATCGACATACTGAATGCATCTGTCGTCTACTCATCAATAGAAAAGATCAAGGTTACAACCTTTATTTGAAACTCGACTGCAATATTGTTTTGAATGTTCATTACCTCTTTACAGGAGAAAAAAATTCGAACTGTTGGAAAAGAAAATGAATGTTGGAAATTGTAGGGGATGGCCAATGTTCAGTTTTTATACCCAACACCCTCCTCTATTGCGAATACAAAGACCATCTAAATGCATTTAATAGCTTAATAGTTTCACAGTATATCACCCGACTGTGAAAAGCAAACCAGAAGCCACTCTCCAACAGATAGTTCATGACTACCATGTTCCCGTTGAGGTATTTGTAGGGAAAGGGGGAAATTCCTAGCCAAAACTTACCAGCCAACTTGCCCATTTTTAAATAGCACATTTGAAGGTAGAACAGGGTAGTTGCTAATCCTCCAACCCACTGGGTTGACTCTCAAATACCACCCTGCGTGTCTGCATGTCCATGCTTGCATGCATGCAGACCGGTGATTCAGAGAGACCATTGGCGGAATAACATGCTGCGATTAAAATCCATTAGCCGAACTTTGCACTTGTTCCCAGAAATTCAGTTCGAGAGAAGGTTGCTTCACATACACACGTGGTTAAAAACAATGGGGGGGGGCAATTTGAGATAAGTTTATCTGCGGGTCTTGCTCCTCAAAATCGTCAATTGCACTCGAAAATCAAAAGCAGAGTTCTTTATTTCCACAAAAGCTGGAAAGGCAACTACTTACTTTGCTAGCGAATTATTGGCTAAAGTCATTCTTCTCTGGACAATTAGATTACAGGACTGCACGGGGAATATTTGGACATTCAACTGATCTTGGACCATTGCTCGTAAGACGATACTCTTTCCTTCTCACTACAGTACATGTGGTGACCCCTATTTCTCACTACGCTTTGCTCACAAAGAAATCGCTCATAGGACAGTTGCTCGTAGGGCAGCTTTTCATAGATGACATGGTAAAATAGTAAAAGATAAAAGTCCAAAATGTTTTGAATCTATTGAAATGTTATATTGAAACGAAAGTGAAATTGAAATAAGGCGCCGTATATAAATGACGGTGCGCGATTTTGGCAGTTTTTGACCCCCTACCTCGTCACAAGCTGTCACAAATGGTCAAACCCTATAAAAAATTATGTCACAACGCGTTACCCCCCGCCCCATCTTTCCAATGTCAAAATTAATGTTTCAAACCACTTATTTCTTGAATGAAGCAGGTACAGTAGAGTCTATTGAATGAAACAGTTATTTCAATGAATTCGTTTGAAAATATTCATAATAATTATTATAGTTAAAACGATATTCAGAAACTTATTCTCAAGTTCTTCTAAAAAATTAAATATAATACTTATAATTGTAAAAGACGTTCAAATTTGCTTTTTTATATTATAACAAAGAAAAGCGAAGAGTACAGAATTATTAAACAATTATTCCAAATATGCATTCAGTAAATTGGAAAAGTTAGGTAGAATCATTAACATTGTTAAAATGTTTCAACAATCTTGATATTACAGGTATAAAACATAGACTCAATTCTCCCATGGCGAATTAAAATGGTCCTTCATGGAATAAATAGGGAGAGCTTGGGTCGCTGCACCCCAAACCAAAGACGTTGTCAACACGGTGTCAAAACAGGAGGGTGTCGGTTAAGAAAATAACGCATTACTCTAATGTGCGCCAGTAAGGTAGTAGCCAGTGCTTTTTTCAGTGGGAACGCACTGGTACAGCGTCCCCACACCTCTTTAAAATTCTCTTATATATTGATTTGCAAAAGTGCGTGTCTTGCTTAAGCCTTAAACAATCGGTTCTTTTATCAGTTGCACTTGATCAGGAAAGGTCAGCACTACTTTTGGACACTTTATGAGCAAAATATCATCATCGCCAGTGAAAATCTAAAACTTTAGAAAATTTACTCTTTATGGTCACGTAGAAATTTCTCTCGACGGCGCGATGGCTCTAGAAATGCCTTAACAAACCTTTTTTATTAGAAAAAAGCACTGCTAGTAACAATGATATTTATATCATTAGATACAGTAGATCCAGCTTCGAAGGACATGCGCACTCAACCGTGGATGAGTCTCTTTACTCAGTACGCAACTAATACATCCATACACGGATTTCGATTTTTGGCTGAACGAACAATATTCTGCAGAAAGTCAGTACCATGACAAGTCTTATTCGTTTTAGTTCATTTGTGCTTAAAGCCTCCGCAATTTAGACGCCTTTTAATTTTCAGTTGAATTTCACTTATTTGAGTTGCCTATATACTCGAGTTTTAAACGACATATAGGCCTATACTCAATTCCACGTTTTTGTGCTGTCAATATTTGTGATCATAGTCAATTGTGCATTTTAATAAGCGCAAAAGAGACAATCTGGGGAATTGCAAAACAAAAGTCCCTAAATCAGTTTCCATAACTTAGCTAAACAAACTACGGAAATGTATGTATGGCAGATGACCGAGGTCAGAAAAAATGTACTCACCGATTCCACTCATACGCATGTTCATCAGTCAGCAAAATAAAATATGGGAGACGCGAAGAGGAAGGACCAGTGACGGCTCTAGGAATTGGCAAGTGGGGGGGCGTTGGGGTGGCATCTTCTAATCATGGGGGGCCAACCATTTGTTGTTCAGTGTATGTAGCATTAAGTATATGGTCCCAACAGGGGGACTGGGGGCAGGCACTCAATAGGGGGCACGGGCCCCCTGGCCCCCGGTGGAGCCGCCACTGGGAAGGACCTGAAATTATTAGTATGATCTAACAGTAACTGGCTGTTGTCTAAAGCTGTCTGTTCTTACGAGTATATTGCATAGAGTATTACTCAGAACTAAAAGTGATCGAATAATTGATCCACTGGGATTGTGCATTGAACGATCGACGATTCTTACAGGCCTAACGTTTCTCAGTTAATTGAGAAATTATTGTTCATCCAACGGAAAATGTCTTCCGTGGCCAAAAATCCAGAGAGATGGCTAAAGAGCAGTGGCGTAGCCAGGAATTCATCATTTTTCGCTATAAAAGTCTTGACTAGGGAAAAGGGTAGTCATCGTCTCAAACGCTTTAAAGTTTATTTTCCGATGCGTTTTTCTCGATCTAAAACCTCGCACTTCAACCCCAACAGCTCACTTGTTTTTGACAAATATCAAGACGGGCCCCGATCCGATCCGAATAGGATTCCCCGCCCTTTCGCCCCGTGGCTATGCCAATGCTAAAATATCAGCCCGCGGTCAAATGGCTCGCGGTTTATTTGTGATGCATTAGTGATGGGATGCGTAGCATTAGACTTCATCCATGAAATTGTGGCGACCCCGGCTCGCGGTCTCGTAGCGCGGCCAGCGGTCGGGTGGCCCCCAACGCCCGCTCGGTCTCCCGGTCGCCATCTGCCGCCGACTCTGCCCTCTCGGCGGCGTCTGTGTGCCTTTCCGGTTCACCGACATCAGACGAGGTGTCTGCGGCCGCCTGGCCGCTCCTCAATACAGGGTTCTGATGTTCCTCGTCTGTGTCTGTTCCGTCTCCAGCCTCGTCCGAGAGACCCTTTAATTGTCCCCTCTTTTCGCTGGCCACCGCTTGGTCTCGGCGCCTTAAGCGATTTCGATTTATGTACGTACAGTAATAGCTGGCCACCATGAAGAACTCACGAAGTAAGCCCAAAAACACCAAGAAATTCTAAAGTCTTTAAACCTTTTATAATCGGCAAAAGTAACTTTAACGAACTGTTCACTAAACAGAAGACATCAACTGAACAGTTCAACATAAAGAGAATGGCGTATACCTAATCTCTTTCAGGTCCGCCGCTTTATTTCAATGTTTATTCACCGACGATTTATATACATTATCTACAAGAACATACAGTACTTCTATACATTTTCTCTGTTTCAAATAAATTTTTCTCTAACTTCGTTGCCGAAAACCACTTCGAAAACTACACATTTCTAAATATTTTCTCTAACTCTGTCTCTTTCACCCCACACCTCCTTTCGCTACCATCAGTTCAACACGACCCTCTTCTCTCGTTACTTCCACACGACTGCCTCGTCTTCTGCTGTACACTTTTTCGTACTCTCTTCCTTCTCTGTACACTAACGTACTGTACATTCTTACACTAAAATTACAACAATGCACACATCCATGCACCCTTCCATACCTCAACACATACAACTACCACACAACGTAAACACACTCAGACATCACTTTGTAACAAGCACTTGCATTTAGCTATCTTCAACTTGGTGGTTAATAGCCTATAACTTTGGCCCATCTCTTCGTGCTCATAGATGTTTGAAACATTTACTTTTTTATTTTACCTCGAAAAGCGCGTTTTTATTTCCTTGCGTTTTTTGTTGCATGGTACTTCAATTTTTTATGAAAATACTGTAATTGTAAGATGTCATCTGCTGTCATACAGTGTAAGTGCCATTCTTTATTTGCACCAACAGTTAACCTATGCCTTATACAGCAGTCGAAGCATCCTGATGTAAAACAATTGAATTAATGGCGCTTGGCTGATTGTTTTTGGAATAACGTGAAAGTACTGACAACTTTTAAATTGCTAAAGAAAAGGTGCAAAACAAAAAATTGGAGTCATTATAATAATGAACCCATCGATTGCCAATTCCTATGATGAATGACTATATGAAACATGTTCCTAATTAAAATAAAGTAGTCAATATTGGACTAAAGCGTGAAAGGACCTGCTTTTACTTGGCTGAAATTATAAAATGATTCTTTGTGTGCGCTTCGAGGTTCCTTTGGCTGACACTCCTCATCATTTCAACAGCTTTATTCGTCTACGTCATAGTAACCAACGCTAATCGTTTGACCGCTTATCAGAAAAACGTAAACCTCGATGTCATCTACAACAACTCAATACCGTTTCCAGCTGTCACCATCTGCAATCAAAATCCATACAGGTAACGAAAAGTTACGTTCTAATCCTAAGTATTTGCATACACTGTTTGAACCCAGAGCAAGGGACTTTCTTAACATATTGCAATAACTACCTCAACCTACGCCGATTTCACCGCAGTTTGAAATGCATAAATTCCATCTATTTATGTGTATACCGGACTTTTACGTTTAAATATTGCAGTCACGTGAGCATTGCTAGGCCTATATAAAAATATGAAGATTTATCATTTAAATATTGCATTAACCTAGAAAGTAGGCCTATGGAGTTTTTATCTGTCAAAATTGTGTTATCTCATCTATCAACGGGCTATGTGTGAACAAAATTCCGTGCGACAAATTGTCCAATGACCAAAAGTCCGCGTGACCAAAGTGAACAGAGAACTTGTGGACAATTGCATATTACCAAATGCAGTGATGGGCAACTAATTAAAAAGCATTAGTTAAACTATAACTAAATTTAAACTAGAAATAAGTAGTCAGACTTTTAGTTGCTAACTAACTTTCTAAAATAGTTAATTAAGTTAAACTAAAAAAATATAGTTAAACTTTTTGCAACTGATTTTACAACTATTTTTTAGGTATCAGGTATGTGTTCATGAAAACATAGGCGATGCTTGCAACATGAACATATCAGTCAATGAACTATTGCAATCATTAATTATTGTTTATTTAATATTTAAGTTTTAGTCTAGACAGCAGGAACACACGTGTGTCAAGTTTATTTGGAAAAAATGACTCAGGAAAGAATAGATTGAAAAGGGACTGTCATTGAGAACTCAGGACACCAATTAAAAAGTTTTAGTTAAACTATTTAGTTATTTAGTTATTAACTAAAAATTTTCATTTTTCATAGTTCATATATATATATATATATATATATATATATATATATATATATATATATATATATATATATCAATGATTTGTTTGTTGGATGTTTATTGTATGCTGATGATATCTCTTATTGGTGTCACACTCTATATCCTGCATGCAGCACATGCTGGATATTTGCACCAATGACTTTGTGGATTTGGATTTGAAATTTAATGTGAAGAAATCTATGGTCATGAGGATTGGGACACGTTGCAATATCGCATGTGCTGTATTGGTCCTGGATGGTGTTGCCTTGCCATTTGTGGAGGAAATTAGGTATCTTGGAGTGACACTGAAAAAGGGCAGGCACTTTGGGTTATCTATTTCGGAAGTTAAATTAATTTTTTTCGTACGTTTAATTGCTTGTATAGTCGCAGCAGAGCTTCCGCTTCTGAATTGATATGCGTTAACATGGTAAAGAGCTATTGTCTACCTATTGTATTGTTTGGCATGGAAGCCACATGTCCAAACAAAAGTAATCTTAATGCTCTTGACAGACTGATTCAAGTAGTTGTGTGCAAAATTTTTAAAACATGTGAGGCAGATAATGTCGAGTATATCAGAATCCTGACTGGTTTGGATAGTATGCATGCTATTGTAGACAGTGGCGTAACCAGACTCAAAATGTAACCCGGGCAGCTGACCAAGGGGTGTCCGTAAATTATGTAGGCATACACAATTTTGGCGAATTTTGACCCCTCCCCTTATCAACACCTGTCAAACTGTTCAAACCCTCCCTATTTTTTACGTAGATTATGGACAGCCTCACATCAACAAAAAATCATTTTAAAAAATTAACATGGGGAACTTAACAATAGACATCAATCGGTCAGTTTACTTTGAGGAAGTTCAAGTTTCACAAATGCAAGTCATAAGGACAACAAAGCGACATAAAACATAGCTAAAATAAACTTTGGAATTGTCAGAATCAAATAACGAAAAGTGTATAAGTAGGGGGCCTATAACCAAGTAGACATCCAATTATATTACATTATAAATGACTCTGAGTTAATGACTAATTATAATTTTAATAGATAAATATAACTTTAACTAATTGCCGATAAACGAAGCTACCCTGAAGTCAAAGCAATACGAGAAAGCATGTCTTTAAACATCCGACTAAACGTGAGATTGTGAGTAAAACAATATATTCATTCTTGGCGCGAACTTGTAATAAACCGTACAAACCTCCACTAGTAAAGCACAACCGCTTGCTCGGATGGCATTATACACTGTACATTACATGTATACGCCCTTGATGTTACGGCGCTATATAAATTGTCATGAACAATAACAATAACAATCAAGGAATTTTAGCAGGGAAACGGGCGAAGAAGGTCAAAACTCAAAGCAGCTGCCATTTTGCTTCTAAGATTAGTAGCCTATTCGAACACAGTCGAACACACGCACAGGTAAAAAAGATTTCAGGTGTCTCTGCTTCAGCTATCTGCTATCCCTGCAATCACTGTCTATCAGCCACCAACTCATAAATCTTCAGCATCTGTGACGCCGCACGTCGTACGCCCCAATTATCACCTTAGATAGAGTTTCAGAGTCAAATTCAGTAGAGGAAGATGCAGAAGGAACAAATCGTCCATACGGACAGGCGATTACCGCCGTAACTGAAATTTGATATGTCACGTAGATGCATAGACCACCCAAACACAATGACTGTAGTAATTACTGCACTTCTAGCTGATGCCTGTGAAACACGTTTCGAAGAGATCGTAGTCACTATATTAAAATAGTATTGCAACGACGTGCATGGCAGTGCAAAATTAAGCAAAACCAAAAATTAAAGGCATAATTTTTAATTTTTCAACCCGGGCAGAAAAGCAAAGTAACCCGGGCATTGCCCGTAATTGCCCGGGTGTGGTTACGCCACTGATTGTAGAAAAGCGACAAGCATCCTTTGTTAATAGATATGAGAAGAAGCCACTGTACTTTGCTCAGTGCATTACTAGAATTTGTCTGAGGGCAGAGGCTGTACTGTGTAAAGTTTGTACTTAGTGTATTTGTTTATTAATAGGTTTATTTTTTATTTTTTAATTTTTTATTTTTGTTCAGTTGATTTGTGTTTTCCTTGGTTGTGTGCTACTGGTTGTGTACTACTTTTTTATGTTGTGCTTGTCACGAATAAAGATGATTATAATTAATTAAACTATGAAGATAACACAAAAAAGTTAAATTTTTAGTTAGTAACTAATCAGTTAACTAGTTGCCCATCACTGACCAAGTGTCCTTTGACCAAAATCATAGATCTTTATTTATGTCCTTAGAACAAAATGTAATTAGAATCCGCTGACTCTTTTAAGAAGTTTGCAACCTTCGAGGTCAGCTGTCACATATTACAGTTTCCTGTGTTGGCATATATGTATTGGCACACATCGCTTTCTGTGCACCAGAGTGAGTTGACAAAAAAAGCAGAAATGTTTTAAAATGAAGTGCGTTTTATAATTAGAGCACTTGGAATAGAAAATGACTACGGTCCTACCTGAAATGTCCACCGTTATCACACCCGTAAAGTCGATCATCTGAATGAACGTCTTGTCGACGATTGACGCTTCTTTGGTCAGAGCATCATTGACAGCGAGTGGACCAGTAGCGGTAGCCTATATAGACTGCTTAATTGTTTCCGTGCAAATGGACATTTTAAACAATTTTTAAATAGCTGGTCTTTGAAAGTTGACATTGTTGACACTGTGTTATAAACTGCTCCTCTTTGGTAGTGCACAGTATATGTGAGCGAGACAACAAACCGTTGTTAAACGATTGCAATATGTTTAATTAAGGAGGGCACTTTTTCTAGACTCAGCGTATAAACTTTGAAAACGGGAAGACAACAAGTTGATAAAAAAAAAAAAAAAAATAATAATAATAATAATAATAATAATTGTGATGGTCTCAATATATGTTAAAATCATTTATGTTTAGAAAAGTGATTATATTAAATGAGGCTGGTCGTCTAGGCTGGTCGCTTATGAATAATAGTAGATGTGGGAGGACTTGGGAGCCTGTCATCAACCAATCGGAACGTTACTGCGACTTCGATTGACAGCTAGAGGGCGCTAAAGAATATATATATATATATATACGTTGGGGTTCCAGGGACTTAGAGAGATGGTCTTACAGCAGATGATGGATGGAGGCCTCTCGTTGAGATTTGTTAACGAAGAAACGGGATTCGTGGCGTGAATGATGATTATGACACATCTGTCATAGAAAACGATGAAACTACAGTGTAGAAAATTCAATAATGAGGGATAGGCCTATTCGTGAA
Source organism: Metaphire vulgaris (assembly GCA_018105865.1). NCBI lineage: Eukaryota > Metazoa > Annelida > Clitellata > Crassiclitellata > Megascolecidae > Metaphire > Metaphire vulgaris. The sequence continues at coordinate 13,105,214 of CM030849.1, forward strand.
GTTAGATCGGGACGTTAAACAAGAAGCAGAGAACGATTGTCGGAATCATTCAACTGCAACTCTGACGACATGGACATTTGTGCATAAATTCATGGAAGCAAGACGAATTCCGTTCGAACCTACTCAACGAATCTTCAAGGTTAACATCGAGAGTCGAGAACGAACGCTGGAAAAGGGATCATCCTTGGATCACAAAGACGGGGAGGGAAGTGATAAGTTTTCTTGTTAATTGACCAGCCTCTAGGTAAAATAATGATAGAATAGTGATTTAAGTAACTGATATAATTCTGAGAACTTGTCAATCTAATATACATGTTGTTTGAAGGACGACAGATGGCATTTTAATAATAATACTAGAAAGATGCTCGCTTCGCTCGCAGTGCAGGATAATACTAATCCAATACCTATACCTAATACCCAATCATTGAATTCATGCTGAACAACATTTCAATGATGTACTGTACATACGCCACCTAGCCAAGCTCTACGCCACGTAATAATTGGGCCTATGTACGTTAAAATCACGCAACTGTGACCATTTGTGACGCTCTACACGTATTTTTTGTGTACGTTAAAATGTACGTTAAAATTGCGCAACTTCCTCAAGCTACGAACAATTGTTACCAATAGCAACGTCGTCTTCGAACATCGCCCACCAACGCATCGCGACGTAAGCACTAAACCGTCTACCAATAGTCAACCAATGAGAACGCTTGAAGGTAACAAAAATACAGAATAAGGATCTTAATATTATAGATTTGAAATACCACCGCTGTGTTGCTCTACATTATTTATCGGTTGATCTAACTCACAACTCATCTTAATATAGCTTACCTAGGTGCATCGGTTATAATGTCTAGGACAGGATCGGTAAATCCATCCTCGACCTTTACAATAATAATAATAATAATAATAATAATAATAATAATAATAATAATAATAATAATTACTCGTGCAGTCTAGAGTCTAGACTAAGACTTAATATTAAATAGACAATGATTAATGAATTCAATGGTTCATTGACTGACATGTTCATGTTGCGAGCATCGTCTATATCAGTGATGGGCAAAGTGCGGCCCGCGGGCCGAATGCGGCCCTCGAAGCCATGTTGTGCGGCCCCCGACATCGAAAAATATTGCATTAATGTGCGGCCCTTTAAAACAGGGATGGGCAATGTGCGGCCCGCGGGCCGAATGCGGCTCTCGAAGCCCTTTTATGCGGCCCCCGACATCGATAAATATTAAATGTTAGAATAATCATCAAGGAATTGAAGCATGGTATTAAGCAAATGTGACTAATATATAGTAAAATTAATATTAATATTGACCCAATATCTATAGAAGAGTAATTATATAAAGATATGTTAGCAGAAAAATAGAAGTGATAGAATTGAGAGTAATTTTATGAGAAATTGGTTGATAAACTAAGATAAAATTTAAGCCAAGAATTGACAATCCTTAAATTAGGAGTCACCGAAAGAAAGTGAGGATTGAAAGAAGCGTGGGTGGTGGAAATGATTGAGAATCAATCAAAGGTAAGAGGAGATGAAACAAAAATTATGAAATTTCATCTATAATTAAGTGAAAGGTAAACATATTGAAAAGAGTATGTGGATCTAATTGATTAAGTTGAGAGCATAGAGCTAAAATTTCATTTAGCAAGTATTATAACAGAGCTAAAATAGTAAAATCTGGTTGGAGAGTAAGTAATTTTTTAGTTTATTTTTATAGATAAAAGTTTATCCAAATTTGTTATGTCGTCAGGGATAGTATTGTAAGGTATAGGCCCGCTAAGGGTCGTGATCTTTTCAGTAACAGGATTCAGGAAGACGAATGGAGCATAGATTCATTCGGTTCCTTTGAGAACTCTAGTAACTAAGATAGCTAGGTGTTTGAATAATTTGTCTTTAGTGAAAGCTGTAATTATGGCTGGACAAAGCCTCGAAATTTATGTCTTCGTGTGAGCGAATGTATGAATCGGCTATAGATCAAACACTTCGGCTGTAATCCGACTAGAGAAGAGCCATCTTGCGAATCTGCGAATTCGTGTGGTCTTATATTTGTCGGCCTATTTGAAGTCGCATTGGCTGGAAAAGTCCAAGTACAGTATCTTATCTATAATTTCTATCTCCAGGAAGAATATCCTGGAGGAATCTAGCGACATGAATACTGTATTTTCTAGCAGAGTTTTCTTGAAAGATTTCTAAACTTATTGCTGCGCAAATTGCATGTTTCATCTAGGCTTATCGCGAGCGCTGAATGGAATTATTACAGTGTGTTTGAGTAAACTTAAACTTAGCATGATTTAAAGTGGCTTAGAAGGCATTACTGCCTGTGTGAAAGCCACTAGGGGCAATGACGGGGTTTGAACTCGCTCCGTCAGCTTGACGCTCCAGCACGTAACCCACTCTGCTATCTTCCGCCCTCTAGTAGATGCAGCTTGTTTTGTAGCCGTAGTTGTTTTGCAGTCATTCTCCTTGTTGTCTGGGATTTTTGACAGTTGTCTGAGTTTTCCCAATAAAAACCAGGTCTCGGCGTTCGCTCATTGTCTTGAGCAAACGATCGCTGCCTGGAATAGACGTGTTGCGAGTTAGTCTCCGCCAATACGCTAAAGTATTCCAGATTCTTGGTCTAACGTATTTAATGGTAAAACGTCTACGATTAGTTTATGCACATGGGAGGTACATTTATTACCTTTACGAGAGTTATAATTATGTTTTCAATCAAGTTAGTAAAATATTTCTCTAGATAAAAATATTAAGGGAGTAATTTATTTATATTAATTTTATAAATGAAAATTGCTGTTTGATGTTTATGTATATTTTCAATTTTAAGTATTCTATTTTTATTAAAAACAATAGTTGTGTTATTGAGAGTATCATATCTAAAGGTTAGTCTATTTGCCTTATTTTGTAAAATTTGAATTTTATCAGTTATAATTGTGTAATTAAATCCCCATATTATGTTACAGTAAGCTATGTAGGAATGTATCATAGTAAAGTTGCTGAAGGGCTTTATCATTTGATTTTTATATGTTTAATTATGTTAAGACTTTTTGAAATTTTGTTCTTCAAAGTGTCAGTGTGTAATTTCCAATTTAGGTGTTGGCGAATTATAATTATTATTCCTAGGAATTTAATTGACGTCTGTTATGCAATTTAAATGTTATTAAGTTTTATCTTTATTGAGTTAGAATTTATTTGTTTCTTTTGTGGGGAGAAATTTATAAAAAATGTTTTCTGAAGATTAAATGTTAATTTATTTATGAAAAACCAATTAGTTATCTCTTCCAATTCCTTGTTTATTAGTATATTTACCTCATTAAAATTTTTATGACTTGCTATTAGGTTAATATCATCTGCATATAGAAGGTAGTTAAAAAAGGAGGTTGCATTAGGAAGATCATTTATATACATAATAAACAGTAGGGGACCTATAGGATAGATCCCTGAGGAACGCCATGAGTAATATTTTTAAGGTCGGAAGTCGGAAGTAATTTAATTAAACTATGAAGATAACAAAAAAATAGTTCAACTTTTAGTTACTAACTAATTATTAGTTAACTAGTTGCCAATCACTGCGAATAATTGCGCATGCGAAGTTGACAGTGACATTTGAAAAGTTTCAAAGAGTCCCCTGTCTAATTATAATTGAACAATAGAACAAGTACAATCGAAACGTTTAAACGACGGTTACAAAGTGTGGAGCATTTAGTCAATAAAAACTAACTGCCTCAAGACACCGATGGTTGTGCAATGTGCATCCCTGATCCAGGAAGTGTGTCGTAAACAGCTAAAGAGATATGATATTGCAAGCAAAGTGACAGAATCTGTATCGAGGAGAGATAACAAAATCATGATGCTTGACAATAAATTGATGCATCACGTAGTTATATTATGATTACCAATTAAATTTGACGATTTTGGAACATGACTTTTAATGGTTTTTATTTTCTTTCTTGATATTCTGCTGCACTTTTTTGCAGATTTACTGCAATGCACGAACATGGACTGTATGATTTCTTTTCTGGTTTAGCTGAGCGCAAAACAGATGACGAAAACAGCACTGATCGTAAGTACGCGTGACAAACTGACAATTGCTAGACGCAACGCGAGAAAGACCTCTAAATCAATCAATCTCCACACAATTTCTATACTTCCTGCTCTCTCCGAAATCCTAGAATATCTAGTTTCTTATACTCTCAATAACCGTTTAGCTAAACATGACCTATTATATACACAAACAGTACCGAAACAATCACATTACTTCTCTTCCCGTAACTAAACTCACTGATAACATATCCTCATACCTGGATTATATAATCATACATATGCTCCTGGCATCTTCATCGACCTCTCAAAAGTATCTGACATTATTGATCATACCATGCCCATTACTAAACTCAGGCACTGTGACTAAGGCATCCGAGGAACTGCTCTCAACTCATACTTCTCGCACAGACAACAATATGGCCTAATCGATAACAAGTCTTCATGACTTTCATATATATATATATATATATATATATATATATATATATATATATATATATATATATATATATATATATATATATATATATATCCCCACGGAGTTCTAGTCTTTTTCTGTGCGTACATTTTTATACATAATTCCATTAGCCTTTGTCCTGCTTCATTTTCGTCCGTAAAGTTGTTTCTCTATTTATTCCTCATAAAGACAAGTCCTGCGTTTGCATTGAAGCTGCTGCTACTACTACTACTACTACTACTACTACTACTACTGCTACTGCTGCTACTGCTGCTGCTACTACTGCTGCTGCTACTGCTGCTGCTGCTGCTGCTGCTACTGCTGCTGCTGCTGCTGCTGCTGCCACTGCTGCTACTACTGCTGCTGCTGCTACCACTGCTGCTGCTGCTGCTGCTGCTGCTGCTGCTGCTGCTGCTGCCACCACCACCACCACTGCCACCACCACCACCACCACTGCCACTTCTACTTACCACTACTGCTACTGCTGCTTACCACTGCTGCACTACTGCTGCTACTACTACTACTACTACTACTACTACTACTACTACTACTACTAGTCACGATGTAATGTGGGAAAGGTTGATGTTATTCCTCTTTTCAACATCATGGTGGTAGCGGTGTTATGTTTCGTGGTCGACGGTCCTTGCTTTCGCGCTCTACGGGGGGCTCGCGATGGGTTTCTTTTAATTCGCCGACAACATCGTCCAACTGGTTTTTAAAGGTTTAATATTAATGAAACAGATCGTACATGAATATTCCAAACTAGGTGTTAACAAATCGTCTCTTCTCAAAAAGTTCAATCACAAACTTCACTTAGGCTTATCTTTCTGATATTAACTTTACTTCTTCAGTGACTCTGCTCCGCCGTTCGAAAATTTAGTTCTTGCTTACTGGCGTTCTACAAGGTAGAGTGACGAATCACTTTCCTTCCTCACTTTATCTATCTTAGCTATCTGTCAATCAGGCCCCGCCTCTTTTGCATCGGCTTCCTCTGATTCTCAGATAGCTTCAAACTCTACTTGTTCCCTTTCTATATTCATCGTGTTTCTAACAAACAGCTATCATAATATATGTAATGAGGTTTTATACAGTTATTATGTTATATATCTATTTATAAAGTTACATTTTATGTTAAAAACCTATTATTTATCTTTTCCGGAAGAAATGCACTACAAAAGTATGTGTTTTAGTTGCCATTTCCTTAAATGGCCGTCGCCTAATTGTCATAACAGCTGACTTTTCGCGCTCTTCGGGACCCCGCCTGCCCCAATTACTTGTCAAACCTGGTACGCAGACAAACGACGACTGAGTGCTATTTGCAGCTGAGATCCAGCAGCCGCCCCCGGTTGTATGTTCCTCCTCCGGCGAGGCTCCGAAGTTTGGCGAGCGTTCAATGACTCGGGGAAACCTACTTCTGTGGAATGCGTTCTCTGATGCCCTAGCTGGGGTTACCTCTCCCGAGACGTTTGCGAAAAACCTAAAAACGTACTTGCTTACAAGATCGTATGACATTACATACTGTTGACTGTACAGCGCTTTTGGTTTTGGCTTATGGCTATTTTACTGCGCTTCATAAATTGTGGATAATAATAATAATAATAATAATAATAATAATAATAATAATAATAATAATAATAATAATAATAATAATAATAATAATACAGCCTTTCAGAAGCACATTTTCGTCCCAAAATACGTCAGTCAGGATAATAAATTAAAAAGCAATTATTTTCATAAATCTTTTTTCTGATAAGATCTCAAAATCCAAATTCACACTGCCCTTGTGTGTGAGCATTACTTCACTAGTAATGCTAATGCTGTGTGAACTTCTAAATGCATAATCTGCTCCCTATTGAAATCCGCGGAGTGCAATGCATTAAAATAATTAATTAATCGTATGATCGTTCTGTTCTGGTGTTATTAATAGCCACCCTCGGCGAGTATTTACTTCTTCCGGACATCTGTAGCATACCCAAACAGTTTGTCTCTGGAAATAAGTTTTTCGGTGAAATGTCAAGGTTCGTCTGCATGCAATTATGTTCTGAAAAATACGATATGGACTGCAGTTCGTTCACGTTCAACAGAACTGATAGTAGCTGCGTTCTCAGTGCATACACCGGCGAATGGATTCCATCAGATGCACCAAACTGTACAACTAACAGAAAATTCAGTCCCATAGAATTCTACCGCAGAAAGCGACACCCAAGTAAGGCAGAACATTGATTCTTCTTATACTGCTACAAGTATAACAAGAAGAAATATGCAATATATGCACAGAGATAATTATAGCTACTTTTAATCACATGGTGACAAAAATTAAATTTGAAGCGAAATTTAGGTTAAAATTTTCGGTTTCACTATTTCATTGTACAGAATTAGCCTAAACCTGGGGACAAGTGTTTATTCTGATCGATTATATATTTTTATTTATAGTTCGAAACTATTTGATATGAGCATTGCACTTCATTATGTTTGACAGAATATTCGGATATTTCATGCACATTTGAAGACAGTTCTACATGCATTTTGTCTCAAACGACGGTCTCGAATGAGTCTTGGATCTTGGCAACACCGCAATCACTTACAACGATACCATTTGATAATACACTCAATCTGGGTAAGATAGAATAGGCCAATTTGGCGTATCGGTTCCTGTCAGAACGCTGAAGCTTATCAACGTTGAGTGAAATTGGTGCTTGCATGAGTGACCATCCCGTGATCTAGTCGTGATGCCGGCGGCCAACCAAGCCATTCATCGCTTAGGCGTCGATAAATTGGAAGCAGCGTTAAGCTGCGAAGGTTAAACGACGCAGTTCAAGATAAAGTAGTGGCAACCTATTCTAGATTAATGGCCTAAGCCACCTACGTTGGTGCTTGACTAGTAACCGGAGATCAGCGTCGGGTCCTACGCTCCATCGAGTACATGACTACTCTGTCTTCACCTCCTGCAATAGACAGTTACGCTCTTCATCATTTTATAGCGACACTCATCGAGTACTGTAATTACAAGATTTGTGGAACAGTTGGATGGTTATTAGGCCTATATAATTATTCGAAGGTGTTGAAGACTATGCCTAACAAAATGCGCAAATCCGGATTTACCGCTTTTTAAATATTTGAAATTTGTTATATTTCGTGAGACATGAGGACATTAATGCATTTAAAAAAATACAGAGAAATAAAAATATAATTTGACCAATTTCCCGTCAAATGAATATATGTGGGTGCTTGGAATTCGGCAGAAAGACGAACGCATCCAAAATTTTTCGCGGAAATACAATGTACGATGTTTACGATGAGAAATTTATTACTGATAGAAATTTCACATATTTACGAAATATCTGAGAAATTGTGAGTGAATTTTCTCTTCGAAAGTCATAGGCACGGTATTTTAATGCTACTTTGTAATTAATGATTAATTCTAACGCAGTTGATTAGGTTTTAAGACATTATTACATTTTACGAACACGATATTATATTTATGCTTTTAAAATTGAAAGTCTGATTTAGTAACCATTTCGATCACTGCGTGTTATATGGTATACAGAGCATCGTGTATAAATTGCAATACAAGTGATAAAAGGTATGATAAAAGCATGGGACTCATACTCGAACGAGCGTAGGGGCCGGTGTCGTACACATTTATTTCTCCCATAAAAGTACGTCCAGGTCAAATTTTGATTGGTCGGTAGATAGCCTTGTCAATCAAGTTTAGAACCGCCCTCTCATAGCAACAACTACCATACGCTTTTTCCTCCTTGGAAATTCTTTGCAGGCAACCAATGGGAATTCTTGAAGCAATTATATGGATGGAGCCATAAGGCATAGCACGTGTGACGTCACAGGTTTGTCTGGTCACGCGACGTTTGCTGTTATTTCTCCACCAATAGTAGGCTATATAGTTATGTGTAGGAAATAAATTTATTACTGGCTATATTTTTATTTCCCCGCTAACAGTAGGCTATAAAGTTATGTGTGAAAAATAAATTTATTACCTGCTATAATGTTATTTCTCCGCCAACAGTAGGATATATAGTTATATGTAGATAAGTAAGAAATGAATTTATTACCCATAGGATATGATTCAATTTTCAGCCAATGTTATACACAGGTATAGATAGATAGGAAATGAATTCATTACTGCTATAATTGTATTTTCCCACCAACAGTAGGCTATATAGTACTGTCATGTGTAGGAAATAAATGTATTACCTGTCACCAACTGTATGCTATATAGCTATTTGTAGATATTAATTTGATAGGAGGAAATAAATTTATACAGAAATAAATTTATACGCATGCCCCATAACTTTATTCCCCTAGAAACCGCAGGTTCCGCCCAGAAAATAATTTTATGGGGGAAATAAATTTGTACGACACCGGCGCTGATTTCCGGTTACTATAGGCAAGCAGCGACGCAGGCGGCTTTCGCCATTAATCTAGAGTAGGTCGCCACTAATTTCTCTAGACCCACATTCTACATTTCCAACTTAACCCGGCTACCAGTTTATCGACGTCTAAGCGACGAACGGCTTGGTTTGCCGCCGTCACCACGACTAGATCCGGTATGGTGACCGATTAAAGCACTAACCGTGCTCAACGTTGTTTAACTTCGGTATTCTGGCGGGAACCTGTCGCATAACGCCAATTAGGCCGGTGTTAGGTGTCCTATTTCGAACGCTGTAGGGAGAGAAAAATATGGTTTTAGTTCGGGAATTTCGTCACATCGCTGACTTTGTTTGATCTTTATATGCAGACTGCTTAATAGCCTATTAGTTTTAAAATTTTGTTGATGACTATAAAACCTGCGATACGAGACACGGCTCATCACTCGACCGACTCACTTGCTATTCCACAGGATACTCAGCAGAACTTTCATTTGTTGATGTCCCTCATTCTCCTACTGTCTAATATTGGCGCTAGTTGTTTCTCGGTGCAAACTAAGACTATAGATTATTTCAAAACTATCTCTCTGGGAGTCTAGGCCGTTGACAAGTTAGCTTGATATTCGTGTTCAGCAACAGGTCATTTTCAGTTGATGAAGACAACTGATCTTCGTCTCGACTTCTATTCGCGTCTTGAGTCTCCTTACATCAACACAACGGATCAATGCATTGAGCTTTATTTCTGGATGGAGCCATCTGAAGACATTGCCATCCTGTCTGTAATCGCGATCACAGAGGAAAAGGATGAACATACTGTTGCTCAGACTGTTGGAAGGCAAGATCCTGGGTGGAATCGAATGTTCTCCAAGTTACCAGATGATTTCAATCGAATTGTTATTGAGGGCAGAAGAGGGCATCGGGACTTTACTGGTATAGCAGTCGACGATATATTCGTTCGCAATTGTAACATATTTCGTAAGTAGAAACGGTGTTGAATCTATCGTTAATCAACAGTTTTCAAATTCAGTACGCAAGGGAATAAATGGCACGGTTGTTGCATGCCGTGTGAAAACATAGAAACAAAGAATGATTCTCTGATAATTAATTGTACAACTAATAAATTGTTTTGCTAATAATAATAAGAATAATAACGACGTAACGATCTTTGGTCTTAATAGCATATTCATGCAAATAAACCTATTGACTGAATGTGTACTAGAAATGAAATTTTATTAGGTAGAATTTTTTGCGGTTTAAATGATTACTGAAAAGTTACGTATCTTTATACCTGCTGTGATTTTTTTTGCATTGGTTTAGAGCATGAACGCGAATGCAGAGTCAATCCAATGGGTACGGGATATGTTGGAACGGAGTCGAAATCGTCCTCTGGAGTAACTTGTCTACCCTGGAATGATGTCATCTTCGATTATGATCCATTGCCATTGGACGCCAACAGTCAAGACAATAAAAACTATTGTCGCAATATAATTGGAACAACTGGATGGCTTCAACCGTCTTGTTTCATAAACCAAGTGGATGGCAAGACAGGCTCCACCGTGCAGAAACCAACTCCTTGCAGCATTAGATATTGCGGTATCATATATGATTATCCAATTCTTTAAGTAACCGTCAAATCTCGTCAATTAATTTTACTATCCTTATGATTTGACACAAATTGACTCCAGAATGGACACCATACCATTAATACACCGATCTACTTAGGTCACTATTGCTGCAACGTAGTCCTACGAGGAAAGAAAAGACTTCTACAGCCTAGAAGGCTACTGCCAAATTTTAATGTCGTTCGCCTTGAGGCTAAAAAAAAATCAGTCACAAAGTCGATGCATTAAGTTGTCCGAAAAACCTACTCAGACTAAGTGAATACCTCTTGCGTCTAGTAGGAACCGAGCTGCCTATATATAGTGAAGAAATAGATTGGAAATAAAGAAAGAGCAAAGGGAAGAAATGTATCACCCTTCAAGATATACCTTAGCTAACATGCAGATTAAACATCGCACATCTGCATAACTATGCAGCTATACAGCTTAGTGAGAATCGATAATCAAGAGAACAATGACACGATGCAATGTTGAGGTGCAAAGCGTAACAATATATAACATCCAAGTGCCAGAGGTGTGCATTCATATGATGATCCGCACCAGAGTTTAATCTAAACTCTGGACTCCGGAAGAAAATTGATAAAGCCGGTGAGAATTTAGCTAGGGGGCTGCTGTCAGTTGATGTAGTATGCCAAAATTTCCGGGGGGAATTTGAAATTTCCGGGGAAAGGGCAATTTCTCCCGGAAACGGCCTAGATTAAACCATGATCCGCACTACCAATTTCACAATCCACTAGTTGGAAAGTACGCTACAGGTCGCTGCAGATGACCAATTTCACAATCCAAAAGCTAACTAGCTCAAACGTAGCTCAAACGTACAATAAGGTGTTCATTAAGGTTGCTGCAGACGGTTAAGTGGAAAATGCAAATCCAGTCAAATACCTGCGTGATTTGGAGAAACAATTGATCTTATATCAGTCTATAATTTGAAAGGCCCCTCAAAAGTAATTTTACTATCTTAGAAGAGGAATGCCACAATATAGCAGTTTCTCAAGTCTATAGGTTTGATTAGCATTCGAGTTTCAAGTCTGAGAGAAACTTTGTTATGAATATTTTTGAGAATTTCATATTTACATAGAGCGCTAATGCTAAGTTGGTTTCATAGATCTGATACTGTGTTGCATTATGACAGCAATTTGATTCGTCAGCGAAAGCGGCCAAACTAATTAGGCCTATATCATGCATCTTGCTATTTTGTGATACTGTATGTTATGTTGAATTAGCAAACATTTGAGCAGTTTTCTTGGCACAGCGGTTCCCAAACTGTGGTCCGCAGACCGAAGGGGGGCCGTGGAGGATATGACGGGGGTCCGCGAGAGCCTACCAAAATATTCAGTAGCACTTCATAGTTTTAGCATTAACAGTCTTTGTTTTCAAATTATGTGTGCCGGTCGAGTCACCAATAACAATAATCTTATATAATAATTCTCTATGTAAGTTTGTTAAGTTTGTAACTTTATCAGTCACGATACGCGGCAGATTTTCAAAGACGACGTCGCCATTGACAGCCAAATCGTTTAATTAATCGACTGAGCGTTTGACGAAGCGTCTTCAATGCGGCTTAACGAATCGTCCTAAATGAATGCACGTTGTACGGAACCACTGGGGCGCAGTACACCGTGTGGCGTCGTAGGCCCTACTGAGGACGCGCTACCGCGTGTTGGGCCGTGGTCTGTAGACCCTACTGGATGGGGGGGCGCAGCCTCCCGTCCTAAACAAAGCCCCAGCCGACGTGGGGGCCGTAGGCCCTACTGGGGGCGCAGCCTCCCGTCGGAGACCAAGCCCCAGCCCAAGCCCCAGAGGGAGGCCATAGACCTCACTGAGGGGCGCAGCCCCACGTGTGGGGCCGCAGGTCCTACTGGGGCGCAGCCATTTTGTGAGGGCGTAGGCCTTACTGGGGGCTCAGCCTCCCGTAGGGCGCAGCCCAACATGTGGGGCCGCAGGTCCTACTGGGTCCTACTCCCCGTGGTGAAGAGACGGCAAGACCACCCAGTGAGCATATAGGACAAATTTTTAATGATAATCTACGCATTCACATTACATTTTCAGAATTAAAAATTTTTTATATGCAATAATACGAACTTTTGCAAAAAAATCGGGGAAGGAGATAGCCGCTCTCCCCCATCATTTTTGACGGGTTAACTTATATATACTTAGTAATAAAATCGATAAAGTTAGTGCCGGTGATATTTAGAAGTAAATTAATTAAAAAGAAATGGAAATTAATAGAATGTAATATATATAATATTCTGAGGTGATATACATAGGTTTGAAGTGCTAAAAGGTAGTTTTTTAAAGATATTTTTTAAAGATAGTTAATTGATTTAATTTTTTATTTCTAAAGGAAGACTATTCCAGAATCTGGGTCCAGAAAATTTAACAGTAAATAATCTGATGTTAGTTGCAGCATATTGTAGATAGATATTTTCCTTGTTTCTAAGATAAAGACTACATTTATTATTTATTATTTCAAAAGGTGTCCACTTTTCACTTGTTCACCCTGTATATTTGACTTACATGTGTTTCCCCATATTATAGTACAATATGTTAGGTAGGAGTGGATCAGCGAAAATAAAGTTTGTGAAGGGCTCTGGAGTCGAGTAAATATTTAATATGTCTAATTATATTTAAGTTTTTGGCTAATTTATTTGATAATTCATCCATATGTTTCTTCTTCCAGTTTAAATGTTGGTCTACAGTAATACCTAGGAATTTCATGGATGATTTTTGGATTATGGTGGTATCGTTTATTTTTATCGGATCTATTTTATGATTGTAAGCCTTGCTTCTGGTGTGGAAATATATAAAAGTTGTTTTATCTAGGTTGTGTGCAAGTTTGTTGATTTTAAACCAATTTGATATTTTTTTAGTTCAAGATTTATTTGAGTAGTTAGTTCATTCAGGTCATTGCGATTTGCAATTAAATTAGTGTCATCAGCAAAAGGTAAGAATTTAAAAAAGATGATATATTGGGTAAGTCAGTTATAAATATTAAAAATAGAAGAGGGCCAAGTATTGAGCCTTGAGGCACTCAATATTTTATATCTTTAAGTTCAGATTTTTGAGAATTTACCCACTTGAATTGTTTGCGATTTGATAAATAATTAGTAAACCAGGTTTGAGAGAGTGCACAACATCGCACACTCTAATCAGAGTAAGGCCTATAATGGCCATATAGCTATATAGCCATAGTGGCTAACAGAAGATATGAGAGAGGAAAATTTAAACCCAGTAAAGAGCACGTAAAACACAAATAAGATGTTCACAGTCATTAATTAAATATCCATCAAATATAAGTGAACAATAATGAAAACGAAGTAGACCAACTGGTGTGGGAATAGTCTACCCGTTGTTCTAATTAAATATCAACTGTAACATTTACTTGTCAAATAATGTGGTCCGCGAACTAAGCGGGGAACAAAGTAGGGGTCCGCAGTCCAAAAAGTTTGGGAACCTCTGTCTTGGCATATTCATTAATTATTTAGATATGCGTAACAAGTTTAAATATGAAATGGAAAATAACTATGATACAGTGTAACTGTTTTCAGAATGTCGCTTTGCCAGCTATTTTCGATGTAAAGACGGCTTTTGTATTCCTAACACCTTGAAATGCAACGGAATCAGGGAGTGCGTTGACGGAAGCGACGAAGATGCTGACACATGCTGCAAGTTTCACACATATAAGCCTATTGTTCATATATGGCGTAATCATATAGAACTCTTTGACAAAAAATCAATGTTCTTAAACTCGTTCACGCCTTTACCTTTCATCCGAGGCGACATTCAAAATTAAAACTCCCAACTTTTCCAGAATCTAACTTCTTTATAATCATAAAAATTTCGACTGAATTCCTGTAGCATATTTTGTTTATGTTAGACGCGTCCATTAAATTTGCATCCTGAATCGTCTTTGAGGAACATAGCTGAGAATTTCGATTACAACACTGGATAAGTAATTTTTACTTAACGCCGAGAATAAGTATTGCGCTGAAATCGCTACTTGAGAATATTTCTCATCTGGCGGACGTTGACCGATTGATCACAATCGGTGATGTATGTTGAATGCATGGGCCAACAGAAGGCAAACTAGGCCTATATCGCAGACATGGACAAGGGTCTATTTTTAAAACCCAACTCAATCCATCACGATCAATATCCGACCCACGAAAGCAGCTTGACCTAATCCAATCCATTGTAATACATTACAATTTCTTAAACCATAACTTATTTACTGACCAACCCAACCCACCATAAACATGGAACTTTCTGATCCAGCCCAATCTAGCCCAACCCAAACCATTGAGATGCTAACAGATATAGTGTGTACAAAAGAATGTGTTGTCAAGGTTTCATCCAATTTAAAGACAGACAAGAGCCCAGGATTAGATGGCTTACATCCAAAGTTTCTTTACGAGGTTCGAAATGAAATTGGACATGCAATTGCATGAATAATCAATGAATCATTCAGACCCGAAGAAGTACCACAGGACTGAAGAGATGCATTAGTCAGCCCACCGTTAAAAAAGGGAAAACAAAGTGAACCAAGCAATTACAGACCAGGGAGCTTAACTTCTCTAATCTGCAAAGTTATGGACAAATAATGAAAGAGAAGATTTTGGGACATTATTTTGGAACTACGCATAAGATTATTACAGACAGTCAGCATGGATTTACAAAGGGACGTTCATGCTTGACTAACCTGTTAGATTTTTTGTAGGAGGTTTTTGATAAGCTAGATGAGGGCAAGGCAGTAGACATAATATAGTACAATATATATAGCAGGCTTTTGATAGTTGGGAGAATTGTGATTCAAGGTTTAGAAATGAATCAAATTTGAATCCAAGATTCTTTGCAGTGGGAACAGAGGTTATTGTGGAGTCAGGAGTCAAAGCCAGCTTTGAATTGTAATTTTTTTAAAGTTGTTGAGGTACTCCAATCAAAAGAAACTCTGTCTTAGATGGATTAAGAACAAGGAGATTAGATGATATCCATTAAGAGATTGGTGAGAATGAAGATTCAAGCTTAGCGATAGATTCATTAAATGAAGAAGGTGGGAAGGAATAGCTGAGTGTCATCGACATAGAGTTGGTGATTTAAATTGAGGGAGTTAATTAAAGATGAAAGCGGTTTGGTGTAAAGGCTGAACAGCACAGATCCAAGAACAGATCCTAGAGCTGCTCCATAATCTACACTGCGAGATAGAGAAATTTGGCCGAGACAGCACACTTGAAAAGACCGAGATTTGAATGTGATGTAAACCAGCTGTGAGCTTTTTAAGGGAAGGTTCTAACCGCAGCAGAAAAAGAAAGAGACGGAGATAATCATCCATAGAGGTATGGATCCATCTCAACAATGTTTGGAAGCAGTAAAAAAAGGGAAACCGAATGTTGGGAATGATGAAAAAGGACAATAGTGAGTCGAGACAAATATATAATCATAAAACTATATAAGTCATTGGTAAGGCCCCATCTAGAATACTGTGTTCAGGCATGGAATCCATTCTTGAATAAAGATATAGAACTTTTAGAAAAAGTGCAAAGACGAACAACGAAGATGGTCAATGGATGTCATAATTTAAGCTACGGAAAAGACTTCAATATTGTGGGTTGACTTCATTAAAAGGAGAAGAGAGAAGGAGATCTGATTGAAACATACAAAATAATGACTGGGAAAGTAAATGTGCCATACGATCGATTCTTTACTTTGGCACACTGTAGCTGCACAAGAGGCCACAAATGCAAATTGCTCAAGCAGAGGTTAGGAACTAAGGTCCAAGAAAAAAAGTTTTTAGTGCAAGGGTTGTGGACAAATGGAACAGTTTGGACGAGGTGGGAGTGACAGTTGAAACAGTAAACGGATTCAAAGGCTATCTCGGAAAACTAGGTTATTGAATGTGGAGAATTACAACGGTGGTTTTCACACATGCTTACTTGGTCTCCTAAACAACTTAGAATCACATTATTATTATTATTATTATTATTATTATTATTATTATTATTATTATTATTATTATTATTATTATTATTATTGAGATCATTATATAGAAACAAAGAGATACTGCAACTTCACGGAGTCATTTACAATATGTAACCATATAAAGACATTAAATGCAGTTCTTGTATTCGATTGCTAAGCTTAATTTGTTTATCTTTTAGCGACAAAAATTCATCTCACCTGTGACTTCGAAGACGATTACCTGTGTGGATATCGGACGAACATTCTGGGTAGACTTTCATTCAATCGAGTGCAGGCCAACAATACAAAGGACGTTTACACCCAGGAACTAACGACCGACGCCGCAGGATCTTTCTACGGTCCATACAAATAACACTGGTCTACGTCAATTTTGCTGACTTGAAGACAACATGTGATCTTTATGTATTTTGGTGTGCTGAATCCAAAAATCACACCCATTTTCTCCTATCACGTCCAGTTTTTCCGCAAAACGCTGTTTACTGATTTACTGTTTACTGTAATAATGTAGCATTATGTATTATAATTCTTTAGCTATATTGAATATGCAAAAAGATAAGGATGTGCAAAAAGATATGCATAATATGCAGTGGGCATAACTATTTAATAATACAACAGTTTAATAGGCAGTTTTAAACTGCAGACGTCAGCATTTTATGGATTTAGGCCTATATAAGCAGCGTGAAACCGACGGCAGCATTCAGTCGTTCATGAGGCTTACAAGTCGCAGCAAATTTAACTCTTCTAAATAGCTTTCTGTGGAATATGTCACCCAGCACTCGAACACTTCGTGAGCAGTGCAGGAATGATCCTGACAAATTTTGCTACATTTGTGGTTGTTTTACAACACCTAAACAAAGGAGAGAGGTGTCTGAATTTGTGCATAAAGCTTAGCATGCATATTTCGCAGTTAAATTGAGTGACCAGGAAAACCTTGGGCACCACATAAAGTGTGCAGGACATGTGTTGAAAGCCTCAGACAGTTCATAATGTGACAGAGAATGGTCAGAGAAAAAGTCTTAACTTTGGAGTTCCAATGGTGTGGCGAGAGCCTCAAAACCATGCATGTTGATGACTGCTACTTTTGTCTGGTAAATATTTCAGGCATGTCCACAAAGACAAAATCTTCCATCCAGTGCCCAAATCTTCCCTCTGCTCTGAGACCAGTTGCTCACTGTGACGAAGTTCCTGTACCTATTTGCACTACTTTTGGAGTTTCTGGCGACGATAAATTTTGTCAGTCAACAGACACCGATTGCAAAGATGATTTCGTGGCCTTAGAAGTTGACGCTGGAATGCACCAAACATTCAACCAAGCTGAGTTGAATGACCTAATATGAGACCTAGATCTACCGAAGTCAGCAGAGTTACTGGGTTCAAGACTGAAGGAAAAGAATCTGTTCAGTGTTGGCTCCAGGAACCATGCTTATGTATCATGGCAGAGAGAATGAATCTTTTGAAATATTTCCATATGGAGGAGGAGTTTGTATACTGCATCAACATCAAAGGACTTTTTGAATCAATGGGATGTTATAGTTGTAGACAAGGTGCTTTTTGCGACCTGATTACTGACTTACTTGGCAACTTAAGAGTCGAGAATTATGACCTTTCAGTTCAAAATTTGAAGATTGCTTTTTGAAGACTGGGAGCAAACATGAGTGTCAAGTTGCATTTCTTTCATAGCTACCTGAACTTCAAATCTTGGAGCTATGAGTGAAGAACAAGGAGAATGCTTCCATCAAGACATCAAGACCATGGAACGTAGATATCAAGGCAGATGGAACTCAAACATTACGGCAGACTACACTGCTGGTGTTTACAGCGTGACAACTGTGACCATAACTATACCGGAGCATCCAAAAAGAGAAGATTCCTTTCTCAAAACTTAAATTTAAGCAACTAGCTATTGCTCTTATTGCTCTCTTGGTTAGAAGGCAGACTCATTTTTTGGCTGAATAAAAAATATTACGTGCTATCGGTTCTTCAGAATTTTCTATTTTCCCTTATGTTTGACTTTAACACCTTTAATTAAGCATTCCTCATTTGCGAAAAAATTTGACGTGTTGCATAATTTTTGACTTCATATCTGGTATCAGCACCTCTCAATTGGGTAAAATCAGCAAAAATACCTAGGTCAGCAAAATTTTTTTTAAAAAATGTAGACCAGTGTAATTATTCTACAAAACTTGTAAAAGTTCATCACACATCGTATAATTGTATACGTCCCTAGAGGTAAGGATAGAAAAAAGCAGAAATCAAAATGAAAATATCAACGCACTGAAATGATGTTTCAAAAGCGGAATGAGCACCCTCTCTCACACGGTTGTCTCATGCTACACAAAAGTCGCAGTGGTCGTTACTGCTCCACTCTAGCAGATACCACACGATGAAATTCCCAAGGTTCAAAGTTAAGTACAAACAGTTTTAAACCAACTCTCTTTTAATTGGAACAGAGTTGTCTTTGGTAATCCGATGACCAGTAACGGTTCCAGGATTTCTTTGGTGGGGGATGAAATGATTTCATAGGAAGTTGGTGGGGGTGAAAAGAGAAGGGAAACAATCAATAAACTTTGCCAAAAACGCTGACAAAAGAGAAACTTTACTAAATTTAACCCAAAATAAGATTTACAAGCAAAAAACGTCATCCTCACGTGTTTCCTCGTAGTTTTACTAGACTTTTAGGTTTTGACCCCAAAAAATATATATCACAAGCGAAAAAAGAGTCCGGAAGTCCGGTGGGGGTGCATCCCCACTCATCCCCCACGTGCAATTGCCACTGCCGATGACCAACGGACATGGCGTGTTCCAGAGCGCAAGAAGATGCATCCGGATGACACGCGGTTGTCTTACAATGTCTTAGACGTCTGGCCGCAGGGCTCTCAGTTGCCTTTGATACTGCTGTCTTTCTTTGAACCTCGGTAAAAAAAACTCAAGTTCCCTCGCATGAGCTGGTCAAAATCCTGTTCTCATCTTCTGCATCGAAGCTCATGCCCTCCACCATATCCGTTCAACCATCCACCCCATGCATGCACGCAACTATTTATAATATTAAGATTCTTGCTCTGTTTGTCCAGTTTGTCTGTTACCTTCAAGCGTTCTGATTGGTCACCAATCGACGTTGCGAAGTCGAATGCGTAACCTCTGTCCTGGGCTGTGCACGAGGCTGTTGCCATTGACAACCATTGTCTATTGTTTAATCAAAACTGTGTAACAATCGAATTGCGTAACCTCTGTCCTTGGCTGTGCACGAGGCTGTTGCCATTGACAACCATTGTCTATTATTTTCTAATCAACGGAGCGTTCGAAGCGTCTTAATTGCAGCTCAAACCCCCGTTCCCTTTTCCTCTCCCCATCCTCTCTCGAACAAACCCCCTTCCTCCTCCACCCCTTCCCTCCCCACCCTCTTTCCACCCCTCCCTCTCCCAACCCCTTCCTCCCCTCCCAACCCCCAAACCCTCTCCCCTCCCCTCCCAAGCCCCCAAACCCTCTCCCAACCCCCTTCTTCCACCCCTCTTCCCAACCCCTTCCCTCCCAACCCCTCTCCCAACCCCCTTCCTCCACCCCCCCTCTCCTCATCCCTCTTCCACCCCTCTCCCATCCATCTCCCAACCAACCATCCCTTTGGTTGAGCTTGGCTGTGTGCCTCCTGAATATACCCCCCTTCCCCTCCCGAAATCTACCGCAATTTGACGCAAATGTGCAACGTCATGCCCTATAGATTAGCATTATGAGATTTTTGCATAGCTACGGAAATTTACCGCAATTTTATGCAAATGTGCAACGTCTTGCCCTATAGATTAGCAATATGAGTTTCAAATGTTCTGTTTAGTACTTTAAACTTTAAAGGTCCCTTTTTATAATTCCTTACGTTTCTATCGATTCCTGAAATTTTTATCCCCGGGTTTCTTGCAAAGGAATTAATTATTCATCGATTATTAGTTAAATTAAATGCATGTTTGTGCAGCGCCGAATGGTGAATAGGACCTTCGTATAGCACCTATATCTCAGCGGTTATAAACGTTAGAAAGAAGCAGTTACGCTTCGCTTAAAGCTAATTTTATATAGCACATTAATTATTCATCGATTATTACGGTAGTTAAGTTAGAGGCATTTTTGTGCAGTGCCGAATGGTGAATAGGAGCTTCGTATAGCGCCTATATATCAGCGGTTATAAACGTTAGAAAGACGCGGTTACGCTTCGCTTAAGGCTAATTTTAAAGAGCACATTTAGGCCCGATTTGTGTAAGCAGTTTATGTTTAATTTGTTTGTTGGAATATTCGTTGCCTCGAACGAAGCGAGCCTGCACTGCGAGCGAAGAGAGAAGCGAGTGCGAGCGAAGCGAGCATTTTTTCGTATACTATTAAGATCCTTGCTCTGTATGTCTGTTACCTTCAAGCGTTCTGATTGGTTGGCTGTGTGAGCGTTCTGCTTGGTTGGCTGTGTGACGTTCTCATTCGTTACCTTCAAGCGTTCTGATTGATTAGCTGGGTGAGCGTTCTGATTGGTCGTTCTGGAATCTTAGGCTTCGCGAAGCGAAATGCGAACGGCGACGCGAAGCGAATGGCCACGCGAAGCGTTTGACGAAGCGTACGTTGCAGCGTCATAGTGTGTAGGCCTACAACTCGCGAAGCGAACGGCCACGCGAAGCGAACGGCCACGCGAAGCGTTTGACGAAGCGTACGTTGCAGCGTCATAGTGTGTAGGCCTACAACTCGCGAAGCGAACGGCCACGCGAAGCGAACGGCCACGCGAAGCGAACGGCCACGCGAAGCGAACGGCCGCGCGAAGCGTTTGACGAAGCGTACGTTGAAGCGTCAGAGCTTGGCTACGTGGCGTATGTACATCATTGAAACGTTATTCAGCAGCATGAATTCAATGATTGGGTTTTAGTATTATCCTGCACTGCGAGCGAAGCGAGCGCGAGCGAAGCGAGCATCTTTCTAGTTGCAAAATTAACAACGGCTAGGAATGCAAATATAAATGCAGCGTAGATAATTGACTCTCAAAAAATCAACTCCATCAGTAGAGCACATGGTCAGATTTTGCCAATTGAGACTCAAAACAAAAAGAAGCGTATAGCATTCTGAAAAGGACGCCGCGCCCTGGCCCCTGTGTAAGCATTCGAACTATGAACATGTAGATTCCTTAATTTGACGGCAATATTCCCACCCGCCTTTTACGATGCTGTAATATCTAGCCACATTCATTTAGAGACCGCTTAGCTCAGAAATGGACTTGGGTTGGATCCACCTATGGGTTGGATTGTTTTAGGTTCGGTCAGAAATGTCCATGTTTATGGTGGTTTGGGTAAGAAAATAAGTCACGATGGGTTGAGTTGGGTTGGGCCAAGTAACCCTATTGCTTTCGTTGGTTGGATTGGATCTGAATCATGATGGTTTTGGTTGCGTTCTAGAAAATGGATCCATGTCCAAGTACAGTATGACTTAGCCTCTTCCAATCGCTGCCTCTCGGAGGTAGAAATGTAGAGCTTAGACTCCGCTCGAAAACATAGCAGTTTTTTTCCAAGCCTTCAATGTTGCCGGTTTTCAATAGAACACCCAACTTATAGTACCTTCACCTAGCTTAACACGTTGACTGCGATACGATTGATTACTGGGACGCGGCTGGTGTGGAATGCGTTCATTCGTGACCAACGTGAATGCTGCTAGATTATTTTCAAGGCACAATCACATTAGACACCTGTTAAGGAAAATATTTTGGAACAGATGCGTTTAGAAGCCATCTGTTACTAGTATCATGTTCTCTTTACTCAGGTATGCACCAATTCATAGGGAAAATGCCGGTGCCCTGTAAGGTGACAGAACAATAGTTAGCTCAACAATGGAGAGTGGAGAAATTACTGCCATAAAATGGAAACAATTTCAATTTAAATTCCAACCTTCATTGTCTGGTCCAAATGCCTCCCTCACACCCCGAGCCAAAAATTATCCGCTTCACTGGATGGAAGACTTGACAATGCAAGCCACGTAATTACATCGTAGCAGGAATTCTCCAGGTGTACGTTTATACGACGCGTCAGGAGGATTATAATTACGAGGCTGTGGTTGAGTATATTGTGGTTTTGAACAAATGTTTATAGGACAAATATTCATACATCTTCCATAGAATACGCCTTTTTGATTGGTCACTCATTCTAGTAGCTAAAGGAAGCAGAAGAATGATTCCAAGATCCGCATAAGCTAAAATAGTTTGCATTGAATTAAGGACGTCATATGACGTCCCTAGCGCCCTGAGAAACCAAAATAAGGACGTCAGTTGACGTCCCTAGCGCTCAACGTGTTAAAACTGAAGCGCCAGATGCTATCTAACCTTTTAATCCTGTCTGCTCACTGAAGAAGAAGCACCACCGAAAGAATACATTTTCTCTTGCAAAGGCACACATTCTACTGATGATCAAACGCCCATATTTCTATTTGATATTGTTATTAATATCATTAGCCTAATTAATTATTTTCAAATTTCATGTTCATAATTTTTCTTCATATTATACACACCCATGGCAATTTTACAACACACAGTCGGAGAGCTCAGAAGAAGCCATGACAATCTAATTTCAAAATCTATGAAAATTAGAAAATTTATCAGGATTTTGTTTTAAGTAGCTTAGAAATATTAACAGTTGGAGACATTGAGCTGTCACATGGAAGATGACAACTGTGGCAACATTTCCACAGTAATGTTCACTTGACGCAGCATCCAAACTTTTTCATTAGCTTTTCTCGTATGAGTGTGATGAGGTCTTGTCGTGTAAAGAAGCTGGTGATGTCTCGTATTTAAACTAGGCAGCGAAAGACATAACAGTTTTCGAAATTGTTTTTTCCATGTAGGTCACTATATGATGGCCTATTCAGTTCGCAGCAGTGAGAGCAATATAATGCAGTTCATGTCGCCACTGATAAATTTGTCTCAGCCAAAGATGCTAAATTTCTCTTACATCGTATCTGGAAAACAGCAATCTGATGGGAGTCCGGTTCTTAGAATATTTCAATTTTCCACGCTCGGTTATCCAGTAAAGTTAGGAATGTTCGAACAGAGAACGGAAAACAATTGGGAACGCGATGGACTATGCTTGCCTTCAGGTGATTATTATGTGGTCTTTGAGGCAGCGCTGGCAAATAAATTCGGAAGCTTCATAGCAATTGACGGAATTCAGCTTACAGAAGAAACTTGTAACGTTTCCATCGGTTCAACGAAGGATAAAGGTAATGGCGGTAAAATCCATATCAGTTAAGTCAGTTGAGACATTGTAACTGATGGAAATCAGAAATCAGAAATGAAGCTGATGACATTTTTAACATTAAAAGAATAATCGCATAGCCTTATGTGGATTCATCACTTAAATAGAGTTAAGGTTCACAACCCGAAATTTTAGGCGGTTTTATCATAGTACACGTAAGAAGGCAAAACGTGGATTTAAAAAAAAGCATACTGTAATATTCTTAAAACATTACAAAGGAAGTGTGGTCTCTGTACAAAAAACAGGTCCCATAGGAATTTTATCGCGATATTGTTAGTAATGTTATCAGATACTAGAGTAACAGTTATGACACTGTAGTGAAAGCGCATTGAAAGTATCACCAGATGGCGACAAAGCTATAACGTAGATTCAGAGAATGTGTTTATTTTGTCAATAAAAAATTAATAAAGTAAATGGTATTCCCATTCTTTCAGGCAGTCATTCGGTCAATTGTACATTTGATGGAACTGACCTGTGTGGATACGGTATCATTTCAACTAGCACAAGGCTGGAAACATATTTCAGTTTTGGAAAGTCCGATAGGCCTAACACAGCAGGTTAATCTCTATGGATATAATTCTCTTTGAATAAAGCGAAAGATGAATTTAAGGCTAAATCGCTCATACAATAAAAACCACTCGAATCTTTTAAACGATTTACCAAATTCGTGTTATGCATGTCTAGTTCGAAGACTCGTTCCATGGGTGACCTGTTACATGAGTGTGAACTTGCGTCAGTACTGTGTTGTAAATGCTGACGTTAAATCGATAACCGATTCATTGGTATACTGACATCTGTCGGTCCAAGTGATGAGCGCTGAATGCTTCTTTCAAAGTGACACATTTGACAGAACTATGGTTGAGAGGTATTATGTGATCCTCTAAACAAATTATTTGTCCTGTTCAAACCGAAGGAAAGTCCCATATGACAGGCATCGAACCAACCCGGTGACCAAGCGTGAAGTGCGTCTATGGCCTCCTAGACGAGGCCGGTGCAGTGAGGAGGTGCAGGAACTCCTCTGACATCTTGACGCACGTCTCTCGGTTTTTGCCCGTGTCACCAGCAGTGATCCAGTTCATGACTCAAAATATCCGAACGCATCCAGTGCAAGATAACAGTGATTACATATAGTTGACTTTATTCATCAAAACCGCTCTACCTTTAAAAAACTCTTAACGCCTCAGCCTCCTGGACCTACACGATCGTCATCTCATATCACACTTTCATGTCCATTAAATCAGTCATCTCTCAAAATCTACAACCGTTGTTTCTCATACGCCTCACAAGAACTTGGGGACTCAATGCCAGCTTCCCTCTGCAGCCTAAGACATGGTCAAGCTACAAGTTCCGAATCCTAATTTCCTTTAATTCCTTCACTATCCCCTCAAACCTTTAGGTCTAAACTTAAAAATTTCCTATTCCAAAAGTAATTCCCTCCATAGATATAACAGCCCGAACTATGCCTCATGGATACACTGACCTTTTTACGCCGACAACCCACATTGCCCACATTCATTTCAAGAAAGATTAAGCGCACACGAATAAGCAGCTACTACTTAGCTGCTAAACAAAGCGCTATATAAATTTGCGCGATTTTATTTACCTGCTTACAACACATTGATGCTTTGTTTATTGTTAAATGGGTTTGAATTATAATGTAGAGTATCTACTAGATCATAATGCTGCTTTTCAATGTTTGCATAAGTACTTACTGATTGGGT
This sequence comes from Metaphire vulgaris, assembly GCA_018105865.1. Classification (NCBI taxonomy): domain Eukaryota; kingdom Metazoa; phylum Annelida; class Clitellata; order Crassiclitellata; family Megascolecidae; genus Metaphire; species Metaphire vulgaris. Next base: position 13,130,679 of record CM030849.1, read on the forward strand.
TGGTCTAAGAAAATTTACCTGATGTTTCACATTTTGTATTGCATGTTAAATAGGCATGGTTTTGAAAGTGATCATTGTGTAACTGATACCTCGTTATCAATTATAGGTAAAATGTATTAGCGTATTAATTGATATGTGGTTAAGTAGAATAGACTTGTTAGGATGATGAGATTGTGGTTGAGAGAATTCAACAATTTGATTTATTATTGGTTATTAAATATTGCTACAGGTGTAGTATGGAATTACAGTTGATGGAGTTAAACAGTTGGTTTGTATTTGTTTATTAAAGAATGATATTGCAGGAGTATGTTGAGACATTAGTATATGGCTAAATGGGACAATATGATAGTTTTTTTAAAAGTCTGTGTTGTTTAGTTAAGTGTGTGGTAATATCAGAGATATACAGCTGCAAGTAGCTGTGGAATTGTCTAATTTGTAAGTTATGTGAAGGTTTTAGATCCAGTTTCAACATCCATCTTTTGTCCTAACTTCCCGATCGGAAACTATTATCCGGTTATTCGGTATGATCCTTTATATTCTTCTGGATTTGGACTTGGCTTTTCTGCGATAAAATGGGCCATCAGCCGATAGGCCTACATGTACTTCCCTATTTTATGTAGTTGCGATATAAAGTTGTTGATTGCACACATTGTATTGTAATAGATCATCTTGTACTAGAAGTAAAAACTAAGATTTCAGAAGGAAGACTGTACACAAACCATGCTCTGTAAAACTGAGCCCAGGACCGTCTTTACGTGTTAAAATTCGGCACAGTGCCCGGGGCCCCTCGCATCTTAGGGGCCCCGCGCGCTCCTGTCATTTATTTTTATTTTACTCGTTTAACCTTATTCTAGTTTAAAGCTATCTCTTAACAATTTCTTTGTATTTCTATTTTACACTCGTTAAGTTTTTATAAGTAATTTCTAAATGTTTTGATCCTTCGTTCAGCTTGTTCGGTGTTCCCGAACGGTAGACGGTAGACTGGGAACCAGACTGAGGCTATCATAGTCTGCTTCCCGTAACTTACGCCAGAGGATCCCAAACTTTTTTTGATCGCGGACCCCTATTTTGTTCACAGCTTAGCTCGCGGACCACATTATTTAACAAGTGACAAGAAGAAAAGATTATGATCAATATCATCCTTCCTAAATGTAGTGACAAGCAAAAAAGATAATCTGTGTTAGGGTTAGGCCTAACCCTTACCCTAATCCTAATTATTTAGGGAGGCTCTCGCGGACCCGCCATATCGTCCGCGGACCCCCTCCGGTCCGCGGACCACAGTTTGGGAACCGATGACTTACGCTACGCTCCATAGATTTATTATTAAAGTCTATGCTACGCTCGCGATAGTCAGCCATTTGAAATAAATATTAAGTTTAGTTGTTAAATTTAATCTCGTCTGTGTGGTAACTTGGTAATTAAGTTGCACTTTTTACCGTAAATTGTTCGTAATATTAGCTTGCTGATTGTATAGAAAACTACACTTAACATACAGTAACGGATATTTTCGGGATTTATCATTTACATTTTAGCAGTATTTGATACGGAACAAAAGCATCAAACTGGGATCTGGTGACGATTGAAAACTTGATATCAATGAATTGTCAACTTTTAGTTGTTGTGTTTGCCACTCCTTACTAGGCTACTCCTTATATATGCTGTGGAAGTTACTGCACGTCTGCACCTAATAAAACTGGCATGAATCTCATGCACATCTGTATACATCTGCTTGTTTAAGATTTTCGGCATTGCATTGGCCCCTTCAGTCCTCTTGCATTAAGGCAAAATATAGCTGCAGTACAAACTTAAGTGATTTTTTAAAAGATGTATTTTATTAGCCTAAGTAAAGTTTTAGATTTTTAAGCTGTGCATTTTGTTTTTCTTGTGTTTTCCTTTGTTTGTGTTTGATTTTCTTTTGGCTGCAGAAATTGTGAAGTAAGACTATATATATATATATTATATATATATATATATATATATATACATATATATATACAGAAATATGCAATTAGATCATATATCATGAACTCAAGGGAGCACGACTTAAATCGGAAGTACGTCTGGCTGCCAAAAACGCCATGAACAGGCGCAGCGGGATGCTACCGCGATAAGCGAAACGCGGTCAATTTTGACGTACTTTGTGCAGGAAACTCAAACCCTGCATGACCGCCCCAGCTGAAGAGGCTGAGGTAGTGGGAGATGTCAACGCTCCAAAGTCAAAAGACTCTGAGTACTGATGTAAATGAGACATCGGGTGAAACAGAAGAGCAAATGGAATTGGAAGGTCAGCCATTCCAGGAGGCACAAGACGCTGCAACGGACGTTACCGAGTTTCTAGAACGTGACGATGTTCAAGTTCGTCATCTATCTGCTGCCTGCTACTCTACAGACCTCGGTGAATGGCCCGTCGAGGTAGTTGACGGCATGCGCGAGTACTGGGCGATAATCGGCAGTGCGCAATGTACCCACTGGGACTCGGATTTTACTCTAACCAGAACTGTCTATGAAGTCGATGGCAAACCAAGAAAATGCTCTCCTGATCTGTTCAAAGCAACTCATCCGCTTTCGAAGGAACCTATCGATCGTGACTTTTGCTATTCACCATCTAAACTTTGCCTGTTTTGCATTCTATGCTAACTAATGTCACCAGAACGGTTTTTTGCAACTGGAAGTATAAGAAGCAACGAACCATAGAGCATGTGGTTAGTTCTATTCATAGAGCATCCGTGATCCAACTGCTAACGCGACGCGACAAAGCAAAACGTGTTGATCATCGTGATAAAAAACGTGAGTATTGGCGTGATCTTCTCAAGCGGTTGTTTACGACCATTTCCTTTTCATCTGAACGTGGGCTGGCATTTAGAGCAGCGGTTCTCAATCCGTGGTCCGCGGACCAAAAGTGGTCTGCGAGAGATACGACGATTCCCGCGCCGACACTGAGATTCAGTTGCAGCCACGTGATAAATTCCGTTCTGAGACATTCATCGTTATCATCGACAGCCTTGGTGATGCACTGTCGAAGCGCAAGGAAGCGTATGCCGAATTGGCCGATCGATTTGCTTTCTTGTGTAACATGTCCTCACTTTCCGAAGCAAACATTCGAGAATGTGCAAGAAAATTAGTTAATTGCTATGCCTGCGATCTGCAACCTGAACTCGCAGAAGAGTTAGTACAATTTAAGGCAGCTCTGCAGACAAAGCTGGGCGAATAAGCATTGCCGTTATCGGAGCCGGACGACCCGGAGGAAGACGAAAATGACGATCCAGACAATGCTGCAATCTGCAGCAGGATCGAAATTCAGTTGTATCGCTTCATCGTCGACAATGGCCTCCGTAGCGCGTTTGCGAATACAGAGATCGCTCTGCACATTTTCCTCTGCCTCATGGTAACGAACTGCTCGGATGAACGGTCATTCAGTAAGCTCATTAATAATTATCTTAGATCAACGATGTCGCAAGATCGTCTGAACATGCTGAGCTTGTTGAGTATCGAAAAGGACCTTCTGAGAGAAGTTGACTCTGAGTCCATTATCCATGACTTTACATTAAGACATGTTCGCACTTCCAGTCTTCCACATTTCGATTCTTAGTTAACTTTCAGCTTTCAGAAAGTGGAATGTGCATGAAACCGACTGACAATCTGACTCCTTTTTGTGGACTTTGATGTGAACATAAAAATTGTCGGCTTTGTGTGTAAATCTGTTTGTTTTTTGTTTTTGATTAACATTGATTTATATGATTTGTAAAGACATGAAGTCACAAGTGACTGCCAGCCTGCTACTTTAGTGACGAGTCCATGACATGGGCAGCTGGGCTCTTTATGTGGGATGATCTCGGATCCAGCCCATCGGGGACCCCGCAGGCTGCCAGGTGCCCGGGGCCCCGCACTGGTTAATTAAAGACGGTCCTGCCCTGACTGAGCCATTATTTTCTGACAAAATAAATTTTCGTATAAAAGAAATTTGAAAACTACTACTGTATGTTCAAAACTTTAGACATTAGGCCTACGTTTAATTCCGCAAACTCTCTCACACATCACACTCATAAAAAGGGTAGGCATGAAGCAAACCACTAGAAAGAAATGTTGTTGAATTTATTTTTGAACGAGTTGATACAATGACAGTTTCTAACACGGGCTGCAATTTAAATTTATATTTATTTGTGATGGTCTTAGATAATAATTGTTCTTCGCTTCACTTTGACACTGCCGGAGTAATCGAGTCAAGATTTGATGGCTGTGAGTATGAGCAAGTGGACGAAATTCGTGCACCATCTCCCAGTACCTTTATTATTTCTGCCACAAAGTTAGATCTTGTCAACGACTGCAAACGTGAAAATGTCACGGTAAGAAACAAACATCGCTCAATTTCGATCAGAAAATCATATAGGCTATTGAGCTTCAAACTTAGACATGCATTTTGGTGGCTTTCTTGTCACGTTTTTTGAATATATAAAATCAAAGATTTAGTCACAAGTGGCATTCTTCTTTTTGGGTTGTCATTGAATTCTAATTAAGATTACGCAGATACGTTGGGTGTATGTGCATACGCTAAAGCCTCTGACAAAGTACATTCAAGCGCATGTCAAATATAGGCTAGATACACTGTACATCACGACAGGTCATCGATTATATTTATCACGGGATATGCGGCCGTATTAGAGTGCCTAAACGCCATAATTAATCAGTCTATTTTACAGTTTCATCGCTGGACAAATCACACAATTAATGTCATGAAAGTCACATTGTGGGCCAAATATTTCCATGTTCCTGTAGATATTGAAATTGTTATATGAAATAAAAAAAATTGTCTTGGGCGGTTACGTGATACAATGGCGCCAAGAAATTCCACTTTTAATCACATTCTAACGGAATTATTGCGTAAGTCAGTGATGTATGCGCTGATATGAAATAGGCCTACAAGACATCATGGGTTCAAATTTTGTCTGTGGCTAAAAAGCATAGTTGTGAAGTTCAAAGAATTTTTTTAAAGTTCATAAAAGTTCAATAAAGTTCAAGAAAAGATAAAGTTCAGTAAAGTTAATAAAATTTAAAATTTCCAATTTAGTCCTCGTTAGATTGCTCAGTCTCAGAAGACCAATCGATGCATTTATCGGCATAGCAGATGTTTTCGATCTTATTCACCAGTCGACAATCTTCTCAACTGTCTTACATGCGATTCTGTTGCGTTTTTGTAAGTATAAATAACAATGCTGACCAATTTCTCGCACTGCTTTTGCAGTGATAATTCGAATTTAACTTTATGAACTTTTAAGGTTTATCAGTAAAGTTCAAAAAAGTTCAAACAATAATAAAGTTCAAAACGCTTGAACGCCACAACTATGCTAAAAACTGTCAAAGTCAAAGCTTCTAATGACTCATGACAAAGCTTCTACTTCTGTCATCCTTTAATTAAGAAAAATCTAAATATATTCTTTTCTGCCCTAGAGTGTATTCCATCCATTTAATTTTCTTATAGGCCTATGATTACTGTTATTTAATTTTATTTGTATAGTTGGACTCTGTAATGTGTCCTTGCTACTGACATTTGGTAATATGGCGCACAAGAAATTGTCACTTTACTACTACTACTACTACTACTACTACTACTACTACTACTACTACTACTACTACTACTACTACTACTACTACTACTACTACTACTACTACTACTACTACTACTACTACTACTACTACAATAAACTGCTACTACTAATAATAAAAAGAGTACAGACAGCCGCAAAAGAGTTCAACATGGCGTTAAATATATCAAACAAAAGTAATGACAAATGCCAATATATAACAAAACAGAAATCAAGGTGGACGGCAGAGCACTGGAACAAGTAGAATGCTTCTCATAACTCGGATGCCAAGTAACAAAAGATGCAGAATGGACTGGTCTTTCTGGAGTCTGCTTATTACGCACCGTACAAGGCAGGTCAAAATGGAGGTCATTAATCGATTCTTGTAGCCCGCCGCAACGCGACGATGGCGCATTGACATGACATGATTAATAATAATAATAATAATAATAATAGTAATAATAATAATAATAATAATAATAATAATAATAATAATAAATTAATAATAATACTAATAATAATAATTCTTAAATTTGCCTCGGCGCGCCATGACTACTATAAAATTATTTTGCGGTCGAATTATATAACGAGCTCTAGGTCTAATGATGAAATTCTAGGAAAACAGCAAACATTATTGGTTACTAGTGTGTGCACCAGAGATGGCCATTGGTTTGGTTGGGTTGGGCCAGACTTTTCTATATTTATCTTGGTTTGGGTCAGAAAATAAGTCCAAGTTTTCCAAATTGTATAATGTATTACGGTGGGTTGGGTTTGATCAAGTAAGTCTATTGTAACTTAAATATGCATTTTTGTTGTTTCAGGTTCATTACAACTTCTATATACAAGATATGTTTAACGTAACTTTCTGCAAATCGACTCCTCCTCGTAAGAAACGAGTGAAAACAAATTTAGTAATAATAACTCAGTATCGCAGTGAAGTTTCATCGAAAGTTCTTCTAAGTTTAGTCTACACGATTATCCCACCAAAAACTATAGGTAACTGCAGTCGCCTTGTCTCTCATAATTTTACTGAAACTAAAGAAAGAATGGAAGAATAGAGCGAATAAAATTCAATATAGCATCAACGGTCTTTCAAAGGTTTCGTGGTATAAGACCACCCTACAGAGTATCTTAACTGCTTAACTTAAGTAAAGGTCGTCGTGCCGAAATAGCGACGCATGGCGTCAGGTAGGTCTTTGACTTTCTTAATATCCTTCTAGGTTACGGGTGGAAGACTTCGTCGTCAGCTATAGCTGACTGGCAGGTATAATACATTACATACATAGTTACAATAAGTAAGTGTGCGCTGTTGAGAGCGTTTCTGATGGCTCAATGTGGAATGTAAGGCCATTTCTGTTCACTGAACAAACTCGGATGTAGGCTAGGGTGGAATGAAAAAATAATTTTTTAAACTTTTAAATTGCATATCAACAGGTATGGCGCAGATAAAATAGCTAGGAAAATATTTTCGTGTGTTAAATGCTGCTGTAACTGTAAGGCTTTAAACTAAGTTGGTCGACAGTTAGGGAAAAAGCCATATGTCTAAGTGGTAAAGGTGATAATAAATATAGAGATAATGCAGACGTAAATAGGCATAAATCTGGGGTGACATAGAATATGGTTTCTCTAGCTTTCACAGTTATAATGCAGATGAAATTATTAATAAGGGTAATGTAGGTAATATGTCAGGGTATGGAAAAACCACTGAAATGTTTTATGTAAATGCCAGGAGTTTGATTGGGGTTTATAAAATGGCTGAGTTGGAGATGCAAGTAAAAGTTATGAGTTCAGACATTATCGGATTCACAGAATCGTGGGCCAAGTGTGACATTGATGATACTGAACTAAATTTACAGGGATATGCTATGTTTAGAAAAGATATGGAAAATCAGAACAGCAAAGGTCATGAAGCAAAAGGGGTTCTACTTTACATTAAAGAAGGTTTGAATGCCATGGAGCGAACATATATAGAAAATGATCACTTCAAGGAGCACATATGGTGTGAAATCAGAAGCCACCGTGAGAAAATAGTTTTCTGAGTTGTTGAGGTAGTCTAATTAAAAGAAACTCTGTCTTAGATGGGTTGAGAGCAAGGAGATTAGATGACATCCATGCAGAGATTGATGAGAATGCAGATTCAAGCTCAACAATTGATGCATTAAATGAAAGAGGTGAGAAGGAAAGAAATAGCTGAGTGTCATGGGCATAGAGTTGGTGATTTAAATTGAGGGAATTGATTAAAGATGAGAGTGGTGTGGTGTAAAGGCTGAACAGTACAGGCCCAAGAACAGATCCTTGAGGTACTCCAAAATCTACACTGTGAGATAGAGAAATTTGTCTAAGACAGGACACTTGAAAAGACCGGGCTTTAAGGTAAGATGCGAACCAGCTGTAAGCTTTTTCAGATATGCCAAACCAGAGAGAGAGAGTCGCTCGAACATAATTTTTTGATCAATGGTATCAAATGCAGCAGATAGGTCAAGGAGTCAAAGGCCAGTAACTTGTCGGAGACCAATTGCGGTTAAGAGTCTGTCATAAATGTAGGTGAGAACGGTTTCAGTTGAGTGATGTTTAGTGTAGGCAGACTGATGAGCATTATATAGCGAGTTATTTGAAAGTAGTACTCCTTGCCGTGATAACGGTGATATACGGACCATACACACGAGAGCTGGGCCTACGGCGAGTGACGAAGGTCAGAGCAGTCAACCTCAGTGTACAGATACGGGAATTCAAAGTTTTCGCAAAACTCAACTTAACGCCGTCGATTACTTCGACGTGATCGACGGGGCAGTCTGTCCTATCTCAGAGCCCCGTAACCAAGGCAATGACCAACGCTGCGCTCAGGGATCTCATCGCGACGGAGGTGACTCCAACCGTCAGCTTCACAAAATTTCCCTGCCACACACAGGCTGTGAAAAGGCATGTGAAGCTGGTGACTGAGGCGGCGAAAGTTGTTTGAGGACAGAAATCGCTAGATGGCTTCATCCGTTCACGCTTGGGGTCTCGACAGCTAACGAAGAGTTTTGAGACGAAACGTGACTTCTCACACTTCGCCTTGTAACTGTTTATGACGTTGAAATCAAGACATAGGCTACTCTAACAATCAAAGCATTTGATTGTGTTAACTGACTTTTAATATAACTACCTTATCTAGACGCTAACATACCTAATTATCTATATCGTTGCAATGACGCATCGCATTGCAAATTTAAAAAGTTACGAAGGGTGATTAGAAAATGTTTAATAATTAATCAGTGCCTAAAATTTGCACAAATTGCCTAAAATATGCAAAAATTATCTCGCCCCCAAGAAAGTTGCGAAATGACGCTACTGTTCAGGGTTAGGTTATCCCCAACCCTAACCTTAACACTCCCACTCTCAAACGTCTGGCCCCGCCCTTGTTAATTAATAATATTAAAATTGTTATTCAATGCTCTATTCGATGCACCTTTTTCATAGCTACCTAATTTTTAAAAGTAAATAAAGTAGGTGCATTTTCATTCCGACCTATTGTAGGCCTATTTGTTGCCAGGCGCTCAATCAAAATCACTGCCAAATGACAATGGAATGTGGCTAAATTTCATTGTTTCCTGTAAGACTTCAAGTGGTAGGCGTTATTCCCTCTAGCAGTCAAATATCGTAATGATCAGCGTTGTATTGTGCAAAGCTTTTGGCATAATATAATTTAAAGTTTTAAAACTCCCGTGTTTCTTTCGCGGAATCCCAGACACAGCGTATGATTTATCCGACGACGATGACGATACGATGCTAATTATGTCGACGATTTTCCAAAGGATTTTGTCTCAATGAATTTTGATGAGACTTATGAGGGGCTTACCGTAGTAACTTTATTTTAGATGTGTCAATGGTTCTTCGGCTAAACCTTCCTTCTCAAAAGACATTTGCAGATGGTCATGTCGCCAAATTTGTGTCTCCAATATTTCGAATTGAGCGGCCATCTTGCATATCTTTTGCATTCGTTGCTCAGTCGACTTTTTCTGTCAAACTTGGATATCTGGTTGGAGGAAGATATCAGGAGAAACTGATACACCGAAATTTAGAGCCGATGGGAAATCTGGAAAATATGTATACAATCGCAAGGGATGTTGACGCCATACCTGCAGACAACCAGCAATTCGTCTTAATTCTTGAGGCCAGATGTGCGGTGTCAGGAGAGCAGCTTACAATTGATAACGTGACTATGACGCCAAGGCAATGCACTGGTAAATGATAATTGTTTAAAATGACCGTGCCCAAACCCTTAAATGGCACTTCAAAGCTTAAAGGTAAAGGTAGGTCTACATGATCTGTTGATTTGTGGTGTTGGTCAAAGTTGAGTTACTTCAGTGGTTTTCACACAGGCTTAAACTTTTAAACTATTAAACTACTTAAATCACTTAAAACCACTTAAAATCACTTAAAACCACTTAAGATCACGTTATTTTTTATTATTATTTCAGAATAACTGTTACTTTTTAATTTTGAAAATCTATGAGCAAGTTAAACGATAATTTGAATGAATGACCCTGCCTTAGGCCTATAGTTGAAAGTATAGCCTGCATGCACATTGTAAAAGCTAGAAACTAATCAAGTGTAAGGCCTAAGTAAATGACTGTCTTTGTATAGATTTTCACAATTCTAATCAGTGGAATGGTTATTGCGCATTTTCCCAATCAGAATGCGGATTCGTGGATCATTCAAAAAGTGGATATAGTTGGTATTTCTATACCAAAGAATACGACGGCTCGATTTTTAAAGGTTGGTTAATTCGTACGCTAGTAATTTTGACCTATTTGTCAAGCAGTATGAATGTCACCACTTTAATAAAAAATTACGATGGCTTCATAATTAACTAATTGCGATGACGACAGATACGATTGCAATCACGTCGTTTTATTAACTCTTTTAAAGAATGCATTTGGTTGGTGTCACCTTTTAATTATTCGTTCGGTATCCAATGTGATTGTTGGTGTCATAAGACGTGTTCACATTAGCGAATATATGATGTCTGTTCTACACTGGTGCCTGCCTTATCCTGCTCGAGTTGAGTTTCGTGTGTTAAGAGCGGTTGCACTCTCTCTCTCTCTCTGGTACCATTCCATCTTATCTATCAGAGCCACTCCATCCTCTTAGCTCTATCCCTGGTCGGCCATGTCTTTGGTGCACGACCCACGGTCTCCTCAGTGTGCCCCAAGCATGAACCTCCTTATTCCTAAAACGCGGTCTTGAATCAGTTGGCCCTATCTTCTGGAATTTTCTTGACACCAGTAGACGTGGCTTAGCAACTCCTATTTCTATGGCCCTCTTTATGAAACGTCTTAAAACTTATATCTGTCAATATGCAGTAATTGCAGCGGTAGCGCTTCTGAGTGATTCTTCAAAAGAGTCGCATACAAATATTCTGTTACAGTAGACCACATTACAGTGTACATAGCCTGTCTCGACTTTGCTCTGCAGCGTTCGAAATGGGACACTCATTTTACTGCAATTTATTCACGATTACTATATATTAAAGTAGGCAGCAGGGAAAATGTTAAGAAAGCAGACTTTCAATTGTGAAAGCATAGAAATAATACGATCTTGATTGTAAAACTGTCCGTGATCATGTATGGGGCACGAAATGGTCTCAGTCCGACGTACCTGTCAGACCTCATCATACCACAAGCGGCAGCAAGCGGAAGAAAAGGCCTACGGTCAACAGACTCTAGTCGATGCAGCTTGCCTCGCCTCCATACAGCAATGGGAAGAAGAGCATTCTCTTACTCAGTTCCGCTTGCTTGGAATGCCCTACCACAGGAAATACAGAACCTGGCGACAATTACGGCTTTCCGGAAAACAGCTGAAGACTTACCTTTTTAACTGTGCCTACCACGATTGACTTTTGTAATGCACCTGCTAACATTATTCATTTGGCACAGGCACACTATAAATACCTAGGAATGAATGAATGAATAAATGAAAACGTTATCATGCCTTATAACCTAATCAGACTGCTTTAGACTTAATCATTTATTATTGCTAATTAGCATCAAAATAGCGTGCTTGTGAAACTCGCGCTGTAAGCAAATATGGAGTTAAAATGAATCTTGATGCGTTGTTGAATTAATTGCTAGGATTTCGATGCGAATTTGACAATGTGAATCTAGAAGAATCCGTTCTACTGTCTCCACCTTTCAGACCACCAACAGACGTGGACAAGTGCTTAGTGGTATCTGTGGAGCACACCAATGCTCGGTTAAACTTTTCTCTGTTGCTGCCAGACGCAATGACACCCATCGATTCTCAATCAGTCAACATGACTATAGTGAAGGAAAAGCTCAGTTTGGAGACAAAATACAATATTCGCATTAAATACCCAGACTTGGTAATACTACGCATAGCTGGAAGTTCTGGTTCTTCAGAATATTCTACAGCAGCTATTAATCTCTTTGATATCGATACATGTATAGGTAAGTAATACGGACAACTAATTGCTTAAAATTGAAGTTGCATTAGACCAGATGACACGCAGTGGCTATTCTAGGGTGGAGTTGGGGGCTGTAGCCACATATTTCAACTTTGCCATTCCCAAATACTAATAGTGGCCGACCTTTATTTGTTTGTCAGACTTTCTAAGTATTTTTGGAATTTGGGGAGTGTTGTCAGTCACTGAATAGAAACGTTACTGGTGAGAAGAAAAGATGATACCATAAATACTAACTCTACTTAGAAATAAAAGAGAAACAAACCCGATTTGAAAGAGTTACGATAAAGTGATAGCTTGGTCAATTTCACCATTTCGTTATCGTTTTAATGTTAAAGTGTCTACTGTCTTTTCATCTTCCTGACAAAAACGCCCTATCAGATTTGCCTCACATGTCAAAACATGTAATCTTAGCATAATTATATCTGCAATATTAGGAGACTATAACTAACTCTGTTTCTCTTAGATTGAAATGGCATTTCAACATTTATTCTTATTTTTGTGAGTAAGTACAAAAGTAGACTAATAACATTGTCTTACCCTATGAAATCCACATTTATCAATTCGAGTTACTTTGTTTTAAGAACTTTGTTATAAGAATCTTGTATTCAGGAGTTAAATGTAAAACGTAATTTTAATTTCCTCTGCCTTATACTGTACTTTCTTTATACTTTTTTATTGAACTTGATACGTAGGGTATGGTAAGGTAAGTATATTGTTTGTCCATGCGTTTAGTCATGGTTAACTTACGCAAAGAGTTCTGTACTATATTGAGAACAGTATGAGTACGCTGAGTTTATGTCTTTCCGAGTCCAAACTCTAAGCCTACGTAAGCCTGACATAATGACCAATTGGCTCGAGGACCCGAAGCAGATCTAGGGGAGTGTCAGAGGTCGGCTGAACCCCTGGCCCGAGTTGTAAACAAAGTGGTCGAAAAATGTCGAAGCGTGCCCTTATTCTGGAATCCTGACTGCGCCACTGTTAGAAGGACAGCTCACCACACACTTCATTACCGACCTCGTTTTATTTCTGGACCATAAAGCTCATGTTTAAGTTAGATCTTCCAAGGAATTGACTGTCTACTACTTTTTTAAAATCAGGATTCAGAGCTCATATTTTGTTCAATTAAATGTTCCTGCATGTTCTGAAAAGCTTGAGAATAAACTGCAGCTGAGTCTCCAGATACAAACTTTGAAACCTATCTGTTCCGAAAGTCATTTCCTCCATAGCTATAATAGGTCATAAAAAACTGTCCTTGTGTGGCGAACCGGGCCTTATGTACTACTCTCCCAGGATGGCTGGCGCCCGGCCGCTACATAGGATTAGATCTCTCAACTATGGCGTGTGGGAGGTCGACTTAGCTTTTTGGCTAAGGTTTCACTATTAGATGGCTGATTCCTTCTCTCTATCTCTCTATTGGACCTTACTTATTCTGCCTCAGGTACTACTTCGTCTTCTCTCGGGTACTACCTCGCTCTCTCAGGTACCGTCTCGGTCTCTGCTACTTCAGGAACTACCTCGCTCTTTCTTATCTCAGGTACTTTCTCGACTTTTCAGGCACTACCTCGGTCTCTGCTACTTCAGGTACAACCTTGCTATATTGTCCGACTCGGGTACAACCTCACGGTGGGCAACTCTCCAGGTACGCCCTAGGGATCTTCCGGATCTTCTACCGGGCTCTTTCCCTCTCCTGGCGCGCCGCGGTCTTATCTTTCGACAGGGCACATCCCTGCCCCTCGGGAACCGCTTCCGCGGTGAATTGACGCTTCTCTAGCGGAAATGTAGTACCTGTAATGGTACATCCACCATATCTGGCACTCCAAGTCAAAACTCAGTTTACCCGAACTTTACCCATCTATGGGACCTCTATTTATAGGGCTCTCACACTACCTAAAGGAAGGTGTGCTAAACTTCAACTAACTATCGAGCTATATAACTCAATGACGCCTAGCGCCACCTACTGAATGCTTAACCTCTCTAGACTTTTTACATACTTCTTTGGCAGTTATTACTAAAGAACAACTCTTATATTTATTATTAATTTATTCATTCTATCAACTATCTATCTTACCATCCGCGCCACCTAGCGATTACTAGATAAACTACGTTTTATACTTTATTATGGGATCTCAGGCTCTTCTATCTTAGCTATTGAAATAATTTCGCCACACTTGTGATAACTGACCCTCGTCTCGCTGGCTATTTAGATTTTGACTAAGCGACTAAGAGTAAACAGCAGCCACGCCAATACTTTGAAAATGCCACATTACTGTATTAGCACCAGAAGAGCGACTTGCTTTTGCCTAGAATTTTATTTTGAAGGTTATACAGTATAATTGTGCCAAATGCAGGCTAGGCTTGTGCGAATGAGAAAGTCATTTTCAGTTAGATTTGATGTAAAATTTATATTCGTGTCGGATCGATGATTAGAGAATTAGTATTCGCTATGGGCTTGGAGGGTGAGAAAAGACATTAGAACACAGAAGGCGTTTGAAATGTTGATATGGAGAGTAACGGAAATAATTATCTGGACACGCATATCTCTAAAAAAAGAGGCGCTAGATATTGTAAAGGAGGAAAGGACAGTAATGCAACCAATAAAACAAAGGCAAAGAACTGGATTGTCCCCATTCTAAAATGAAACTCATTATTCAGAACAATACTTAAGGGAAATATTGGAGAAATGATCACCAGAGGAAGACCACGTACGTCACTACTGCACTGAATGGTGACTAAAGACGGATACAAAGGATGAGATACCCAAGCTGCTGACATAGAAGGATGGCGTCAGTGGGAATCAGGACCTTCTTCTGGGCAGAAAACTTAAGAAATAGACAGCGTAACATTTGACGTTATTCTCTTGTTCTAATTCTTGCAGGTATATTTAATTGACTCCACTTTTTCATGTTTAAATAATTTTAATTTCTTGTGCTAATGTTAGTAATGTTTCGTAAGGAATTTTTGAAAAGCTACAAGAAAAAGGCAGTCCAGCAGTTAGTTAATAGTACTGACCGATTTCTTTAATGACTACGTTATATCATAGAACTAAAGATTGCATGGCATTGAATGCATTTAAAATTAAGGAATCAATTAAACATTTCATAAAGTCTTTTCTGTTTTGCTGTTTGTCTAGATAAGGTACCGTCGCGCTGCGCGGGCGACGGATTTTGGTGTCAGTCATTCTTGGGAGAACATTGGAAATGGATAGCTGAAAATACACATGAATATTGTGAGCTGTATAGGGTTTTTATTTTTGATATATATTTTTATGAACTGTGTGATTTGATGAAACTGTGGTCAGAATTCTTTATGATGATACCGTATGTTTTCTTCACATTTAAATCTCTGACTGCATTAGAACGAGGCTGAAATTTATTGATCAGCATTACGCAAACGTTTCTCCCGATGCGTAAATATTTTAAACAATGCTGTATACTTGAATGCCAACCACAAAACTGAACGTATTTGATTCTGAAAATGTGGTCAATCATTATGGTGATACATTTTCTTTTTAGCATAGATTATAGGTTTTAAAGTATTAGTTGAGAACAACCCTTAGCATTAGCCTGTCGACGATTAGCAGATGTAGAAATTTCCGGGGTGGAAATATTCCGACTCCAAAGCTTCCCTAAACATTTAACAGTGATAACAATATGATATTAAACATAAGACATTTTAACCAGCAACCAACCGTCGGTAGCATATTTAAACATAATGTGATAGGTAAAGTAATTCCTACTAAGCTTTCAGTGTTCCTACACATTTCATATTAGGCCTATGTGTTAAAAACTTCGTGCCGTAAAATGATATAACGTTATGCCGTTGAGGAGATGATGTTGCATTTTTGACAGAGAACACTTAACCTTATTGTGCCAATGTTCCATTTGTGGAACATTGGATTAAAATTTGTGTAATTCCGTAGTCATGCACTAAATTATTTTCTAAGGTGCTCTTTTGGTAACAGCTATGTTGCTATTTATTATTTTATTTATGTTTTACCCCGTTTGAGCGATAATTATAATTTTTCTGAATTTTCCTCCGAATATAATGTTGGTACTGGAAAATGTCTCACTTACCTGTAGTCAGAAAAAACGGTAGGCACTATTTTAAAACTCTCTTGCTTCTATTGTGATGCTTAGAATGCTATATCAATTACTTGATTAGAAGTAAACTAATTTAAATGGAAGTCCGCGTGTAATCGTTATTTGTCTTATATTTTCCACTTCTGGAACATTGGGCACTTGGATTACCAAAATCGGTCGTCGAATTTGCATCAGTGAGTCTCATTGCTAACTCATATGTGACGTCCTGACAGACATTTGGTGACAATATCTCATTGATAATTAGAAGTTTCAATATGTATGCTTGTATTACCTATAGATTAATATATGTAAACGAGGTTTTGGATATGTTAGAAAGGGAAAATGTCTTAAATGCCAAAGTTGTTATGATGCCACCTGAAAATGGTGAAAGTGAAGGTGACAGTGAGGATAGCAGTGAAGAAGGATGTGGAGTGAGACCATTCGCTGATCATCTCTCAGCATAAATCCTGAAAGGTCACAGACTAGCATAATTTATGGATGAAAGTGGTATTGTAGCGATTTTAGTTAAGTAGCGATAGATAGAATAATCAATTAATAATAATGAGCTTAGGCCCATTGCAATAATAGAACGACCGTATGTAGTGAGGGGAAGCATTAGATGCATGCGGCGAGCCATTAAAGAAAGCGAAGCGCATGCAAGTCAGTGAGTTGTAACCCCTTCTTCTCGGCCGAGAAACAGTATAAATAGCCGATCTTACGACAGATCAGGACCGATTGCCGAGGCGGCGTGTGGAAGAAAGGCAGGTGTGTATAGATCTAAAATAAAGGTAGAGCACCCAAGCACCTTTAGTCGAGCACCTTTAGTCGGGCACTCAGTTAAGGAAGGCACCGTGAGATGGAGCATGGACAACTAAATGATTACTGGACGTTCAACTGAAAAAGGTGCCTTACATTAGGGGACTGAAGAAATGCAGCGTTCTATGTATTTGCATGTAAGTTTCGACTTTTTCAACTTGTAATTGCGCGGATTCTGTGAAAGCTAAAACGATGAGGTATACAACAATGTTTTGCATTTTATCCCTCTTTCAAACCATCCGTTCAAAATTTAATAACAATTGGGATAAGGGTCCACAATCTGGCTTGAAACAGAACCCCTCCAAACATTTTTTTCTGTACCAAGCTGTGCTGCTAACATTTTTGAGTGGCGACCTAACTTTGGTGAACACAGCAAAGTTGTAGGGGAATGTAATTGGAACAAATTAAATCAAAAATTTTAAAAAATGGACAATATTTGGTCGAGATATAGCAAATTATAAAAGAAATACAAGCATTGTTCTCAACTGATCGAAACGACAAATTATCGGAAGGAGAGTGCTCGGCGTAGGAAGAATATATCTCAACCAAATATTGTCCAATTATCAAAATTTTTGATTTATTTTTGAACGATAGGCCAAAATAAAATTCATACATTCAAAACCCTAGGAAGATTCAGAAAAAATACACGGACTACACTTAATCGTCAGACGTAGCGTTTCCAAACGCTGTAGGCTACTATACTGTAGATGTCAACGTCTTATCAACTGTTCTTTTGATTGCATAAGTCAACGTGTATGCTATACATCAGTAGCATAATTCTGTATCGCTGCAGCTGCCTATGGTGAAGAAATGGGTTTCTTGAAAAGTAGTAAAGTACACCAGTTTTAAAAATCAAAACTGAAGTAAACCTTTGTCACTGCCCTCGACTCTCAGCAGAGGTAGTGCGGGAGGAAGGTAATATGTTTCCTTATTAGAGCTAGTAGCATACCTCGACCAAATATTGTCCAATTTTTAAAATGTTTGATTTATTTTGGATATATGCCGTCGCCTCCTCACAGCGGTAGTTCATATCCACTAAAATTGACAAAAGTTTTACAGTACATTTTCAACAATTAATCATCAATAATTACCGTTGGCAATGAGTGTGTATTTGAGTGCGCAGGTTTTACGTAAAGAAATTTGGTAGACACGCGTAGGCCCTACATGTAGCATTGCAATCGTGTCAAACACAGAATACATTTGATATGCCTTACTTTCGGCAGATTCAGCTGTAAAATAAATTCATTGGGAAAGAATCATGCAAGTAACTTGAAAGTCTTTTGCGGGCTAACAGCGGACCAGTGTTTGCAGATCACCGATCTGAATGAAAACATTGTATGCGTTCATACATGGGCCAACCTAACCTAACGGCTAATTTCTTTAGACATTTTGTGGTGTCAATAAGAGAGATAAATTATATGATTGAATGATACATCAAGTTAATGCGTTCAAAACCTAGGAAGGTACTACACGGATGACAGTTAATCGTCAAACGCAGAATTACCAAACGATGTACAGCGTACTGCAGGCATAGTCTTTCGTAATATCAATAAGGGCATATAAACTGTTATAATTATCAACAGTTCTTGTGAAGACATAATGAAACACAATATCCCCTAACTCTCTGCCGAGGTTGGAAGGCAGTGACAAAGGCTTACTCCGGGTCCGACTTCTTAAATCGGCGTAGGTCTACACCTTTTCACGAAACCTATCGTATAGTAATCAAATCCTATTATATAGAAATCAGCAGTCTTACCAACTATTTTTGTAAGTGAAACTGAATGCATATAATTATTGACAGATCCGTATTACCATCATTCGCCTGAGGTCGTCACCTACAGTAATATGTCAAATGCGCTCGTAACTCCTCCAGTTTCCATCAAGGCGCCTGTCTTACTGAAAGTGACGATGAACTTGAACTTAAGCCAGTTATACATGGGTTCTCAAGGGATCGCGATTGTATATCTTGACATTTACACGGCTTCTACGCTCGCGATCATTCAGTCGAAATTATTGCGCGTGTATTTACATAATATCAACGGAACGAAACTAGAGAATAAACTCTGTCTTCCGATTGGAAACTATCGACTAGCGTTCCTTGTTTACGGCGTGAATTTTAATATCACCGCCTCTGTAAAACTGCAAGACATCAATATTACCGAAACATCATGCTCCGTGGATAACAGTCAAATGCTTGGTAAGATGTAGAACGTGTTCACGTGTATTTTGATATATGACTGTGGTGTGCAAAAGTTCCTCTGTTTTTGCCGTCAATTTCTGAAAATGTTTCTAAAACTATCTTGATTTACTGCGCTGAATTGAAAATAGGGGACACGAATGAAAGGAAATAGGCCTAGATGGAAAAGAGAAAATAAATAGAAATGGAACCGATGAAGATAAATTTAAAAGGAGAAAGTAACTCAAGATGTTTGCACAGTATTGTACTGTAAATGAATGACATTTGTGTGAAATATGCGTATTTCTCATTTGTGAAAATCTTGGAATCTTGTATTATTATTATTATTATTATTATTATTATTATTATTATTATTATTATTATTATTAAACTGACAATTTCTTGTGCGCCATATTACCAAAATGTCAGGATTGTCAGGAGCAAGGACACATTACATAGTCCAATAAAAATAAATAAAATAACAGTCATCAGCAAAAAAATATAAATGGAAAATAATCTAAGGCAGAAGAGAATAAGATTTTCTAAACAAATAAGTCTTAAGATTTTTCTTAAAGGTTGTCAGAGAACAGGATGATTTCACAATTATCGTTAGATCGTTCCATGTCTTTGGCCTTGACACTGCAAATGACCTGGAACCGAGTGATGTTTTACAGTGAGGTATCTTCATAAGACTTTGAGCATCGGGCCGCAGGGACAGTTGCAACTTTCGTGATGTTGTCGGTACGAAATACTCCTGAAGGTACTCTGGAGCAATCTGGTTTATGGACTTGAATGTAAGAAGAGAATGTTTGTATTCAATTCTCTCTCGAACTTTGAACCAGTGAAGCCGGTGAGTTAGTGATGTGGTCACGACGTCCAGAACCAAAGACAAGTCTTGCAGCTGCATTCAGTACCGACTGCAGGAAATTCAACTCCTAGTCAGGTAGGACAAAGAGAAGACTATTACAGTAATCCACTTTGGGCATGACAAAACATGTCACCAGATTGGCAAATTCAGTTGCAGGAAGAAACTCTCGTATTTCTCAGAGCATTCGCAATATTATGAAGCAAGATCTGACAGTTGCAGAGACGTGTGCAGCAAACGACAGCCTTGAGTCAAATATTACTCTAATATTTCGTCGATGTGTTGATGCAGGGATGTTTGCATCTTTGACGTGAAGATCATGTGTAGAAAATTGGTCTGATTCCAAGAAGAGCTGAACCACATTAAGTCTGTTTTTGCTGGATTCATTTTCAATCGATTTTTTATCAGCCAATCCAAACTGTCGATACAGGTCTCCATAGCTTTAGCCAAATCAAGACTATGCTCTTTCAGGCAACTTGAATATATCTGACAGTCATCCGCATAGACGTGAGACTGTAGACCATGCTTTTAAGTTATTCTGTACTGATCCGCGGTGTACAGTAAGAATAGGATTGGGCAAGAACTGATCCTTGCAGTACACCATAGAGGATCACCTTTGCAGTTGTTGCGGATCCCGGTAAGACAACTGGCTGAGTCCTACCAGATAAATAGGACTTGATCCAAGCAAGCACTTTTGATGTAATGCCAAACGAAATCTTCAAACGATGTAGCAGAATTTCATGATCGACTGTGTCAAATGCAGATGACATGTCGAGAAATGCAGAAGTACAAATGTGGCCTTTGTCCATGGCAGCTGCAAGGTCGGAGAAAACTCTCAGTAGAGCCGTTTCAGTAGAGTGGCCCGATCTGTAGGCAGACTGATGAGGAGGAAGAAGATTGTTACAATCCAGATAATATGTCAACTGCTTTAATGCCAGTTTTTCCAGGATCTTTGACAGAAAAGTTAAATTTGAAACTGATCTGTAATTGCCTGGAGATGAAGCATCAAGGCTAGTATTCTTTAAAAGCGGAGTCACGATGGAGTGCTTCCAGGCTGAAGGGAAAATGGCACAGGCAAAAGATCTGTTGAAAAGATGAGTGAAAAATGGGGCTAGCTGAGGTGTAACTTTTTTGAGCAGCCATGTTGGCATAGTATCCAGGCTGCAATGTTTGTCGGCTGCTTCAAGTATAGTTTTCCGTAAAAAATGAGTTCTTTAGCAGTGCATATCAAAATTTAAGCACAGTCACTTGAAAACCAGGCGAGCTTTTTGGAACTTCATAGAAAAAAACACAAATTTCGGAGCGCTACCCACAAAAGTACTCTTAAGCTTTCAATGACGGCGAAGTGCACAAAAACTAGACTAAATTTCTCCTTTCTTTCTTTCCGTCGTTCCTTATTGGACTGAACGATGGATCTAAATGAATTCCTTCCACTTCTGACTGTCTCTTGCTGCCCTGGTTATTTGGATGAAGTTTTTTTGCATTTCTTCTGCATCTTCTTTTAAGTTTTCTATTCATGTTCTTGGTGGTCTTTTCCCTCGACATACTGTAGTTTTATAGTGCTTTCTTTTGTAGTCTTTCTTGCTAAATTTCCAAATATAAAAATATCAATAATTAATGCTTATAGCTGAAACAGTAAGTAGTATTTGTTCCATAGTTAGGCTTGCAATAACAAATTTCTGGTAGGTTATGTGTTATGGTTATAGTTATGGTTCTTGACAACTTCTATGGCGCCATAGCATGGCGAATACCAAAGTCAAAGGCGCTGTCAACAACGCTGACAAATCAACATGGAACGGAAGATGCTGGTCTTGAGGGAAAATCTACTCAGATGGCACGAAAGAGGTCGCTGTCCTGTTGAAATCAGGCAGTGAGCCCTTCAGAAGGCGGTCTTCCGCAAGGAGACGTTCCGTCGAAGAGTCAGCGACAGGATGTTAAAGGACCGCATGAATGCTGAGAAAATTCGCCGCGTGGCGAAAATCAGGCGGCGAATCCTTGAGGGCGGTCATCTGTGAGACAATAATCCATCGCCGAACTTGACGGGAAACCGACTGAAGATGGAATTCCGCGCGTGAACTGGAACAGACTGCCCTGTCTAGCCTGTAGGCTCCGTCGACGGGCTGGTACCTTAGTAAAAATGGCGAGCCGACCACGCCGAAACGGGCGACATAAATCCGATTCATTCGGGGCAGAGAAACGCAGACGATCGCCGACCGCTTCGAAAACGACGGCTAGGCGACAATCCTCGCGATTAGCGCTAAGAAATAAGTGCCAGACGTCGGCAAAACCGCCAATAACGGCGATATTCCGAAGCACGTACAAACACGTGGGAGCAGCCAAAATGGCGTTACCATACAGCTATCTATTCTCTAGAGAGTGTTAGGCCTACCAAACGTCCGACTAAAGAAAGACCTGTCCTCCTTCTTAAGCTCATATCCTCCGTCCGACAGGCACTGGTTTGAAATGAATAATGCTCGGATTTCTGCTCACATTATCCACTTAAATGAATTTAAGTATTTGACCGAGATGTTGCACCACACTGTTATTTCTGTCGTTAGGTTTTAAAATTTTTAATCATGAATATGTTAATGTTAACACGCAAACTATTTGTTGAAAACGACACGTATGACAAAATGCCGAACGCAGTGGTTGGAGTCAGCGTTAACGAAGTCAATCATCGCGAGTTCGTCACAAAGTTTTCCGCTTTTCTTAAAAAGTCAGTTCCAATGGCAGTTCCATTCTCTATTATAAATCTTCGATTTCCTGCCGGATTTCGAAATATTATCGAAGGATTTGCTCGCAAGGTTCTCCGAGATCAATCAAACGACATCTTTGCCTACAGATCCATTTACTTCGACTGTTCACTGCAGATCAGAGCAGAAAGTGGTTACAATTCCGTTGAAGTCGGCGCAAAAGAAAAGAATTACACGTACAACAGTAGCGCTATTAAGAGAACGAAACTGGCAGCGCAGTCGAGTTCGGACAACGAAGCTGTCGCCCTCAAAATCCAAACCAATTACAGTCTGAATCACACAGGAGATGATACAGAACAGATCGGCCGTCAAAAATCAATCGGTGTTCCGAGGTCACCGAGACCGGAAGTCTATGGGACTCAAGGAAAAAGCGGATACAACTCAACGGAGACGCTCAGCAAGGCTAATTTCATCACGCGAGCAGCATCAACAACCGGAGCAACAGCAGCAGCAGCTACAACAACACGGAATTAGTTTCAACCATTTTCGCCAGAAATCAAGCAAATTGGTCGGATTTTTGGGGCACCGAATGGAACTCTCCGAGATTGAGGAGAAAGTCTTCGAGGCGCAATGCATTCTGAAGCGCAGAACGCGAAAACGAAAATTCGAATACTTGGTGAAATGGAAAGGTTGGAGCAGCAAATATAATTCTTGGGAACCGGAGGTAAACATTTTGGACAGTGTGCTGATTGAAGAATTTCAAGAGAAAGTCACTCCAGTGTCGGGAGCATCATGGCGGCCCTGGGCAGCAAGGCAAATCCGACCGTCCACATTACGATAAACGAACTGGTGGAAGAGATTGTTACAAAGTTAACTGTTAATGTCCGCTATAACAATTGTTCCTTTATCGTAATTTTTTTCCAATGAATATTCATAAATGACCGTTGAAAATTGATTAATGAAAGTGTCAAGAGAGAGCAATTCAAAACTCTAAATCTATCGAATACTTTCAGATGTCGCCTGTGCCAATCAGAGCATGTGTTGGAACCGAGTGCTCAGTTTGTCTCCGCAGTTCGTTTGGAGATATACTCTTGGCAAATTTACCAGAATTACCGGAGATAACGGTGCGTAAACTCGAATACCTATGCAATTTTTTAAAGGAAATGCAGTTTTAGTGTGAAATTTTGAAAGCATTTTGCATACAGAAGATCATAGTTGTGACTTTCGAACTTTTTGAACAATATTATTGTTTTTCCTTTTTGAACATTATCCTTAAGGTATTAGAATTCATAAAAGAATTCAATAAGGAATTAGAATTAATAAAGTTCACGTTTTAAAACGTTAAAGTTCCAACACGAAGAAGAGTAATTGACTAGCCGATAATACATTTTTTAGTAATTGATGTAAACTACCAGCCCAGGTCATGAGAAAAATCGCCAATCCACTGGACACTTGCCCCTCCTGTCCGCCTCTCGACGGGCCTGGACATATCACTATAGGGAAGAAAGAGGACTCTATTGAAACCAGCTGGATAGGTAGTATCCTGAAATGGACCATCATGACATGACCACTAATGGAGGCTGCTAAAGAGAGAAAACAGTTGAGAATTAGTGTTCAACGTTGCAGTCAACCGTCGCATAGCGACGACGCATAATGATGACATGATGGCACTCCATCGACTATTATTGTTACTCCATTCTTGTGATTGCTAAAACCAGTCATTGTTAAGTGGAGAACTTGACAACTTTGATTTCCATAATAATTGGGACTTATTAATAATATGGGAGAAATAAAGAAATTTATAAAATTTGTATTTCAGAAATCTTGATGATTACTGACGAACAGGATGGAATTTTACACTTGGCTGATGTTGCTGACACGCTCACTATTTACCTGATGACTCTTGGAGAGTCTCGATTCAATTTTACGATAAAATTTATATGTAGTGAAAATGAACTGGCAACAGAACACGTCTACGTAAGTTCCTCGAGGAGACTAACACATTTCGAATAAATATACTTTTCAACAAAACCAATTTTGTGACTGCTCTTTTGTAAAGCCAACAAATCCAGTGCTGGCAGGACCGATATCAACTTCCAGAAAATAAAAACTGCATTATTTATCGCCTTTAAATCTGAAGGTTTTGGTTTACAATGTTTAGGTATCAGACTATATTGATCTTTCCTTGTCTAACTACCGCTTTTATGAAATTGTTTAAGCAGAGGGTGGGTCCAAGAAAGAAAAATTTCCTTAGTGCAAGGGTTGTGGACAGGGCGCGATTTGGGGGGAGGAGGGAATACCCCCTGCACTGCCCAACTGCATCCCCTTACTGCTACATCCCCCACCACTACATCCCCCACTGCTACAGTTTCCAACAACTACATCCCCAAAGCTCGACACATCCCCCACTGCTCCAGGTCACAAATCGCACCCTGGTTGTGGACAAATGGAACAGTTTGGACGAGGTGGGAGTGACAGTTGAAACAGTAAACGGATTCAAAGGCTATCTCGGAAAACTAGGTTATTGAATACGGAAAGTTACAGAGTTACTACAGTGGTTTTCAGACAGGCTTACTTAGCCTCCTAAACCAGTTTAAATCATATTATCATTGTTATTAATTAATTAGTTGTGAGATTTTATAGAATGTGATAAATAGAGCACTTATGTGATAGAATGTGAGAAATAGTGCACTTATATATATATATATATATATATATATATATATATATATATATATATATACACCGGTGGAGCTCAAACTCCGGCCCGCGGGGCCAAACTACGGCCCGTGAATAGTCGCCATAAATCCCACCGAGTCAGATAGGAATGTAGAAAAGTATATAGTATATTATGATTAATTATGCACGAATTAGATCTCTACCGATAATCGGCGATAATCTATAAGCCGAATTATCAAAAATCCCAAAACGGCATACAGCATCATCCTTCACACTAAAATAAGTAGGGGACTAAACCTTGGTAATAGGCTTTTAGTTAATAAAAATTTATTAATTTTATCGCTTGTTTGGCCCAGGCGTCTTGGAAAAAGTTATTTGTGGTTTTTTGGCCAAGACGTTTGTACACCACTGATACACACACACACACATATATATATACATGTATATTCCTCTGTACAAATCGGAGTCCCGGGGGGCGCATTTTGGATGTGAATAAAGAAAAAAGTTGTGACGCCTAAAAAAGGTCATCACCCCGAAAGAAGTGGGTTTTATAGTTTTCATAAGATATAGAAAACTTCGTGAGGAGTAAAAAAAGGTCATCACCCCAAACTGGAGCGTTTTATAGGATTAACAAAACTTTGTGACGACGACACTAAAAAAGGTCATCACCGACCGAAATTTAGGGGCGCAAAATAAAAATCTTGCCCCGGGCGCCGAAAACCCTAGCTACGGCTCTGACTAGAAGCCACCACTCCACCTAACCAGATCCCGCAATGCTGTGTCGACCTAATGTCAGGTGTTCCGCCTGACGCCACGTGGAGACGCAAGCCCGGACGAACCGAGAAAGAGATGGCTCGACCAGCTTCGGCAACAAAGCAGTTCTTCTCCCACCTCTCTATGGGAACAAGCCATCGCGTGGCCATAGCGGAGTGGTGACACAACGACCCTCGCGTTGTTGTTGTTGTTGATGATGACGACGACGATGATGACGACGATGATGACGATGATGATGATGACGACGATGATGATGATGATGATGACGATGATGATGACGATGATGATGATGATGATGACGATGACGACGATGATATTCCTCTGTACATTATTCCGTGCCCGTCTGCCTGTTATAAACGTCAGTCTAGTTATTTGCTATATATATATCTTATCTTATTATATAATTCTCGATGTCCGTACGTCTGTCCGTCCGTCCGCAACACGGCAGATATTGCAAGACGCTGTTGTCATTGACAACCAAATATTGTTTAATCAAAACTGTATTATCAACGGAGCGTTTAACAAAGCGTCTTAATTTCAGCTTAAACCCCCGTCCTCCTTCCCTCACCCCATCCCTCTCCCAATCGCCCAGGCCCCAACCCATACCCGCCTTGCCCCGCCCTACCCCACAGACCCCAAACCGCCGCCCCTTCCCTCTCCCCATCCCTCTCCCAATCCCCTTCCTCTTCCCAGCCCTCTCCCATTCCCTGGCCCCAACACATCCCCGCCCAGACCCCAACCCATACCCGCCCCGCCCTACCCCACAGTCCCCAAACCACTGTTCCCATTCCCTCTCCCAAGCCCTCTCCCCTCTCCCAATCGCCCTGGCCCAACATATTCCACCCAGGCCCCAACCCATACCTGCCCCAACCTACCCCAAAGGCCCCAAATCCCTGTTCCCCTTCTTTCTCCTAACCCTCTTCTCTCTCCCCATCCCTCTCCCCAATCGCCCCAGGCCCCAACCCATACCCGCCCCACTTACCCCACAGGCCCCAAACCCCCGTTCCCATTCCCTCTCACCATCCTTCTCCCAACCCCATTCCCTCCCACCATCCCTTTCCCAATCGCCCCGGCCCCAACCCATCACTGCTCCGCCTTACCCCACCGGCCCCAAATCCTGTTCCCAAACCTACGGCCACGAACCCCGTTCCCAAACGGTAAACCTACACAACGCTGCTCCGAAAACCCGTACAACCCACTTTCCTACTCTCAAACCTCCCTTCCCTCTCCCAATGCCCTGCCCCCCGTTATTATATATATTTATTCATTCCTAGTCTCAATACCAATTTTTTAAAATTTAACCCCTCAAGTGGGGATTAAATTTTCAGACGCGTCACCGTATTGGGGATTTAATTTTTGGAAAAGCGTTCTTCATAAATGATTGCTGTAACGTTTTAAATTTGCTATATATCAGGCTATATAGGAGCTAAAAAGATGAGATTTGCACCATTGTTTAGATTGTTTATTCCTCTTTCTAACCGTCCGTGCAAAAAAATTGGGGTAGAGTCCACTTTACGGCCTAAAATATCACCCTCTCCCTCCAAAAAATTTCAAAGCCTCCTAGCAAAAAAATTTCAGCGGTAACCACACTTTGGTTAGCAGCAAAGTTGTAAAGGGATGTCAGAGGAACAAAATAAACCAAAAACTTTGAAAATCGGTTGACATTTGGTAAAGATCTATCAATTCTAACCCGATGACCCCAATGTTTGAACATAAGTATTATATCGGTGAATTTCGCAAAAGTTTTGAATTCTGAGAAAGTTTCCTAATTTTTTAAATTTTCTATATCTCAGGCTATATAAGAGCTAATAAGATAAGGTTTGCACCATTGTTTAGCTTTTTTTATTCCTCTTTCTAACCGTCCGTGCAAAACAAAAAAGTCCAGCGTTCAGGAGCTTTCCGACAATCAAGTGAGAATGAGGAGCAGGCTGTTGCTCGGCGTGCAAAAGCAGCACGGCAAACAAGAGAATCAAGCACTGCATGTCGTTCGACACTGCCAAATCAGGACCGCTCACTCGAAGTCAGATCTTCATGGCAGCGAGTTCATTTTGTCATCCGAATGGATTTTTAACATCGCCATTTTGACCTTCATTGACACGTTAGCGCAGTCAAAGCGCTTTTGATTTTGGTATTAACTATGTTAAGGCGCTAAAAAATCGTCCAGGATAATAATAATAATAATCATCGACATTTTCTGGTAAAACAGTCTCCGACAAGTGAAAAAGATCTTCTATGAGGTTTCTTAGATCTTGCTAACCCAACCCCATTTCAATTTCTAAACGGTTTTGCGCAAATCCCAGGACCGATCCCAATTAGAATTGGGTTCGGACACCCGCCCCTTGTGGCTACGCCAATCCATTATCGTCATCATTTTATTACTATTTTTATAATCATCATTATTATTTATTTTTAATAGCAGTAATAGTTGCTGGAGTAGTGGCAGTAGTAGTGCAGTAGCATAGGAGTAGTGGTTACTAGTGAACGTCAGAAATCACAACTTGCCTACTTGTTTCTATTTAGATAACAGTTTTAGAATGCAGCGGAAGAAACAATTTCACCTTAAAGACAGTTGATTTGAGTTCGTTCTCAAACGCTATTCAACAAAGTTACTATTCTTGCAATTGCCTGCAGATCTATTTTCCGCTGTCAGCCATTCAGTGTGTCGATGCAATATCTTATGCCGTTGACAAGACAAGAACTCAGGGTCAGTACATTTGGAGCAGTCTGTTATTCTGTAAGTGCAAGCAATACTAGAATTTGATGTTTTGTAAATTTAGACCACCACTTAGTCTACTCGTATCTCTATTATTAGGGCTGTCGATAACACAAATATCATGGTGATCTTACACATGTTTGTCGCTTCTTAGGGTATTCTCTGCGATTGATTCAAGATCCACACAGCCATTACCTCTTATCGGACAACTTTACCGCCCAGTGGATTTCTGATCTATATCTGGTTTCTCATGTCTCGAGTCTCTGTTTGTCATTTCACTTGGAAACATCAACGAGGGTCCAAATCAACCACTACGAAGAATCGGAAAATGGAACTGCAACAACGAGGATCGTCTTTACGACTGCAGCCGGTATCAATGCAGATGAGGATAAATCAGCACGAGGAAGATTTGAACTAATGCTAAGTGAAGATACATTCAAAACACAGATCATCATTCTAGTCAATGAGAATACAACCATTCACGACGTCGCTATCGAATTCGGCCGATGCCGACCAACAGGTTAATCCAATGCTCACAAGTCTAAAACAGCGATGCACCATGCACCAATAAATGCCTTCTTGAAATTCCCTTGCGTCGCACTAAATCTGGGTGTAGAGCTTTTAGTTATGCATCCCCATATGCTTGGAATTCCCTTCCACTTGATATTCGGATGGCCTCTTCTCTAGATATTTTTAGGCGTCATCTTAAAACATATTTGTTTCCTCCTTAAGTCATGGTGTTGCCCTGACTGATTTTTTTTGGTTTTTGACTTGGACCGAATCAATCCTCTTCGGCTACAGTCTGCTCTGTCGATAGGCACTGCGGTTTGTGGTCTGAGGCGTCCCCGATGTACGCCTATGTGTTTGAAATGGACGATAAAATTACTTTGAATTTGAATTTGACCATGTTCAAATTATGCAGAAAGCGGTATAATCTTTGCTAGTGACATCAACTGACCTTGTTCCTGACATCTGTTCATGATTGCATACAACCCGAATAGTACATGCTTCTGGCACTTCGTTTTGAGCCTTGGAATTTGTATTTCTCCTTGAAATTTTATGCGTATGAAGCCATACACTGTATGCTACATATTAGCCATTAAACAGTCGCTGTGGCAATCTCTTTGTGTAGTTATGATGCTAAATTATACATAGATATCTCAGTTATGTAAATTACATGTATACGTTAGCGAACAAGATGACCACAATACTGCTCTAAACATTAACAAGCATACTCCAAAATGTAGCATTACTAATTTACTATAGGTTTTATCGCATTAAACTGCTAAAGTGTGTTAGATTTCTCTCTTTAGAAATCACTTTATTTTCAAAATGAGAACTTTATTCTACTAATCAGATCATTGCATCAATCATGACTGTTGAAAGTTTAAATTATTTGTTGGGTTTGCTCTTTATTTTTACTTGCTCTCTTTCCTTTGGATCCGTTTACCAGTTTACTGTTTGTAGTCGTTCGACATTTTAGTACTGTATATGGTTGCATGGCTTGTCCCATTTCTTTTACCGCTTTTTCAACATCGTGGTCAACGTCGAGTATAGAAGTAATCCAGTTGTCAATGAGGACGATGCAATTTATTGTATTACATTCTTTGAAAAATTCTTGTTGAAACGAGCGGTTTTTTGTACCCGTCAAAAATGACGGTGGAGATTGGCTGTTTTTCTACCCGATTTTTGCAAAAGTTTTAGCATTTTGCGCAATGAATATTATTATTGTCCTTAATTAGCCGTCTTTCATTTCCTTCATAGAATTGTATTCAGACTGGAGTCCTTGTTTTTAAAATACTGCAGTCTGGCCAACCTCAATATTTAAAATCTATGTTAAGCCATCCGAAACATTATCATTCAACAAGAGTTGCTGATTCATTGTTAAATGTAGCTAGAACAAGCATTGAAATTGGTAAGAGAGCTTTTTCTATTTATGGGCCAAAAATCTGCAACTCTCTCCCTCTGGTTGTCAGATCTTCCAATAAACTGAGCATTTTCAGATCTAGGCTTAAAACACATCTCTTCAAATTAGCATTTTCTCCATAGTCTGTCTTGCTGTTTCCCTCTGACTGATCTTTGGAATGACCTGGTCTTTTGCGGATGGATTTGAAGTACCATCGATTGATACTCTTGAGTATTAGAAATGGTGCTATAGAAGTGCATAATTATTATTATGGTTATTATTTTATTCGCCGAGTTAACGCACATTCACCGCTGTATTTCACTGGGGGCGTTTGGCGCAGAAATAAAACAGTTTTGTTAAAGAAGTTGTCAACTATTTTGGAAAACTGTGGTACCCCCGCTACGAAGCCACATCTTTAGTCGGTGCTTCCTGAGTTTCTTTGTTTTTTGCCCGTCTCTTCTTCTGTACCTCTTTAGTAACCCATGGAAGCTTTTTTCTTTACAATTATCATCTGTTTTGGTATTGTTGAATCTATGACATGCAATTGTAAAGTAGTTTCCAGCTCTCTTCTGCATTTTTACCATTAATCATGCCTTCTATCTCCATGTCCCAACCATCTTCCTGACCAGATCGCAGTTTCCTCTTAAAAAATTATTATTGCTGTTTTGGTAGAGCGTGCTCTCAAAGTCTTCTGCTGATGTTAAATCGAATGTCAATGTCTTATGGCCACTTGTGCCTAAGTTTCGTCCTACCTTCATATTCTTTACTAACTGATCGTCTGAAGTAATTATTAGGTCAAGCGTGTTACATCCTTCAATGTAACAGCGTTTAGAGGGGGTCAGGATGGCCATTTGGCCCGGGCCTCCATCTGTTGTAGCCTTGTAGGTCACCTTTTTCTTCCTTGTCTAGAATTTTGGGAGAGCTAGAAAGCTAGATAGCTACTTCTATGAGGGGCCGCAAAATTTGCTGATGGCCTTTTTTTGCTTGTCGACAATTTTAGGATTTTGGGAAAGCTAGAAAGGTACCGTGCGGTACTTACAATTGGTGATTACCTTTCTGCTTGTCAAAATTTTAATTTTTGGGAAGGGTAGGAGAGGGCTCAAAATTCCAATTGGACCTGGCCTCCTTCAGCCTCTGGAGGGCTTGCACACACGCATACACAAGCACACATGTGCATATATAACGTAATAATGCAAATATTATTATATGAACTTATAAGTAAGTAAGAAAATAAAATCTCGTGAATTTCTATAGCGCCTTGGAAAACAGCACAACAGTAGCTGCGTATTCTTAGGCGCTCAGCCTTTCTTAAAATAGCTATGGGGAAGGTTTATTATCAGCCAGGCAATAGTCAACATCTAAAGGGCAGTGAGGCTAGGTTGTTACAGCTATGGAGGAAATGATTTTTAGAAAAAGGAAGGATTTAAGTTTAGACCTGAAAACTTGATGAGATAATGCAGGAATACTAGGAAATGAGGATTCAGATTTTATTGTTTGAAAATGTCCAAGACCTCGGAGGGAAGCTGGAATCGAGTTCCAAAGTTCAGATGCGGCGCATGAGAAGGCACGGTTGCAAATTTTCAGGGATGACTGATTCAGTGGGCGTGACAGAGTGAGGTAAGATGATGAACGTGTGGAGAGGAGGCTGAGGGGTTAATAATGACCTAAGGTAGACAGGTTTTGACGACTGAAGTGAGCAATGTGTAAGTGTTATTATCTTATATTGGATACGTTCAGTTATTTTAAGCTAATGTAATGATTTTAGTATGGGTGAAATATGGGAGAATTTAGGTGACTTAGTGACAGCGCGAGCTAAAGCATTTTGTATTGATTGTAACTTGTTGATGGAGGCTTTGAGAAGGTTATAGTAGAGGGAGTTACAGTAATGTAATTTGATGTGGACTATTGAGTTGGCAATTGTGGAAGCAGTTTTGATATCAAGGCAATGGCGTAGGCGACGAAGACCACGAATATGAACATAGCAGGCTTTTGAAAGTTGGGAGATTTGTGATTCAAAGTTTTGAAAGGAAGCAAATTTGAATCCGAGATTTCTTGCAATTGGAACAGGGGTTATTGTGGTGTCAGGAGCCAAAACTAGCTTAGGATTGTCAAGTTTTTTGAGTTGTTGAGGTAGTCCAATTAAAAGAAACTCTGTCTTAGATGGGTTGAGAGCGAGGATATTAGATGACGTCCATGCAGAGATTGATGAGAATGCAGATTCAAGCTCAATAATAGATGCATTAAATGAAAGAGGTGAGAAGGAAAGGAATAGTTGAGTGTCATCGGCATAGATAGGGTTGCCATCCGTCCCGTATATACGGGACTGTCACCGTATTTCACTACTGAATCCCGTATTAGTATGCGTCCCGTGTTTGTCCCGTTTTCTCCAAATTCATTAATATTAATTAATTTGGTATATATAAAAGATTATTTAGAGAAAAATTATGAACCAAAACTGCAAAGCAACTATGCAATTATTGAGTATGAAAGGGAAATGGCAGAAGTTTTTTTGCAGATACAGATCATATTGATCAAAAGACGTGTCTAATAAAGTTATGCGAATACTTATTTGCTATTCCAGCCCACAATGCAAATGTGGAGAGAATATTTTCCATAATGTCAACTCAATGATCAGAAGAAAGAAACAGGTTGTCAGTCGAGACAATTGAAGCAATTTTAAAATGACTTGCGCCGAATTGTATAATTACGTTAAAGACAAAAATGACATAATTAAGAAAGTGAAATAAACCTCAAAATATGACTGGGTTGTAAAGGAATAGCCTTGCAGCTAATCGTTTTTGCTATGCATTTCAAATTTGTTAATTTTTATAATACTGTACATGTTAAATTTATTTGATTGCTTAGACCTTTTTGAATTCTTTATCAGAGTAAAATAAAGTAAACCAGTAGTTATTAATACAGTAATAATTGTCAGTTCTAACCGTCTGGGCGTCACTTACACAGCTTACGACGCCCTCCAGACCCCCTAATTGTGAGGGCTTTTCGCCTTCGACCTTCGCGTGCCTTTGACACCCTTTTCTTGCCCCCAAAATGTCCCGTTTTGGCCTGAAACAAATATGGCAACCCTAAGCATACTGTATTTTTTGGTAATTTCTTAGTCATTACGATGGATTGGGACAAGCAGTGTGACTTCGGCATAATGTCTGACTGTGGATTCACAGATGCTTCTACTGAAGCCCACAGATGGGTTATGACTTCAAAGCGTTCATTGTCACCTGGCGATCAACACTATGGTATGTTTCAATATGTTCTTTGTAAGGCTCTTATAAGTTTTGTACAATAACAGAGTTTCTTACTTGGTGTGTTTGGTAGGAGTCCATTCAATTCATAGCAAATTAATTATTATTTGTTTAGTCCTTTGGGGATGTCAATTAATTGTGTCAACAATTTTGGGCAATTTTTTGAGCCCCTGTCCCTTGTCAACAACTGTCAACTTTCAGAGACCCCCTATAATTATGTCAACAACTTTTGACCCCACCCCTTAAGATCAGTGATGGGTCTCCATAAGAAGTTTACAAGGTTATTGTTTTTGTGCGGTGATGACCGATGACATTTTCCTCCTTTTTTGCTCATCAAGTGTCTAACTGTGACATTTTTTGCTTGTCAGGCTTTTCTTAGTTGTAATGAATAGTATTCCAAGAAATTTTCTATTTTGATGATTTGTAAAATGAAATTGTTGACATCAACTTCTCTTGACCCCTTCCCCTGTCAACAACTGTCAAACTTTTTCAAGCCCTCCCCTATTATGTTGACGTAATTAATGGACAGCCCCTTTACGAGTGAATTGACGAATGATTGAGATTAATAATGTAAGACATGTGTATAGTTCTTTCATGACACGTGGGTTTTTCTGTTAGTTTTACTGATTCTGACCACACATACACACACACACACACACACACACACACACACACACATATATATATATATATATATATATATATATATATATATATATATATATATAGCTTCACTTTTTCCATTGCGTAAGGCCGTGTGAAAGGTCTACTTTTTCATTTAAAATCGCATAATTTCTAATATATGTCTCAGTATACTCTGGTTTAGCTGAATGGCAGTAGCCCTTAACATTTTGATGTTGAAATTGTTATGATTTACAGGTATGACTACTCACCTAAAATACAATATAATAGATCTTATATGGGTCCAGACGTTCCGGCACGCATAAACATTACAATGCAATTGACTAAATGTCTAGGAACCTTGCATGATACGAAAGAATTGTCAAACATATTTTTCAGCGCATGAAAATTTATTAGTTTTGCCCACAACTACAGAGAAATTTTTGTGCTGCATTATCATAGTGTAGGTTCTATATAATTGAAAGTGCTGTGTGACAAATCTCAAACTGCGGTTTTCTCAAATAGAGCTTATATAAACCTCTAAAGAGCGCGTTGATTACCTAAAACTAAATCATATTGCCTTATTTTGCAACAAATAAACTTGTTGCTTTCTTTTTGATTTGTATTTTTATTGAATCGTGAATCAGGATAGTCGTCACTCGTCATTACTCTACAATAAATAATAACGTGATTTAAAGTGGTTTAGAAGGCTAAGTAGGCCTGTGTGAAAACCACTCTCAGCATTTAATAACTTAATTTTCCGAGATAGCCTTTCAATCCGTTTACTGTTTCACCTGTCACTCCCACCTCGTCCAAACTGTTCCATTTGTCCACAATCCTTGCAATAAAGAGATTTTTCTTTCTTGGACCCACCCTCTGCTTAAAGAAATTGCATTTGTGGCCTCTTGTGCTAAGGGTTATTTCTATGATTATCAATTTTATTATTATTACTAGAAAGAGGCTCGCTTCGCTCGCGCTCGCTTCGCTCGCAGTGCAGGATAATACTAATCCAATACCTATACCTAATACCCAATCATTGAATTCATGCTGAACAACATTTCAATGATCGCCACCTAGCCAAGCTCTGCGCCACGTAATAATTAGGCCTATGTACGTTAAAATCACGCAACTGTGGCCATTTGTGACGCTGTACACGTATTTTTTGTGTACGTTAAAATGTACGTTAAAATTGCTGCGAACAATTGTTACCAATAGCAACGTCGTCGCACGCCCAGCCCTCTGATGCTGCAATGACTCGACTAAACCGGTTCTACGAACAATTGTTACCAATAGCAACGTCGTCTTCGAACATCGTCCACCAACGCATCGCGACGTAAGGACTAAACGGTCTACCAATAGTCAACGCTCGCCCACCAACGCATCGCGACGTAAGGACTAAACGGTCTAAACCGTCTACCAATAGTCAACGCTCGCCCACCAACGCATCGCGACGTAAGGACTAAACGGTCTAAACCGTCTACCAATAGTCAACCAATCAGAACGCTTGAAGGTAACAGACATACAGATAACGATCTTAATATTATAGATTATTATTATTATTATTATTATTATTATTATTATTATTATTATTATTATTATTATTATTAAGACAATTTCTATAGCGCTGTAACATGGTTAAGTACCAAAATCAAAAGCGCTTTGACAACTTTTTGACAACAATTTGGGGTGTTGGTAATTCCTGGGCCCCTGCCAAAAACTCCGACAAGCAAAAAAGGTCCTCCCATAGCGGAGATTGGAGGGCGTGTTGGGCGGTATCAGTCTCAAATTGGGGGCGGGTGTTGAGACTTTATGAGTGTACAAATATCCCTGCTTGTGCTGTTATTGTGTGCCAATGTAAAGAATCGATCGTTTGGCGCATTTATTTTCCCACTCATTATTTTGTATGTTTCTATGAAATCCCCATCTCTCTCTTCTCTTTTCTAATGTTGTCAATCCACAATATTGAAGTCCTTGTTCGTAGCTTAAATTACATTGTATGGCATCTGTTGACCATCTTCGTTGCTCGTCTTT
Source organism: Metaphire vulgaris (assembly GCA_018105865.1). Lineage (NCBI taxonomy): Eukaryota > Metazoa > Annelida > Clitellata > Crassiclitellata > Megascolecidae > Metaphire > Metaphire vulgaris. The sequence continues at coordinate 13,167,337 of CM030849.1, forward strand.
GCACTTTTTCTAAGAGCGCTATATTTTTTTTCTAGAATGGATTCCATGCCTGAACACAGTATTCTAGATGAGGCCTTACTAATGACTTATATAGTTTTACGATTATCTCTTTTTCTCGACTCACTATTGTCCTTTTCATCATCCCCAACATTTGATGTTCCTTTTCTGCTGCTTCCATACATTTTGAGATGGACTCATACTTTTATGAATGATTACCACCAAGTCTTTTTTCTGTTGTAGTTAGAACCTTCCCCCTAGAGTATATTCATCGATATTGAAAAGCATCTGCCAGTCCACAGACCGCTGAAACATTTTTCTTAGATCTTGCTCGTACAATTTTAGCATCACCCACATGAGTCTATATTTCTGAACATTTTTGTATAATCGGCAAGCTCTGAAATTTTGGATAGTAATCCTTCATCGATATCATATATATATATATATGTGTGTGTGTGTGTGTGTGTGTGTGTGTGTTTGTATATATATATATACACATATATTATATTATATTATATTATATTATATTATATTATATTATATTATATTATATTATATTATATTATATTATATTATATTATATTATATTATATTATATTATATTATATTATATTATATTATATTATATTATATTATATTATATTATATTATATTATATTATATTATATATATTAGAAAAAGCAATGGCCCAAGCACTGAGCCCTGAGGCATTTCTCTAATAACTCTTGCCCATTCCGAATCAGGTCAGGTCAGGTCTTCGTCCTCCAGCTGTGTCCAGCTATCGACTTCTCCATGACATCTCTCCAAAGTTCTCTGTCCTTTGCTATTTCTTCCAAAGTCATTCGATGTCTTCCATCAGTTTTTCCATTGAGGTTCATCCCTGCCATGTGCAGATCCTCTTCCAAACCGTCCACCCATCGTCTTTTAGGTCTTCCTTTAGATCTTCTCCCCTCTGGTTTGTAGTTAAAAATTAGTTTTGGGTTTCTTATTTCTTCCATTCTGAGTATGTGTCCAGTCCATTTCATTCTTCTTTTTCTGATAACTTCCATGATGCTCGGTTGCAGTGTTCTCTCTCTAACTTCTTCATTTGTTATATGTTCTTTGTATCCAATCCTTAGTGTTCATCTTAGCCATTTATTTTCTGTTGCTACTAGTTTTTTCTCCAATTCTTTTTTATGGTCCAAGATTCACATCCATAAATTAGTATTGGTATTACACAAGTGTTGAGAATTCTTAGTTTTGTTTTCATCCCAATGTCATGTCTTTTGAAAATATTGGTGTGTAGCCTGTTGAATGTTGATCCTGCCAATGCTATTCTTCGTTTAATCTCCAAGTCCGAGCCTCCTTTTGCTTCCAATTCACTTCCCAAGTAAACAAAATTCTTCACTATTTAAATTTCTTTTCCGTTGTGTGATATATTGGCCATTCCCCAACTGTTTTTGTAATTGGCATAATTTTTGTTTTATTAGTGTTTATTTTTAGTTTAAATTTTCCACTCTCCGTTATTAAGGCCAGTGTTAACTCTACAATCCTTGAGAGGCATTCCGCTATTAGACATGTATCATCAGCATATTCTGCATCATCTATGTTTCCTGGCTTTAGAGATGTTCCCAACCCATTCGTGTTTTCAATCCTTCTCATTATGTAATCTAATATAATGTTGAAGAATGGCCGAATGGCCACCCCGTAATGCCAACTTTCTGTCTTCTTCCTTTCAAACATTTTTGAATCCACCTGAGAATATCCTCCCTTATTCCACATGACTTCAGTTTGGCAGTCAGTCTTATGTGGGGCACTTTAGCTGCTGCATCGTTGAATACGGTTTATCCGTATCACCTAGATAATAATAGCCTATGCATCCCCTTTGTATTCAAAGCCTGTGCTGTTCTGGTTGTTAATCATAGCCTATTAATCTTAGTAGTTTTAAATAGCAACTTTACTGTAGCCGTAGCTGTAGCTCAAGCATCACAGGCCTACTCCTTCATCGTCTTCTTTGTGTATCTATTTATGCATATGCATGCCTTAGTTTTGATCGTCCTTCTGTGATTCTGTTGTGGCTTAATATTTTGGTAATTGGTCTGTGTGCTTTCCATTATAGCCTCAAACCATTAGCGTGCAGAATGGGGAGGGACGGTGAGGCGTTGACCCCGGGCATCCACCAGATGGGGGCATTCAAATTGACTCGGCGATCTTTTTATTGCTCGTCAACCCTTTTTACATGAAAATCCTTCCAAATTATCGATTTGACCCCGGGCACCTACGCCAAATAAGGACAAGATGTCTTGGCGACCCTTTTGCTTGTTAACGTCTGACTGAAAGGGTGGGGTATCCAAATTGGTTTGGCCTCGTGCGCCAACCACACTTGGCACGTCACTGCCTCATGTAAGCCCACAGACACTATCTGATGGTTTCTCGTAGCGCCTACGATTAATCAGTTACTGCAGTACTACTGTTGAATTGCTTTATGAATACGCGAGAGTGAAAATGTATTTTACTTCAAACATGCAGAGAACAGCGTCGGACATGCAAAAAGCGCAGTTTTTAAGATATGAATAGTCAGTTAATCCAAACTTGAATACTGACTTATTCTGATTACTTACTTCACTTAGGCCTACAGTTTACAGTCTCAACCAACAGCTTGCATGAAACAATGACTAATAATTAATATAATATTATATTGTGACGGGCGGCCTTTCTCTCTTTAATGGCTATCGTTATCGTCTAGGGGTATTTGATTATAATTGAGAATATTTTATCTCCTAGGCCAACCCTATCAACATTAAGTGCACACAAATACTTTCTTACTATATGCACTTTAATCTTAACTAATTAGTATCTCTTCAACAATAGCGATCATCAAATGAAAGTAGTATTCAGGACCTACAATTTGTTCACTAAGCAAAGCGACAGTAAGTAAGTAAAGTAAAGTAAAGCAAAATCTCGTGGATTTCTATAGCGCCTTGGAAAGCAGCACAACAGTAGCTGCTTATTCTTAGGCGCTCAGCCTTTCTTAAAATAGCTATTGGGAAGGTGTGGGATCAGCCAGGCAATAGTCAACATCCGAAAGGGCAGAGAGGCTAGGTTGTTACAGCTATGGAGGATATGATTTTAGAAAAAAGAATGATTTAAGCTTAGACCTGAAGACTTGAGGAGATAATGAGGGAATTATAGGAAATGAGGAATCAGATTTTATTGTTTGAATGTGTCCAAGTCTTCGGAGGGAAGCTGGAATCGAGTTCCAAAGTTCAGATGAGGCATATGAGAAGGCACGGTTGCAAATTTTCAGGGATGACTGATTGAGTGGGCGTGACAGAGTGAGGTAAGATGATGAACGTGTGGGTCGAGGAGGCTGAGGGGTTAATAGTGATCTAAGGTAGACAGGTTTTGATGACTGAAGTGAGCTATATGTAAGTGTTATTATCTTATATTGGATACGTTCAGTTATTTTAAGCTAATGTAATGATTTTAGTATGGGTGAAATATGGGAGAATTTAGGTGACTTAGTAACAGCACGAGCAAGTGCATTTTGTATTGATTGCAATTTGTTGATGGAGGCTTTGGGAAGGTTATAGTAGAGGGAGTTACAATAATCTAATTTGGAGTGGACTATTGAGGTGGCAATTGTGGAGGCAGTTTTTGGTATCTAGGCAAGGGCGTAGGCGGCGAAGGTCACGAATATGAACATAGCAGGCTTTTTATAGTTGGGAGATTTGTGATTCGAAGTTTAGAAAAGAATCAAATTTGAATCCTAGATTTCTAGCAGTAGGAACAGGGATTATTGTGGTGCCAGGAGCCAAAACTAGTTTAGGATTGTCAATTTGTTTGAGTTGTTGGGGCAGTCCAATTAAAAGAAACTCTGTCTTAGATGGGTTAAGAGCAAGGAGATTAGATGACATCCAAGCAGAGATTGATAAGAATGCAGATTCAAGCTCAATAATAGAAGCATTGAATGAAAGAGGTGAGAAGGAAAGGAATAGCTGAGTGTCATCGGCATATACAGTAGTTGGTCATTTAAATTAAGGGAATTAATGAAAGATGAGAGCGGTGTGGTGTAAAGGCTGAACAGTACAGGCCCAAGAACAGATCCTCGAGGCACTCCAAAATATACACTGTGAGATAGAGAAATTTGGCTAAGACAGGACACTTGAAAAGACCGGGATTTAAGATAAGATGAAAACCAGTTGTGAGCTTTTTCAGATATTCTAAACCAGAGAGAGTCGTTCGAGCAGAATTTTGTGATCTATGGTATCAAATGCAGCAGAGAGGTCAAGAAGACAAAGGCCAGTAACTTGTCGGAGACCAATTGCGGTTAAGAGTCTGTCATGAATGTAAGCGAGAACGGTTTCAGTTGAGTGATGTTTAGTGTAGGCAGACTGATGAGCATTATATAGCGAGTTATTTGAAAGGCGTTCGGTCAGTCTGGAAAGCACAATTTTCTCAGTAAGTTTTGATAGAAGAGAAAGATTTGAGATGGGGCGATAGTTATTGAGATCTTCTCTGTCAAGACCAGGCTTTTTTAGGAGAGGAGTGACAAAAGAGTTTTTGAATGAAGATGGGAAAGTGCCTGAGGTAAGAGAGAGGTTAATGATTCTAGTTATGATAGGCATAAGCACAATGGCACACTATATGATGACAGTACCTATATGGCAACAACGTCGCTAATGACGCTAAACTACACCAGCTGACTACTATCAGTTTTGAATCAACAATAAAACAAGAGTCCTGAAAAAGACAGTGACTCTATCAAATAGTTCCTGATAACCACAACCGTACGATTTCGCTTCGATACGATTATAAATATGTAATTCAACAGTTTAAATAAACAAGAAAACAATCTTCAATCGTCGCCGAATTCTCTTCCGACCGACCTTCGCCTTCGCCGCGTTCCATCGACCTCGTTTCAAAACACCAACCGTCGACGCTTTTCGTCGTCCACCAGTCACCGTTCTCCACGCTCGTCAACTGCCGAAACGACGTCTTCTTATTCGCTGAAACGATACATAGAAGCAAGCATAGTTAACTTATGCATCAATCTATGCTAATAACCTGCTTAGTAAGGCGCGAACTTGTTACCATTACAATATAATCATATTGGTTTTTAAACTTGTATCGTCAGAACGTTTATATTGACACATTTTTCCAGCAGCTCTCATTCTGCGGCCTTTCTTTCACTATTCTGTCAAGTTTAAGCAACAACAGACACGTACTAATAAATAGATGAATACGGACATGCCGGGAACGGTTTCATACTGTAGTTACTTATTACCATATTTTTCTATAAGAATTCTGCTCTTGATTTGCAACAGGTAGTGAATGTATATCTGACGACGACGGAAGGAATTACATTGGTCGAATAAATAGAACAATATCCGGAATAAGATGTCAGCCATGGTATTCGGAAGACTATCAGCTGCCATTCGATGACATCTCCTATTTTCCCGACTCGAAATATAACTCGGATGCCACATTGTCGGACCTCAGAAATTATTGTCGCAACCCGTCGATAGATGGAGAATACGCCATTCGTCCGTGGTGCTATCTTTATGTGGATTTTTGGGATATACAATACTGTGATATTCCAGTTTGTCAAGGTCAGCTGCTAACGAACTGTATTGTCAAACTGAGCTGCTAAGTTTACAGTAAAAATAACACTATAGGCCTACTGCAATTTTTTCTTAAATGTTTTAAAAGTGCTATGTGATTTTATAGTATATTTATGAGTCAATTCCAGATATAGGCCTAACAAAAATTTTTCTGTATCACGTAAGACTTGGCAAAATCATATTGGACATTCAACTTTTATAAAAATATGCTTGAACTAAAGTGTCCATATGTGCTTATAACAAAGAAACGGTTATAATGAATTCTCATTTTGTCAAGTAATTACTATATATATATATATATATATATATATATATATATATATATATATATATATATATATATATTTATTTATAACCGAAATTGATGATTTGCTAAGGAAATGTCTAAATGTCATTTAGTTAAAAACACGTTTTCTTTGAATTTTCTCTTATTCATGATTGCACCACCGTCTCGTTTTAGATTCCAAAATGATCTACCACCATCCTGACATTCCAGTATCACTGATATATATATATATATAATATATATATATATATATATATATATATATATATATATATATGTTCCATGTCTTTGATATCCTGGTGCAATCGTTCTCTTTGTTCCTCACTAACATCACCATGGTTCTGAGGAAAATAATTCAAGTGGGAATGGAGGAAATGAAGATTAAGGCTCAGGTTGCGTCCAAGGACACGGTAGTGTCTCAACGTGTTTCAACATACATTTATTCTGTAATATCCGTGTCCATAAGTCCCAAGGAAGTAGTCCACAACGCCTTTAAAAGAAACCCAAGCTTTGTGTTAAAGAGACGTCATTGTTTTTATTTCAGCTGCTGGAAATTTGTTGCGAATGTATTCGAACGACTCTATTCTTTGTATATGGCCTATACAAACTGCTTAAACAGACCCAATTTTATGTGAAGTGATTGCAGGCCCGCCGAGAGAAATTCCGGGCTTCTGTGTAGACTAAAATTTCTTGACGACCTGTTTTTGCTGTCAGGCTTTTTGCATCTTAAAATTACCTGACGATCTTTTTTTGCTAGTCAGTTTCTTTTGCACCTTAAAATTGGCGGACTTATGTGGCTATTATTTAATATATGAGTTGATATTCTACGCATAATAATGAGGTAGAGTCTTTATTACGCATATAAAATGACTCGGGCATTCATCTTTCAGGTGATTCATTTAAATTCACAATACCGGAACAAGTAGATCTAAATCAAGACCAAGAGGAACAGGCCGTCATGCAGAGGGAAGAACCGGATACGAGATATTCCGTCTATTTCTGCTATTATGTTATACTTTCAAATTACATGAACAAAAGTAGCATTTATTGCTGTGGTCTTTAGGCTCACGCCACACCATACTAGCAGCAAATGACAAAGCCGCTTTTCCTCTTTGCTCCCAAAGTCTTAACGATTTAACACAAGTCCGCCAATCTTCACGTGGAGTCCATGATTTGTCCTGATCTCCAAGTTTAATTCCAAAATACGCATCATACGCCTGCTTAATTAACAAAGCAGATAATGTTCTGTCGACGTTTTCAAACAAAGTAGCTGCCACATATATAGCACAAGATGTCAAATCTATTTTACAACCTCTCGAAGCCATTCACATTAAAAATTCTACTTGAATCTAGTTACATATCCCACAAGACCATAACTGGACATATGATTGCATATAATCCAAGCCGTCGAGTGTTAAAAATTCAGCTGTCGTAAGCATGCTTACGTCGGCAATTTACACGCCATAAGTCTAGGGCAAAAAAATAATACATATCTATAAAAAGACCATATTTGGTCATAATTTGCTATTTTCCGAAAAACTGTATGTGATAGGGACCTATGCAAAAGTAAAATGCATTTTTCTGAACCAGAATACGTGAAAACATAAAGAACAGTTCTTCGAACATCGAAACGTATGCAGCATAGTGTAACCTAAACGATATTTTATGTATTAGCTAATGATTTTGTATAATTCATGCATTTCAGAGTAAAGTAAGTAAAGTAAAGTAAAATCTCGTGGATTTCTATAGCGCCTTGGGAGCAGCACAACAGTAGCTGCTTATTCTTAGGTGCTCAGCCTTTCTTAAAATAGCCATGGGAAAGGTGTATGATCAGCTAGGCAATAGTCAACATCCAAAGGGCAGTGAGGCTAGGTTGTTACAGCTATGGAGGAAATGATTTTAGAAAAAGGAAGGATTTAAGCTTAGACCTGAAGAGATAGGGGAAGGATATGAGAATGGGAAAGGACGGAGAAGGGACGAATGGATTTGTGCGGCGTAGTAGGGGAGCAAAATGGGAGAGAGGATATCGGAAAAGAGGAGGAGGTAGGGAGGAGGAAAGAGGATTAGAGAAAGGGGTAGGCAACTAGGAAACAGAGAGATAATGGAAGAGGAAGATGGGAGAGAGGGAAGGTAGGAAGGACAAGTATGGAGAAGGGAGGGATTGGAAAAATGAGTGGACAACACGCACAGTTAGAAAGTTGGATATTATTGTCTTGTGGTATGTCAAGCGATGAGCAACGGTACGCAACGATACGCAACGATACGCAACACACGATGAGCAACATACGACGTGTCAATTTCTGTAAATGCTTATCTTAGTAGGGTCGTTTGAAGGGGATCCTTGACCATTTTGTTCCTACCTTTTTTATTGCTGATTCATGTACCTTGGACTATTAAAAGAAGATTTGGCTCCTATGTCCCTCTCAAATTTGGCGGCTAACTGCAAGATGGCCGCAAAGGGATATAATATTATTATACCGAAAGATTAAATTAAATAGCTGTCGCATTTTTTGACAAATTTTGATTAAATTTGCATAGAGGTTCACAATAATACTTGTTATAAGATCTTCTTCTTTCATGTGCCATGCATTGCGGCGTAGGCGGCCATGGATTTCCACTTTTCACAATCTCTAGTGATCCTCGAGATTTCGATTTTATCTTCTATCCCCATTCCTTCTTTCATTCTGTCTGTATTTTGTTCTTTGCTTTCCTCTTGATCTTTTACCTTCCACCATGCCTGTCACTGTCAAGTTCTCTAAACCGTCTTTCCTCATCACGTGACCAAAAAATTCGTCTGTCGTAACTTGATGGTTGTCATCAGTGTTTGTTTCACATCCATCATATGTAGTGTTTCTTCATTAGTTCTCTTGTTTGTCCATGAGACCTTTAGCATCCTCCTATGAAACCACATTTCTGCAGCTTCCAATTTCTTTTTCATCTTTTTCGATATGTTCCACGTCTCAAATCCATATAACAGAACTGACCAGACATAGCATTTAAGCAATCTGAGCCTTGTTACTTTCAATAGTTTCTTGTTCGTTAATATGACTTTTACTGAGCCATTAAGTGCAGCATGTCATTTAGTGAATCCATTTATACGCGTGTTTGCTGTAGACTACGAACAATACAACATTCTTTTCTAACTCAGCCACTATAGTTCCTCAATTAATGGCTAATTTGGTTAGCTGTCTCTTGCAGTGTGGTAAGCCATGCAATCAGAGTGACAGTACTGATAACATCACGCAATACAAATGGACCTCAATTCAGCTGAAAGCTAAAAATTGGCATGCACTAGATACTTTTGGTAATGTCTATAACACAGTAGAATGGGAAAAGGGTCCCATTGGGCTATATATGCACAGTTCATGTTACACAATACTGTCAAATACGCGTGCACTTTTGCAGTCGGAGCGGCGCAGGGACAAAGAAATTGAACAAAATTTACCACATGCTGACCCTGAACACATTTCCAAAGATGACTATGTCGTAGCAAAGAAATTTCGGTGAGGAATTGGTACAGTACATGATAAGACATACTGTGTGTGGTGCATGAAAAAATGTAATCTTAAAAATCCCAGCCGTGACAATCAGTTGCTCCTGTTATCGACTGCCGATGCCTGGAATAAATTCAAGTCACATACTATCTATCTAGAAGACGAAGTTTTACGGCAAAGGTTGTGTACATTAATAGAAAATACACCTACTAAGGAGAAAGCCTTTGCGATTGAGATTCGTTATCATCGTGAGTGCTGGCGAAATATGTCAGTGATCATAACCGTTAACAGATGAAACCGCACACCTTCAGCAAGTGAAACTCAGAGAAGCAAATACAATTTTCTACAGTTATGTACGTGAGGTAGTGTTAGATAATCATGAATTACGTACCCTGCAAGGTCTACTGATTGACTACGAGCGCATCATTTCACATTTTGGACATGACTCTATTGTAAAGTCAAGCCATGTCAAGGAAATTCTGATTCAAGAATTTGGCTCCGAAATTGGTTTCCATGTGAGGTCACAAAATAACGTCAACGAAGTGGTGTATATTATGGCAGCGGGAGGAACATATATAATGAGGCCGCAGTGTGCTCTATCGGGGTCTGCGACGAACAGTTTATGAAAACTGTAGCAGAACGAATTCACAAGCAGGTCGTCGAAGTTATACCTCTGTCATGGCCACCATTCTTACACGAGCTGAAAAAAACAGGAAAACTTCGCTGAACTCCTATGCCAGATAATTACATAGATGAAGTAAGTAAGTAAGTAAGAGAACGTCAAGATTATAGTGGTAACTTGTCTAAAAGACTGTGCGAACACTTTAAACAAAATTAAACTAAGTAGCTAGTCTTAAAAAAACCAAGACTTCAGTCGATTCCTGAAAATATCTAGCGACGATGACTCCCGTATGTCAGCAGGAAGCGAGTTCCAAGTACGCGCAGCAGCCACTGGGAAGGCACGATCTCCGACGGTGACAAGACGCGTTCTTGGAACCATAAGCACCGAAGTCGAAGTGTCCTGAAAGGACTTCGGTAGATGACAATGGAACTCTTCGTACGATTTCAGCACTCCTTACTAGCTATATTACTGGAAAGCATACTTCATGTCAAACGAATAGGCCTATGTCTGTAATGATACATGGAATAATTAATTAAAGGTAGCTCGTTGACGTTATGCATCGACACGGCATGGGTGTAAGTTACAATGATGTCCTTTTACTACGTGATTTCTGGGTTGTAACTGATATTAAGCGATCACTTAACTGCCCTTTTGAAATTGCTGAAGGTAAACCAGCAGTCGTAATTGTAGACAATGACGATTTCAAAAGTGACACACTAACTGGAGCTAACCCAAACACATCGCACTAACGTCTGTTATGTTCAATCGCAATTTTGGGATGCTGATAGTTTCGGAAATGAAGACCGTCCAGTTTTCATAACACCAGCAAGCTAACTTCATCTCTCTCCAAACAGCTTAAAGACATTGGAAGTGAGATGCATAGGATTGAGCCATACAAAACTCTCAAGCGTGGAGAGCCACCTGCAAAACTTCGACCACAGGATGACAAATTACCACACACGCCTGTTCAGAGAATACGTGGCGTTATTCATGCATTAACCAGAGCTAACGATGACCAATCAAGACCTGAAGTAAATGAGCAAACAGTACCTGGGTTTTCCGGTTTTATGGCCAATATGTCACAACCAGTTGAAAAAGCCGTGCCATCTATTACATGACTTATCCAGATCCACCAAGTAAAACAATTCTCCACGATGTTGTGTTGAAAGTGTCTAAATCGATAGTTGAAAAGAATATGCCATTTGCTGTAATTGTCGGTGATCAACCCGTATACGTCTTACTACTTGAGCTAAAAAGTGAAAACGCCAAACTGTTTGATAAGATATTACCTTTCTGGGATCCATTTCACATGCAAATATCTTTTATTAGTGCAATTTATAAACGATTCATTGGATCAGGAATAGCAGATGGTATGGTTGCTACAGGCGTAATCCATACTTCACTTAGTTGAACAAAGCGGAGCTCTCAAATTGGAGCAGGTTTTGCAGTTTCGTGTGACACAAGAAGTTTTGTCACTGTTCAATGCTAACGGCACAATGCGGAAGATTCAGAAAAGCAAGTTACTGGAAAAATTGGACATGCGACCATTGTCACTAACTGATGCATACACTGTAATTGTCGATATGGGCCTAATATGGCGTCTTGCAGCTCCAAGAACTGAAGACAGAGAAAAGAATGACGGCAGAGAGATTACAGAGAACAGGTGGTACAAACGGTACTTATAAGGCACAAACATGCACATCAGATAATCTGTGTGAACGAGTCTTATGACAAGCAACATACCATTAAAGACAGTGAGCGATTACTGCGACAGAGGATTGCTGCAATCAGCAATGTCTACACGAAGTCTCATGACAACTTTCCAGCGATCACAGATTTTCACTTTCTCCTCGGTAAATCTGACAATAAAATTCGCTTGCAAACTTTTCTGTCATCGGGTTTCCAAAATATTGCAGAGAAGTCTGCAGTCGAAGTTATATATTGCGTTGGTGATAATGCAACGAATCTAAGTACAGGACAGAGTGCATCGCACTGTTCATGTTTCCATGCAGAGGCTGATACTGCAATGTTTTGCACATACAGTGTTATGGGCTACACTAGTGCTGTCGTTCTTGATACAGAGGACACGGATAATTATGTTCAAGCAGTTTGTGTTTCCCACCAGATACCTGGAGCGTTGTGTATAAAGAGAAAAGTGCAAATCATAGATGCAAAATCGTTACGTAGCAAAGACATGGCGACCTGCATCATTCAAATGCACGTAATCACTGGATGTGATCATAACTGTGGCTTTTACGTTGTAAGCAACGCAGTTGTTTCATGTCGAATTGAAAGTTGTAAAGAGGCACGTGACCTGTTAGCATCATGTGGCACGGAGCTTCCTGTTTCTGAAAAGGTACTCGCTGACTTGGAGAAGTTCGTAAGGCGATATGTGTATTGCGACAGGGAGAAAAGAACTCTTGCTGAAATGCGAGCAGTTAAATGGAGAGCACAGAAAAATAAAATAAATGTACCAGTAGAATTCCTCCAGACTTTGACAGTCTTCAGCTCCACTTGAAACGGACAAACTTTCTCAGTTTCATACAGAAACACCCGACCATTCAATGCCATCCTTCACCTCTCGGACACGGATGGGAATTGGTTGATGGCCTGTGTTTGCCAGTCCGCTTATGACCAACCAGCTTTTCCTTTGTCACTGCTACCTGTTTGTGTGAACACGATTAACAATGATGAAAAGAGCATGGACAGTGACTCTGACGATGAGAACGATTATAATGTTAGTGATTGTGACTCGACAGGTAGCAGTCATGGAACAATTGATAGTGAACACGACACTTAAAATGTTAAATTCTGACAAACTTTTTTAAAGATATTTCTCTGGCACTGATTTTCTCTGTGCTACAAATCTAATATGGTGGACGGCAACTTTTTTAAAAAATGAATTGTAGCCAACTTTAGGCATAACCATCTTATAACAAGTGTTATTGTGAACCCCTATGCAAATTTAATCAAAATTTGTCAAACAATTGCGACAGTTATTTAATTTAATGTTTCGGTATATATCCCTTGGCGGCCATCTTGGATTTTGGACTCTTGCACAGTTATCCGCCAAATTTGAGAGGGACATAGGAGCCAAATCTTCTTCTAATAGTCCAAAGTACATGAATCAGCAATAAAAAAGGTAGGAACAAAATGGTCACGGACCCCATTGAAATGGCTTCCATATGACCCTACTATTTATAAAATATAAATAGGTCTCTCCATTTAACTGGATCTTTTATTTGTGACAGATTTCTACATGAAAGTTGTGTTTGACAAACGACTGCGCACGGCTGTTTTATTGTCTCCACTACTTCCAAGTGGCAACCAAACGGAGTCTTGCCTTCAGATTCAATATCGCCTGAGTGATAAGAAAGTTATTCTTCGCATTGACACTGTCGGCTCTTTGGTAACATCGTCAATTACCTTGGCTACTCTCACTTATAATAATCAGATGAACGATTTTGACTGGAAAACTGCATCGATTGCTCTAAAGAATCCGTTCGGGCAGCTGAAGTTTGTGGCTAAGAAAATTGGATACACTGCAGATCTATCGTACGTTGCAATTCGCAACGTTGAAATACACAACACTTCTTGTCCAGTGACAGATACAGGTAGTATTAGCAGGGCCATCTTTAGAATTTTGGGCGCCCTAGGCAGGTTTTCATTTTCGGAAATTTTCGCCCATTAACATCACATACGGAAAAAGTCTGACGAGCAAAAAAAGCGCCTCAGCTCCCGAAATAACCTGACGAGCAAAAAAAGCGTTATTCGCTCATAAAAAATTTTCATCCCCGTTTTATTTCGCCCCTACAAAATTGTTCGCCCCTAGGCAGTGCCTAACCTGCCTAATAGTTAAGGTGGCTCTGAGTATTAGCAAATAATCATGCAGTTTTCGCTTATAAAGCATATTCTTTGGATCTATGTTTTCTTTTTTAAAGAAAGCATCTCGGTCAGCAAGTCACAAATTAATTTTATGCGATGAAAATTTGTAAAGCATTTTATTTTGTAACATATTTTTACTTCCCTGATCATCATAGGCGTGGGAAGTAGTGACACAGACTAGAAGCATTCAAAATTGATACATTTAATTTTGCATCCCTTTCGCTGCGAGTGACGAGTTAGACTCGTCATGGTTTACCGCGCCGGTAGCGCGGATGGGTCGCCTGAAAATACCGAACTGGAAACTGCAGGACTGGAAAATGACGGACCAAATCGCAGGGGGTGAAAATGCAGGACTGGAAAATGAAGGTCCAAATCGCAGGGGGTGAAAATGCAGGACCGGAAAATGAAGGTCCAAATCGCAGGGGGCGAAAATGCAGGACTGGAAAATGAAGGTCCAAATCGCAGGGGGTGAAAATGCAGGACCGGAAAATGAAGGTCCAAATCGCAGGGGGTGAAAATGCAGGACTGGAAAATGAAGGACTGGAAAATGAAGGACTGGAAAATGAAGGACTGGAAAATGACCGACCAAATTATCAAATGATCGACAGCTCCTCCGCCTGCTCCTGGCATTCTGTTGTTTAAGTAGAAACGACTTATGCTAGCAGTGTAAGTCATTTATTCGTAACTCTAAGCACAAACCGAAGCAGTGTAAGTCATATAATCGTTACTCTTGACAAAAACCTAAACCTAAACGATACTGGCATGAGCAGTGTAAGTCATTTATTCAAGATAAGAAGACGTCAACAATAATTATTTCTTTTTTATAGATCATTTATAAAGAAATTAGGAATTGCATTTTCTAGTCCTACAATTTCCAGTCCTTCATTTTCAGTCCTGCATTTTCACCCTCTATGATGTTGTGTATAAAATCTCGTCATTGGCATAGCCGCAAAGACGCGAATTTGCTTTCTAATTGATTTTTTGTATTTTCAGATCAGAATTCTAAGGAACGCGTTGATCGCGTTAAAAACGACGGCGTACAGTTGCCGTTTGCCTCGTATAAAGATCTGATATTGAAAGATATGCGTGGTGAGTGAAGGGTTAATTCAACCGTTGACTGTATAAGTGTATATTAATTCGGGGATCATGGAAATGTTTCTTGTATACGATCATGTGTGCATGGGTACGATGCATTTGGCTTCGGTTGGACCGATTTCATATTTGAGTGAAGTAGAACTTGAAATTTAGATGCCGACTGTGACTACAGAAAGCCTTATCCTTCCCTTTCCCTTCCTTATTGGCGATTTGCATAATGATTGTTCAGCATTAGAGGCCGTCGATAAAGAACGTCACGCTATTTTTGGCTATTCTTGACTCCCCTTTACCCTGTCCAAAACTGTCACAAATCTCGGACCCTCCCCTTAAAGAGTCATCCATAAATTATATCACGCAGGTTTTCCATTTACTATATTTGGGTTTCTCGCTCAATAATTATTTTTAGCAACAAAAGAGATATTCTACTTCCGACAATGATGACGAATATAATAGAAAATATACGTTATGTCTCTCGGGCAAGAAAGAGTTAATGAACAATTAAAATGTATTTTTCTATGCCTCCTATGGCATGAAGTTATGGTTTTATTTTGCTTAAATCGTGACCACGCAGGTCATTCCCTCATCTGTCACAACCTGTCACTCATTCTCAGACCACTTATGGATGGTTCGTCAATTGGACCATGACAAAAATTACAGTCTATTTTGGTAATATACATGTATAATTCACATTCATTTCAAATAAAGTTTAATAGTACTGTACTTTTCTTTTACCCCTCGTTGTTTCTAATGGATAACACTGTGGCCTAGAATCGAACTGTGCTATGTGCAGTCGCACATAAGCTGTGCACCGTGATGGCGTCCGCTCATAATTA
Source organism: Metaphire vulgaris (assembly GCA_018105865.1). Taxonomy (NCBI): domain Eukaryota; kingdom Metazoa; phylum Annelida; class Clitellata; order Crassiclitellata; family Megascolecidae; genus Metaphire; species Metaphire vulgaris. The sequence goes on from CM030849.1 coordinate 13,183,152, forward strand.
TATAATCAGTAGAGATAAACGTTGGAGTTCATTGAAAACAGCCCGCTGAGTTGGGTATCCATGTATTCAGAGGTTCTTGAATAAGGCATTACTACTCACTCTTTGGTTAGCCCATAGCCACCCATTCATTGCTTTGATAACAGAACCTTCTTATCAGCACTGAAAACTTATATGCCTATGTGCAAAGCATCCAGTCTTGGCTGTGCAATAATTACTAATGTGGAGTTTGCATGGGAAATGATCTCTACTTCTTGATTCCTCCACTGCTCTACCCAGTGTTTAATCTAGACTCTGGACTCCGGGGGGTAACTGACAAAGCCGGGGAAAGTCAGCTAGGAGGCTTTTTTACAGTAGTTGATGTAGTATGCCAAAATTTCCGTGGAATTGGAAATTTCCGGGGGAAGGGTAATTTCCCCCGGAAACGGCCTAGATTAAACCCTGGCTCTACCCTGTGCATAGCAGGGGTGAAGTTTTATATTTCCATTAACTTATTGCCCATAACGAAGCTATTACAAATTCGGTGCCTCATCGGTTTGATTCTCAAATACCACTTTTCCAATAGTAACTTACCCTTAACCCACCAAAGACCGCGTCTTTTGCCTTGTGGAATACCATAGCATCTCCAATAATTAATTGTTTGAAACGAATGACCAATGTGGAACGCGTTACCGTACAATATAACCAACACGACTAACTAATCTAGAAACTATTACGAAGCGACTTAAAACACGCTTGTTCGGATTCTCGTTCAGTACCATTTAAAGCGCTCTTGACCCTAGCCTCATATGACTATAGCCAGGGCGCGATTTGCGAGGGGGTCTTCCCCCCACTGCCAAACTGCATCCCCCTACTGCTACATCCCCCACCACTGCATCCCCCCACTGCTACATTTCCCAACAACTACATCCCCCAAGCTCAACATATCCCCCCACTGCTCCAGGTCACAAATCGCACCCTGACTATAGCGCTATGCAACTTAGCCTATAGCTAACTAACTAACTAATGTACTTTTTAAACAGGTTTTACGATTGCAGATATTGAGTTCAAACTCCGTCACGAGAATCTAAGTTTTATTTACAGGTGATGCTCATTAACTCTTGTATCGACACGTTTACTTTCGCTATTTATTGACATTTATCATTGTATCTTTATGCGCTATGATCTTCATCCTGCCTTGTGGAAAGAGGTCATAGAGAAAAAATTATCACTGGTTTGGCATTTTAATTTGAGCTGGGAGTTAGTTCAGTTTGTTTTGGTGCAAGTTTCCTATTCGCCACAAACTTTGTGATAATAGAGTCTGCTATTGAGTTTTTTAAGATGTCATCCACGTGTTCTCCTACTGTACAATGTCGTTATTACAGCATGAGTGCTGTTCAAAGCTCATTGACTCTTGCGATTAACGATTGTATATATCAAAGTGCATCTTTTTTGAATAAGGGAAGTGCAGATCATTTAATCTATACAGTAGGTTCAAGAATGCTCTAACCTCAACTTCAGTGTTTATGCGTTATAAATGTTTTAATAGCTGTCGTTGGAATGACTTGCCTTGCGACGATTCTGACATAAGGATGGAATTCACTGACATGGGTCTCTGCTACACATTCAATGGAGATAAAGATCACATTCTGTCATCGAACAATTCTGGTTTGACTTGTAGATAATTTCATAAGTGTATCCACAATTATTATTTGAGCGTTGTATATAATGGTGACCTAGTCTGGTCGGCACAATGATATCTTGTCAAATAGATCGAGTTCTATTTTATAACGCAATCTGGCGAAAAAACGTGCATCTTTTTACCTTTAATGCTGCCGAAATTTAGAATAAGTTAGCGGAACACGCCAGCTACTGGCTTCATGCGCTGCCCATCAGCTCTGCCCTTAGTTGACGTGACAGACAGAGTAGTCGTTGGTTTCCGTCTTGGCGTTTGCATCTGCGAGAGGCATCTCTGTTCTGTCCCGGTTGGCTAGCCTGGTACGCCATTCCATGATCAATGACGTATTCTACCGGGCCCTGGCACGAACTGGCATACCATCGGTCAGGGAACCGTCCGGTCTTCTCAGATCCGATTGAGAGAGACCGGACGGCATGACCATGATACCGTGGCATTCCGTGGCAAGCCGGTGCTGTCTGGTGTGGGAAGTCACTGTGGCAGACAAAGTCGTTGCCATTCACCTGTCATTGACGTCTCTCTCTCTCTCTGTCTCTGTCTCTCTGTCTCTGTCTCTCTGTCTCTCTGTCTCTCTGTCTGTCTGTCTGTCTGTCTTTCTCTCTCTCTCTCTCTCTCTCTCTCTCTCTCTCTCTCTGCAGGAGACGCTGCTGAGGCAACACCGGTCAGAAAAATCGTCCAGTACACTGACTTGTCGGCCGGTTATTTCTTCTTGCCACCGGCTACCGAGACTCTTGAATAAATCAGTCATGGAGCACTTATTCTGATAAAAGAGCTGGGTGGTCGTGTTTCCGTTCGATAAAATTCTTTATGTAATGCGATGTAATAGTATAAATAGTCGACTACTTTGTAAGAAAACAGGCAACTAAGTTATTGTTGTTACATGAATATTTAATATTCTAGGATCCAAATATGGCCTTCGCCTGACGCTGAATGTAGAACAATATGAAACCATTCCTGGAACAAACAAAAGTAGTTTTGGGGCTAAGGTGAGCAACTTTCAAAACACTTGCCTGCAGGTTTCTTCGTTTTATGTATCGAATGCAGTGGTCTTATATCTAGCCGATTTATGCTGAAAGTAATTATGGCCTAATTAAATAAATCTTTCAAAGATTTCACTCTAGCCAGTGCGTAGTATTCTATTATTATTCTGTTATTAGCTAAGCTGTTTGTAGTCAAAAAATTAGGGTGAGCTGGGGCTGTTTTTCTGCCCGATTTTATTCAGCGATACGTTTACGATACCCTTTATAACATTTTAGGTAAATAATTGTTTATGCATTCTATTCAATGAGTTGTCATTGACCGGACCATGGTCTGATGAGAAATTTGATGTTTGTCGCAAAAAAATTTTATAATGGAGTGGGCAATGGGAAAAGTCTTTAATTATGTTCGTGCATGTTCAAACCCATGCTCTTGAGATTGATTGATGGTCGTTGCAAGTTCAGGGAGGAACAGGGAAAATAATCGGATATCTGAATTATGTCGCTCAATGATATCCAGTTTGCCTCTAGTAGTATGGGGAGGGCATGAAAAGGCGGGTAAGGGAAGGAGATGATATAAGAAGAGGATTGGATAGGCCTATAGTGAAAGGAAAGAGTGAGGATGGATATAGAGAAACGAGAAGTGGGTAGGGCGAAGAAGAGTTGGGGAGGAAAATGGAGTAACGGGGAGAGGGAAGGGAGGAGAGGAAGGATCGACGGGGAAGGACGGGAAAGGGGGTGTTAATTTGTGTGGCCTAGTAGAAGAGGAGAGGAGAAGGAAGGGAGGGAGAGAGAGGGAGGCAACAGGACTGAGACTGGAGAAAAAAACTGAGGGGACAAACACATACAGTTACAAAACTATCATCATCATTATCATCATCTTCATTATCATCATCATAATCACCACCATCTTTAGGTACTCTGACAGTTTTAACAAAGGTCACCTTTCCATGCGATAGTGGGCGTCTGCTGGTTTCCGTGAGGTTGAGATCCAATGTTTCACAGTCTGACTTTATGTTGTCAATCCAGCGTTTTGTCGGGTTTGCTTTAGGTTTTTGTAAAGCCGTGTAGGATCGCAAACGGTATGGGATTGGAATTCATGCGTTTGACATGGACAAATTATCTCAGCTTGCCTAACCGAAGGCTATACAATAGGAACAACGTTCAACCAACCAGAAATGAAACGACGTCGTCAAGCCCTTCCCTTTATTAAATGTCGTTGCTTGGCAACAATAATTATATATAGAATGACAACAGCGCCTCTTGCAATGATACCGCATTATAAACAAACATTGATAAACTATAGGCTATGTATATAGTATCCAACATATTATATTATCATATGAATATTCTATTATATAAATATCTTACTTAAATCTTTGAAACGACTTCTGTTTCAGCTACATCTTCGAAATCAAAAAGATATTTCTCATGTTCTAGAATCTGGAATTGCTCTGTCTCCTGGATTCCAGACTTTAATTCCACTTGACTACCTTGAGGTAAACGCCTCCGTAGTGTAATTTTCAAATTATAATAATTATTATAGGTTTTCCGATTTCACTTCTGTTACTTGTGATTCCAGACTAATTGCCAATGAATTTTGATGCTATCTGAAGTTATTTGAACCATATTTATAGCTATTAAAATCTTTGACACATTTATGAACAATTAGATCAGGGTTTTCCAAAGTACGGCCTGCGGGCCGGATACGGTCCGCCAAGGCCTTCAATCTGACCCGCGGCAAGAAATCAGAAACATGCGCAAATCCACGATAGGAATCTCTTTTTCCACCGTCTATGTCATATAGGCATATACTTTAATTAAAACTTGCTTCAACTTTGAGCTGTCTTACTCTTTACCATAGGCCTAGCTATCTCATTGATATCGTGTCATAATGAAATTATTAATTATTATAGAATTATTATTATTTTTTTAATTAGACGATTTCTATAGCGCAGTAAACATAGCTTAGGCTAAAGACAAGAGCCCTTTAACAAATGTCACTTATATCCGATGTTAAATAAATGTGTTGTCAGATTCCTTCTTTAAAAGTCCCGACAGACACCGGCGGTTCCAGGATTTCTTGGTAGAAGATGAAATGAATTCATAAGAAGCTGGTGGGGGATAAAAACAGAAGAAAAAATCAATAAAAACTTGCCGAAAAAGGTTGACAAAAGAGAATTTTTCCCCTAATATCACTACACTTTTACCGAAAAATCTAAAATTAGGTTGACAAGCTTAAAGAAAAAAAGGTCATCCGCAGTTTTCCCCGTAGTTTTACGAGACTTTTACCCAAAAATATGTTTCACGGGCAAAACAATAAAATAAAAAAGTCTGGTGGCGGATGCATCCCCGCTCATAGTTCCAGACTATTGGGCACAGATTTGACTAAATATATTGAATATAGCGAGGAAATAAAAAGTTAGGCATATATGGGTTTAAAAAATCTGAAGACATATATGTTCCGAAAATCACATTCTTCTCACATTCATACAACCATAGATTGCATTTCATCCATTCAGTTTTGTTTGCTTTCTTTTTATATGATTACTGTCATTTAATTTTATTTTCTTAGCTGGACTATGTAATGTGCCATTACTCCTGACATTTGGTAATATTTCACACAAGGAATTGTCAGAATATTAATAATAATAACAGTTTGCTTTTTTGTGCATTATAATGCGTGTACTGTGCATAATGACATAAAAACTTATGCAATGGTTGTGGATCCTGAGTTATGCAATGACATACTTTACCTGCATTTATGACTATTTTGAATGCAGATGGAAAATTTGAGACCACCTTGGGGCGCATGTGGTGAAGAAAACTATGAATTCTTCAACAATACTGATTCTTATACAACTGCCAAGTGTCGGTTGGAATGTGAAACACGCAAACTGTTAAAAAGATGTCATTGCAAGAACAGCTATATGCCAGGTCAGTTACGACTAGTGCATTGTTTAACGAAAGTCGACCATACTCGGCGTTGATTGAGGTTTTCAGAAAGAAACTTGTTCTATAGATTCTCAATTCATTCAATATGTTCAATTTAAGTCACGTTTTTGTAATGATAATGATTAAAATGCAATAGCACGCAAGTCAAATGATTTAGCCACACATATACTGTAACTTATTTTTGTATATCTTTTGATGGTCTATTTCATTTATTATGACATTGAGCATTTAGCATTCTTAAACTGGTTCCCAGGTTCAGGCATGAATTGTTCACTGGATTCATATACAGCGTGTGCTAGCGTGGACTCTAAAGAAAGTAAGTAACATACAAAGAAGTTGCTTTTAAAAACCTATTTGTTGTACAATGAAGGAAATCATATTATCCATTATTACGATAGAGGCTGTCCATTGTTGTGAACAATATTATTTTGGGCAATTTTTGACCTCTCCCCTTGTCAACAACTATAAACTTTCAGTGACCCCCTATGATTATGTAAACAACTTGTGACCCCTCCCCCCACTAAGACCAGTGACGAGTCTTCCTAAAAAGTTTAGAAGGTTATTATTTTTGCAGCGATGAGACCTTTTCCCCTTTCTTTTGTTCGTCAAGCGTTATAATGTGGCGGCTATGACCTTTTTTCTTGCTCTTTTCCGTTGTAATAAATAGTATTCCATGAAATTTCCTATGTTTTAATCACTTGTAAAAATGAAATTGCTGACGTCAACTTCTCTTTACCCCTCCCCTGTCAACAACTGTCAAACTTTTCGGACCCTTACCTAATTTGTTGACGTAACTAATGGACAGCCCCTTATAGCACTAGGCAGGCCTAAAGTACTATGCCCGAAGCCAAAATTGTGTTCGATGGAAACGAGAAAGAAATGCTAACAGATATAGTGTGTACAAAAGAATGTGTTATCAAGGTTTTGACCAATTTAAAGACAGACAAGGGCCCAGGATTAGATGGCTTACATCCGAAGTTTCTTTACGTGGTTCGAAATGAAATAGGACATGCAATTGCGTTGATATAATCAATGAATCACTCAGAACTGGAGTAGTACCACAGGACTAGAGAGATGCATTAGTCAGCCCACTCTTTAAAATTAAGAAGGGAAAACGAAGTGAACCAAGCAATTACAGACCAGTGAGCCTAACTTCTGTAATCGGTAAAGTTATGGAAAAATACTGAAAGAGAGCATTTTGGAACATTTGACAAGGCATAAAATTGTTAAAGATACAGTGTAGTCAGCATCGATTTACAAAGGGGCGTTCATGCCTGACCAACCTGATGGACTTTCTAGAGGAGGTTTTTGATAAGCTAGATGAGGGCAAGGCAGCAGACATAATATATTTACATATAGATTTTGCCAAAGCTTTTGATAAAGTGCCCCACATAAGGCTGGCTGACAAACTGAAGGCCTGTGGAATAAGGGGGAATATTCTCAGATAGACTCAAAATTGGTTGAAGGGAAGAAGACAGAAGGTTGGCATAAGGGGTGGCCATTCAGAATGGGCAAGAGTTATTAGTGGAGTTCCTCAGAGCTCAGTGTTGGGGCCATTTCTTTTTCTAATAGGGACCTATATATAAATGATATCGATGAGGGATTACTATCCAAAATTTCAAAGTTTGCCGATGATACAAAGATATGTATAAATATAAACTCGAAGGATGATGCTCAAATTTTACAGGAAGATCTAAGAAAATTGTTTCAGTGGTCTGTGGACTGGCAGATGCTTTTCAATATTGATAAATGTTCTGTAATGCATGTTGGGAAATCTAATAATGGTAATGAATATTCTTTAGGGGGAAGGTTCTGACCACAACAGAAAAAGAAAGAGACTTAGGGGTAACCATGCATAGAAGTATGAATCCATCTCACCAATGCATGGAGGCAGCAAAAAAGGAAAACCAAATGTTGGGCGTGATGAAAAGGACGATAGTGAGTCGAGACAAAGATATAATCATAAAACTTTATAAGTCATTAGTAAGGCCTCATCTAGAATACTGTGTTCAGGCATGGAATCCATTCTTGAAAAATATAGAGCTTTTAGAAATAGTGCAAAGACGAGCAACGAAGATGGTCAAAGGGTGCCATAATTTAAGCTACGAAAAAATACTTCAATATTGTGGACTGACAACATTAGAAAGGAGAAGAGAGAGAGGGGATTTGATAAAAACATACAAAATAATGACTGGGAAAGTAGATGTGCCATGCGATCGATTCTTTACATTGACACACTATAGCAACACAAGAGGTCACAAATGCAATTTGTGTAAGCAGAGGGTTGGTCCAAGAAATAAAAATCGTTTTAGTGCAAGGGTTGTGGACAAATGGAACAGTTTGGACGAGGTGGGAGTGACAGTTGAAACAGTAAACGGATTCAAAGTCTATCTCGATAAACTAGGTTATTGAATGCAAATGGTTACTTCAGTGGTTTTCACACAGGCGTACTTAGCCTCCCAAACCACTTAAATCACATTATTATTATTATTATTATTATTATTATTATTATTATTATTATTATTATTATTACTCGTCCTGTACTAATTTGTCGTGACTAAACAAAAAGTCTACATGGGAAAGCGATGAGTGAACAGGGTTTAAATTACAAAGCAAGGGCAATGTGACAACATGGGTGGCTCATTATCGATAATAAAGCTTTCAGTAGACTCTGGTCTACGAAGTTTTTCAACCAATGACAAGACGACTTTTCCTTTCATAATATTTAGTAGTAATATAAATTACTAATAATTATAATTACGACGAGATTTTCAAGTGATCTAGGAGGCATTAACCTATGCGAAGATCAATATAATTACCTTAACATTTAATAATCCAGTCTCCTATAGATAACTTTTGAAACCATTTTTTTCCAACTGTGTGACGAGAGGAGTATGAAAAGAAGAGAGTGATGCATGGAGATATATGAATGAGAGAGGAGTGGTTAGTGGATGGAAAGGAAGGAAGGCTATGGGTGAGAAGAGGTGTGGAGATGTGGCTGAGAATGAGTAGTGACGAAGGAGAGGTATGCTTGAGGTAGGCTTTATGGTAGGTGGAGGAGAGCAGAAGCAAAGTAGGGAGGTTGCAGAGAAGAAATAGGAGAGTAAGAGCGAATGGTGCAGAAAATAGAGAAGGGAGTACAGAATAGGAGAGGGAAGAGAGAAAAAAGAGACGGATTTGGGATGGGATATACATGCACAAAGGAGACAGAGTGCAACATCGAAACCTGTTAATTATTAAATTGACTTCGCTCTCATAATAGTGACGATGATAATAGAGATCAGTAAACTCGGCCCGTTATTAAATCTGACATTGCTTTGGGACGATTATAAAATCCTCGATGATGATGATGATGATGGTGGTGGTGGTGATAATGATGATGAAGATGATGATGATGACGACGACGACGATGACGATGATTGTTATGATGCTGATGACGATGGTGATGATGATGATGATGATGATGATGATGATGATGATACTAATAATCATTACACTCCGCCCATGATTAAATTTGACTTTGTTTAGGCCTAGGTACAATTTTAAAATGAAACGGCACCTCGTCCAATGAGAGCACGGTTAGTGACAGACAGGCTGACATTAGCAGTTTATATAGTGTGTCGACAATATTGTACTATTGATTGTATAACACCACTCCAAATAGTCTGCCTGGTTTTAGAATCAATATACAGTAGTGCATCGCTCCATACTCTGTTTTTTTAAAATTGTTAGGTGATACCTCATGCAACTGTCCGAATTCATGTGAAATGTTCGTGTACTCCACCTCGTCATCCGTCTCGGTGTTATCTGGCTCAGGGACAGAAGGCACCCCATGGGAAACAGAAAAAATTCAACGGCCTTACCTGAGAAGCTTAGAATTATCAAGAAGAGTGCAAGCGATAAAATTTATCAACACAGTGAACGCAATTCAGTCAATGATCAATATTCAATTGCATTATTTAAAGACAATCGACGACAAAATTCTTAATAAAAAAACATCATTGCCAGCTTTATTTCTGCAAGAACTGAGCGTGCTTATGTCAGTAATGAAACATGATTTCAATTCCAGTCAAAAGTTTTTAAGCGAAATAAAGAGTTGCTACGATTCAAAAGTCAGTTACTTGATTCAAAGTCTGTCTGTTCAACTGAGTTCAACCAGCCTTCAGCTGTTTCAAGCGCAAAAAGAGCGTCACAATATAACATCCCTCAACAAAATTCAACAGTTGGTGGATGCCTCTTTGCAACTTTTGAATTCATTAATGGAATCGTTGCATAAAACGTCTTACCAGGACTACTGTCCGAAGAACTTCCTGGTACAGAAGTGTCTCAAGGAGTACAATTTGCTTATCGATTCCATAAGAACGAAATCGAAAGAGCTTTCCATAGCAATTAATAGCTCACATGAATACGAATATGAAAATGGAGATCTTGGTTACAATTCTACCGAATTCAGAACGCCAACAGCACCGATGTTAGAACAAGCAATGAATTTCACTCAAATGCAATCTGGAATTACGAATCTTATCAAATGCATTGGGGCATATTCTGACCTTGTGAAATCGTTTGATACATTTCTAAGTTCAATTGATTTCTCCATGAATACGATTGACACGTCCAGTGTTCTGAACGCACGACATTTTCTTCTCAAAGACTGCAATGACTTGAATCAAATGCAAGACGAATATAGCAAATATGACGTTGGAAAACAGGCTTTGTCTGTTCAGTTTCTGACCAAGAGCAGCAGATATATATTGAATGTTGATGCACTTGTTTCCAACTATGAAACCTCTGTTTTAGCGGATATGTCGCTGATCATAAATGCAATCGAAACAAGAATGATTGCCTTTTATGTGCAACTTATATCACTGTTGAGTCAAATGAAAACATATATGCCGATCGGTAATTCAAAAGCAGATAATTTCTCTAAGACATTTCAGCTATGGAGAAGTCCGATCCCGATGCCACTCAACAGAATGGTAAGACCCTTTTAAAATAAACACAATAATCCGAGATGATGTGGCAGATATGAAAGAATTTTTGTTTGGTCTTGGCTCGCTTTATAGCCTAACTTCTTCAAACACGATCTCTTCCGAAAATAAATGAAAACACTATTAAATATTCAGCAATTTTATAAATTTTAAATTCATTTTAGTCCTGACAGAATGTCAATTGCCGTTAAACTAAACTCTGTGTTTGAAGTGTCCCCCATTGGCTCCAACACAAACTTCCAGACGAGCTCTTCATTGACCAATAGATGGATCGATAACCAGTTAATCAAGTTCATCCCGTACTGTCATAATTCATTCGCGGAGTTTTTCAATGGTTCTAATCTTTGTTTTGTGAACCTTCTTTTGCCTTATTCCCCAAATCTGATAATTAATTAATCAGCTGGGTTTAAGTCAGGACTACATGGCGGTCAAAGATTTGAGGGCATGAATCAGAAGTTTCCTTTGTCATCAGTGGCGGCAGTGTTATTTCTAGGATTTGGAATTGGGAAGGGGGGGTATCGGGTAAATCTGAAAGTGTCGAAAATTTTCAATCTCTGCCGGAAAAAGGCTGGCAAGCAAAAAAGGTCATCAAGCTCCCAAAACAACCAACACATTTCTTAAAAAGTCTCAAAAAACCTCTCGCAAGCAAAAAAGGTCATCCGGAAATAATAGTTGGGGGTGTCCTTCTCCATTTGGGGTGTCCAAGTCTAATTAATATGCATTTTTATACATACCATTGTAACATTACCAAATTTGGGGGTGTCGACCTCAAATTGGGAAGTGTTGAGGGGATGTTAGGGATGTAAAAATATCCCTGAGTGGCGGTTCCAGAATTTCTTTGTGGGGGATGAAATGAATTCATAGGAAGTTGGTGGGGGATGAAAAGAGAAGGAAAAATTAAGAAACTTTGCTGAAAAGGTTGACAAAAGACAATTTTTCACCTAATTTTACTAAATTTTACGACAGTTTTACCGAAAAAATAGGCTGACAAGCAAAAAGGGTCTAATAATCCACAGCATCATCACCGGCCAAGCCAGTCCGGAGTACCTGGCGCAACCCCTAATGCCCGCAGACATAATGAAGTTGTTGCAGCGATTTGTAGCAGAATGGAGATTTTGAAGGCCAGTAGGAAAATGATTTCGAGAGTACGTTCTTTCCAGACGTCTCCAAAATTACTTAAAAGCACGGATTAAAGAATTGAAAACAAAAATTGTACATAGTGTTATAGCAAATGCTAGTGTTACTGCTTCTGTTGATGTAGCAAGCCTACTGTGTTGTTTTCTGGCATGCAGTTTATGGAATTTAAATACAACGTAAGTCAAGCGATTGAAATATTGGAGAATATTGAATTAACCTCTTCATATACCGATCATGGTGTGCGTTCGCTTGTTTCAACGCTTGTTCGAACATATACAAATAGCCTCAAGCAGGAGATGAATGATTTGAAGACCGATCTACGAAGTGCCCAGGGATTCTTTTCTGTTAACTACAATGCATTCTACAATGAACTGACCGCTTTCAATGACTCAACGATCATAAGCGATGATTTCATCAGGTAAATTCTGAGCAGATTAAATATTTTTATTATTATTATTATTACGAACATTTCTAAAGCGCAAATATCGCAAATCAGCAAATGCGCTAATGTCAGTTGCGAACCGGATCAAACAGACAAACAGATATAGTCATAACAAATTAGCACATGCAACTGTCATATCAAGTACAGTGTACACGTAGTTCTGTCAAAGATTCTTAATAAGGATAGTTTAAACTGCTATGTTTCAATATATAGCCTAACTATTGCCACATTGAGTACCGTACCTAATATACAGTATGCTCTAGAATACAAGTGTAGGCCCCTACTGAAAGTACATGTTAGTTACAGTGTACTGCATTAGGGACTTACTCATTGAGCTGAATCTCTCTAAATATATTTAACCTTTTTTATTTTGTAGAAAAAACTTTCTTGAAGTATATATTTTCTACGGAGAGATGAATTATCGTATGATAAAACAAACAACGGGATATGACATCGTCCAATTCCTAGGTAAATTAAGTCTATTAATTAACCCTACTCTACGATGCATATGGCTTTTGACAATAAGTTATTATAATCAGCTCAGTATTACTAATATCCAGACACGTACAGTATTTGTGTATGCCATTGGTTATGGTTATGGTTCTTGACAACTTCTATAGCGCCGTAGCATGGCTAAGGCCAAAGTCAAAGGCGCTGTCAACAACGCTGACAAATCAAGGTGAAACGGAAGATGTTGGTCTTGAGGGATAATCCGCTCAGACGGCACGAAAGAGGTCGCTGCCGTGTCGAAATCGGGCAGTGAGCTCTTCAGAAGGCGGTCTTCCGCAAGGAGACGTAATGTAATATAGTCATGTAAGTCATGCAATATATTGGCATCCTTTAACATCATTTCTGCGTTATCGCTAACTCTTCGACGTTCCGTCGACGTTCCGTCGAAGAGTCAGCAAAACGCAGAAAGGATGTTAAAGGATGCCAATATATTACATGAAATGACACTCGTACAATGGTCGTACTCATACAGTGCTCGATCACTGGACCGTGTAGGGTATTTCAGGGTGCATCTCGGGTGACCAACACGAGTGCTATGTTCTATAGACTTAAAAACAATCACTGTTGTATTTAGTTTAGTTAGATTTAGCGTTAAAGTCTCTTCGAAAGCAATGACCTCGCTCAAGCATTTAAACTGTCTTAGTAGTGTCTTACAAACCAGACTTCTTGATGACCCTGAAGACCTCCAAAAGGACATATAAGCAAAATGGAATAGCCTGCCTTCAGCTTCAAGTTATGGCGCTGAAAATGACGTTTTGCACAAACACCGAGTATGATTCCTTGGGGGTCAGATGAGCCGTTACTTTCTTTCCGGGAAGGCGGCGGTTAGACAGAGTGGCAACCAAGAAAGGAACCGACTTAGGCGACGCTTTGAGAAATCTGACCGTCATGACCGTGATAGCTACAACAGCGTCGCAGAAGGGATGTGAAGAACTTCACACAAAACAATCTCGAAGCCGCATTCAGAGCCAACCAAGAAACTATGTTGTCGATCTCTCGATAACTACACCAAACACCTACTGAACGAGCAACAGGGTATTTATTGCTTGCCATTCCGAAGAAGCTGTCCTTTTCCGATGGATCTAACACTATGGTGAAGCACTAAAACATCCACCCAGCATACCTTCCTAAACACTGGTCAATATCGCAGAAAATACCATTCCAAACCCTAACATTGCATCCGACGAGCACGAGAGATCAAAAACTTAATTGTCAAGTCGAACAGCGGCAAAACGCGTGAAGCAGATTGGATCCCCGCCGAGGTACTAAAGTATGCAATTAACCCAGCATCTAGCACTCTCCACTCACGCTTCCTGAAAGTCTGGAGACCCGGTAGAGTTCCAGCGGTCAGGAGGCAAGGTATCATAATCTAGGCCCTATCAGAGGGGAGGCAGCAGGGCCATTTGGCCCGGCCTTCCAATTCTGGGGCCTCTGTTTTTCAGTTAATGTGTATCTAAGACCTGCGATCTAAAATATTATACCTCTGTATTATTTCATTCGCCCTTCAGATTAAATGTTATAGCTATGGATAGTATCAGGGCATCATTTTGGGGAGCATGGGGGCGTGGCCCCCAAGAAAATGAAGAAATAATGTATAATGTAATGCATAAATAAATGAGAAATGTGTAAAAAAAATCGCAAAATTGCCCAAAAATATCAAAAATATCAAAATTTTGCAAATTTCCAAAAATTGGCCCAAATTCCAAAAAAATTGCCAAAAGTATGCCAAAATTTTAAAAAAATGTCAAAATCTGCTAAAAAATTATCTTGCCCTCAAGAAAAGTGTGAAATTACGCTACTGGATAGTATGGACTAATAGTCCATAGTTATAATGCTCAAATAGTCCGCAACTGTTAGAGGTGTGCAGGTGGAGCAGTGGTTAGCGCACTGGTCTGCCAATCCCGAGGTCCGTGGTTCAAATCCCGGCCGCGGCAGAAACTTTTCATTTGTTTCTGCCCCAAGCGCCCCCAGTCGACTCAGCTGTGAATGAGTACATCGGGTGTTAACTCGGTGGAAGGAAAGGCGGCGAGGGAAAGGCTGGCAATCCGCCCTCGTTCAGCCGTTGCCGTATATACCTGAAGGCGCTAACCCTTCGGTTCCCGACGGGCCCGCGATGGCCTATGGGTTGTACCTTTACCTTTACCCAGTCCGCAACTGTTAGAGTTCAGGGCCTCAAAATTTCTAAATGGCCCGGGCCTCCTTCAGCCTCTGAAGGGGCCTCTTATAATCACATAATGGCAAAGGAACCCAAAATGACTGCAAATTCTACAGACCGACTACTTACTGTAGCTCTCAGTTCCGGGTAAAGTCTTTAGAGAATGCTAACTCGCACACATGCAGTCGCTTTTCACTGCTACACGTAGACTGCATCAACCGGAATTCACGTTGGTCTCTATAGCAATTTGAGTTAATCTCCTCCATTTGTTTAATGTCTTGTGCTGCTTTGTATGTTTCATATATGGCGATGTTGCGCCATTCTTTAATATTATCTAACCATTTTCTGTGGTCTTTCTCTTATGTTTTCGCCTTCCATTTCTCAGAGGATGATTTGTTATCAGCCTTTCATCACTGATTTTGAAGATTTGGCCAAATAGTCGGTTTCCTTTCAATGACTATTCGGATTATGCCATTTTTCATGTTCAGCCTTTGTTTTATCTTTTTGTTTTGTTTTATCTTTTTGTTGCTAAATTTGTCAAGCCATCTGATTCCTAGGATCTTTTTTTGTAGCACTTCAATTCAAATCTGGGGAATGAGTGGCTGTTTTTCTTCTAAAAGCCAAAGTCTCGCATGTGTATGATAAAATGCTTAATAAGCATAATCTGTACTTGAAATAATATTAGTTTCTTCTTGTTGGTTTAGATTTAACGTTACAAAATTTGCGCCACCTAAATCTATAAAAATATTAAGCGAAGCTGAGACATTTCTTATTCGGCGCCACACAAAATGTTAAGATAGGATAGTAACTAGCTACTAAGACAGACCTGTTAAAATTTCACTCGTAAGTCAAGATAAAAAGTAATGTCACTAATTCATTAACATCTATATAAGGCGTGCGACAAATGATTTATATAATCTATTTACAAATTTAAAAAAAACTGCGAGTTTAACAGCTTAACTTTGAGTTACATAAGAAATCCAACTGAGTAGCTTGTGCTGTCTTTGACACTTTAGTATGTTGACTGCATTCAGCGATATTCTATTGTTCATCGCAATGTAATGTAGCATTGTTATAGCGCCTCTAGTTTTCTACTCAGAGGCGCACCTGGCATTGGTGTCGCATGATAAAATAGTGCGACATTAGCTTTCGCTTTGAACAGAGTGAGGGAGTAAGAAGTGAGGCCCGAATGGATGGGGCCAATGCATTCGATAGTGAGGATCCAGTCACTGTAGGTCACTGCTCAATATTCGTTCTGGTTGTAGGTGAATTCGGAGGAAGTTTTGGTCTCTTTCTTGGAGGAAGTATTTTGTCCGTCTTTGAGTTCTTGGACTGGATTCTTTATAATTTCATCATAAAAGTCTCACTGAAATCGAAAGTCAGGCCAACGGAATAAAAGCGTGGACCAACAGTGGCAACCATTCAAGTTCGTCCACCATAAACCGAAAAGTTTCGGCTCAGAACTCTGAACACGAGATTTTATTGCAACGTTGGCATCATTA
Source organism: Metaphire vulgaris (assembly GCA_018105865.1). Lineage (NCBI taxonomy): Eukaryota > Metazoa > Annelida > Clitellata > Crassiclitellata > Megascolecidae > Metaphire > Metaphire vulgaris. The sequence goes on from CM030849.1 coordinate 13,199,490, forward strand.
TCGCTAAACTTTACACTTAAAATGAAAGACAATTGACACACTTTATGCACAAGCTATGACAATTTTCTCACAAGTTATATTGCACATTATACAATGCGCTGCATTCTTTTTCAGAATTGACGTTCTTTTTCTATTAAAGTTTTAGGCATTTATTATATGATTCTCAATGATTAGCAATAATCGATTTTATAGGTGTGGGGTGACACTCTGAGACAACTAGTGCCAATGATTGCAGGAGAGCGAATGACATTAACAAAATTAATTAAAGTTCTGACGAGTATTTTGTGAAATGGCAATAAATCGATTGAGAGATTAACCGTGTTTTGTTTCAAAGGCTTTATAGACAACAAAAGCTCTAAAAATTGATTCGATATGTTTTTATCCTCTAGAAAATACTTTGCTGCGACTGCCTACCTGGACCTACAAGGCTACAACCTTGACCACCACGGACTACGGATTACGAATTATGGATTTACCTAGAATGAGCGCTCGTGAATAAGCTGCTGCAATGTGTCAAGCTTTCGGGCAGCGCTATAGAAATTTTGTTTTACTTACTTACCTACAGAAGCCAATGGAAATATTGGACAGTCGGTATATAGGCCCCTAAGGATGCAATTTTTTTTGTAATCGTTCCACCATTTGATGCGTTGGTCATCAGAACAGCTCTGGCGGAGGACCTAGAAATCCATTAGATATGCATTTCAGAGAAGTTCCTAATTCAAATACTTTTATTGTTATAGGTGCATGGAAATGCTGATTGATAATTAATTTAACGTACAAGTAAACAAGTTCACATTGTACTCCGCCGTCTCGAAGAATCAGATATTCCATCGAGGTTAAACTCATCGACTTTCATCGCTAACCTTATATTAATGTGATGTGATATTAAAGAAAAACATTTCCGCACATCGCCAAAAACAAAATCAATGCATAGCTCACAGGTCTTCATATGACACTAAATACAATGCTGCACAAAAGTTTGGAAATACCTGTCAATTTTAGTTTTGCTTTGATTAATTGTTTCGTAATGGAACAAATAGCAAAAGCGGGACATTGTAACCTAAAATAAATGTATTACAGGTGTTAGTTTGGGGACCATGATACTAGTTCATTATTGTGATATATTGTGACATAAATTTTTATCATGTGGTGAAAATGTGAAATCAAGCATCTTAGTGGATCATGCTCTGCAAGGGCATACATCAAATTTGTCATGAAATAGACTTATTAACTTGCACAGTCGCAGAATCCTTCAAAATTAGTGAGAAAGGCCGTTTTTATGAGCCAGTGATGGCTCAATGTTTGATTGACCAGCCTTTGTTCTTGGCCACTTGCTTGCATCATTAATTAATGATGCCCCTAATTTCAGTTGTCTTCAAGTTGTCTTCTAAATTCTTTAAAATACTTTGTTTGAGGCTTATCCTCCTCAGTCCATATGTCCACATACGGGGACAAAGGTTCTTAATAAGCTGCTTATCTGTGGCTCAAAGTAACTTTTAAGAACTTGATATCCACAATTGAGGACATAATGGCAACTACTTCTGGCGCTCTATTTTATATTTATATCTATGGTATCGGGTTTAACTAAACATTGCGGCGTTCGGTGTGGAGAATTTACATGGCAAGAGAAAAGGTATAACTATTTACTTATTTATCTTTTAAATACTTTAATTTTGGAAGCGAATTTTAGCATAGTGTTTATTGGTGCAACGTAAACGCCGCAGAATTAATAAATTTAAAATAGTTTAGATTGCCTATGAAGCTATGTTTTGACGTGTCCTCATAGTGGACAAGGAGCTTAGTGAAGAGAATGTTTCAATTCTTTAAGTAAAATTAGTAAGAAAGGCTTGTTAGGCTCGTTATTTTATGCGTATTGTTTAATTATAAGCATGCCAGTAAAATATTGCAAATATGTTAATATTTAATATTAATTAATTTAATATTCTGATATTTATAAAACGTTGTTGCTGTCGAAGGAATTACACCAGCTGTCCAGTTCTGTTTTTGGCATTGCACCATTGGTTCAGGTTCAGAGATGGTGCAAGAAGGAAAAAAAGTATGTAATGATTCCTTGTCCAAATGTCATATCCCAATACAATGGCAACATGGGAGGCATCGACCTCAATGACCGCATGATTAGTTACTATCGAATGAAGGTGCGTACAAAAAAATGGACTGTTAGAACTATAATGCATTTATTTGATCTTGTTGTAGTCAACCAAATGAAGGAAGATTGTTCCAGTTCCATCATCACACCGGCGTTCAAGTGGAGCTAGGCATTTGCTTCAAATGAGCGAACAAAAGAATGCTTCCCGATGCAGAATGAAGGGGTGTCGTGGGAAGTCGAGGGTTAAATGCTCATCATGCAACATTTACCTCTGTCTGACTGCTGACAGGAACTGCTATACAAAACAGAACTATAAAGAAAGAACTGCATCGTGTCTCCGATCTTGATGGTCGACAACGTCTGAGATCAACCAAATGGTGACCCTCAAACGTCATGAAAAAATTCACACCGGTGAAAGGCCTTCTGTTTGTAAAATATGCACAAAAGCATTCAATCAAATGGGAGATATGAACCATCATGCAAGAATTCATACTGGAGAGAAGCCATATGGTTGCAACAAATGTACAAAAACATTCACTCGAAAAGTACATCTTAAAGTTTATGAACGAACTCATACCATCGAAAAGCCTTTCATTTGTGAAATATGCACCAAAGCATTCAGTCAGTTATGCAGTTTCAAAATTCACCAACGAATTCATGCCGGAAAGAAGCCATATGTTTGCAACACATGCGAGAAAGAGTTCAGTCAAATGGCAGTCCTCAATCTTCACGAAACAATACACACTGGTGAAAGACCATATGTAGGCTATGTAAAATATGCATGAAAGCATTCTGTCAAATGGCAGATATGAAACGTCATGAAAGAATTCACACCGGAGTAAAGCCGTATGGTTGCAAAAGATGTACAAAAACTTTCACACGAAAAGAACAACTTAAACTTCATGAAAGCATGCATGTTGGACTAAGACCATGTAATCGGAAAATACCGGTATTCAAGAAACGGCCTTCCAAAGTAGATCAACCGAAACCTATAAAAAATGTTGATTTTAAGGAAAAATCTGTTGGAATCATTTCTCATGATGTGCTCTGTGATAAGCAAGGAAAGAAAACCTATTTTGATGGCCCTATACAAATATGCTAGTTTATTAGATCACATTGTATTGTATGCTTTCTCAAAGAAGATTGTGAGAAAAATAATCAGGTTTATGGCCATTCCATTCCAGATTTTATGCAGATACTTTTATTTCAAAGGTCAGATGAATAGCCACAACAGCCACTGAAAAATTTCAAACTCCATGTTGAACAATTAACTATTACAGCTTTATACTAATTAGATTTAAAATCATTGCATTTCTCTTTGGCAAATGAACTTTTAAATTTAAATAAAAAAATTGCAGTTTCAGCAACTGACTTCCTATAAGGCCTACCGGTACTTTGAAAAATTTAATAGTACCGCTACATGTGTACCGGTACATTCCAAAGCACAGAGACAAGTGTAATGTTACGGTAGCGTTTGAAAAACCAATAACGATCACAATTTTCAGCCAAACTAAGTATCACAAGATATTTCTTAGGCTCTAGTATCCATTTGCAGCAGATGTGTGCCATTTCTCTGAATTTACTGATATTTAGCATCATCAACTGATTTTTCCTGTTCAAAATGTCAAAATCACCTCACCATGTTCTTTCTTATTGCAGCTGTATTCGACTCTATTTTCAGGTCACTGTTTGCAGATCTTAATTTTAATATTTCTTGAGAAGCAAGGAAAAATATCAACCATCCAAGTGAAGAGGATAATAGATCAGAAAAATAATGGCTTTTTACCACAAATCTTTAATTACAAAATCCACAACACAACTGGTTCAACATCAAAACAATCTTGGTTTGGCCATTTACCTCGAAGTATCCTGTTCCACAAATTTTTCTTCAATATCAATATCTGTTTGATGCTTCAGGTGATCAAATTTTGAAAAGGATTTCTTATAATTGTCTTAAATATATTACTTTCCACTATTTTTGTGACTTTTTGAATGCTTCGTGAGATATATTTTCTGTGTGTATCCTATACCACATACAGGACATATGTAAGGTGTTTTTCCAGGATGGATTCTTTCATGAGCTTTTAGATCCCTTTTAAGAATGAATGCCTCTTTGCATGTTTTACAAATGTGTGGCCTTTTTCCAGAATGAATTTCTTCATGAACTCTCAGTTTGTTCCATTCACTGAATGTTTCTTTGCATATCTTACAAACATGTGGCTGTTTATAAGGAGTTTCTCCAGTGTGAATTCTTTCATGAGCTTTCAGATAAGGAATTTTTCCAGTATGAATTCTTTCCTGAGCTTTCAGATAAGGATTTTCTCCAGTATGAATTCTTTCCTGAGCTTTCAGATAAGGATTTTCTCCAGTATGAATTCTTTCCTGAGCTTTCAGATAAGGATTTTCTCCACTGTGAATTCTTTCATGAGCTTTCAGACTTTTCATTTGACTGAATGCCTTCCCGCACTTATGACATTTATACGGCTTCTCTCCAGTATGAATTCTTTCGTGAGCTTTCAGATTTGTCAATTGACTGAATGCCTTTCCGCACATATGGCACATATACTGCTTCGCTGCACTATGAATCATTTCATGAACTTTCAGACTCTCTAAACAACTGAATGCTTTGCTGCATATTTTGCAGAGGTATGGATTTTCTTCTGAATGAATTCTTTCATGAACTTTAAGACTATACAACTCACCAAATGCTTCACTGCATATCTGACAAATATACGGTTTTTCTTCTTTAATACTAATTTCTTCATCGACTTTAATATTGCGCAATTCGGAGAATGCTTTTTTACATATATGACAAACGTAAAGCTTTTCTCCTGCATGAATTTTTACATGAACTCCAAGACTCACTATGTCGTTGAATGTTTCGTCGCATATTTTGCAGGAAAATGGCTTTTCCCCGTCAAGAAGTTTTTCATGATCTTCAGCTTCATTTCTGCTTGTGAATGCTTTGCTGCATTGATCACAAATAGGCAATAGGCCTAGTCCTATCTTCTGCATGGCTTAAAAAAAGAATAGGAAAATCTGCTTCTCCAAATGGCTGCACGGCTGAAGAAATCCTTAAATGTACAAAAATGTAGTACACATTACAAAGAACATGCGTCCATAAATAAAAAATAGTTTATGTATGAAAAACATGCACTGATTTGATGAAAATGCCATAAAAGTTATATACTAATCTGGCAAATATATGATATGATAAAATATCAATGAGTTCAATATAGGGGAAATACAATGGGCATATAAAATTATAAAGCATAGCCAGAGGTAAAAAAGGTCGTCACATCGTTCACGGCGTCACTGTTCATATAGTGCTGACGAGCAAAAAAAAAAGGTCATCACACATGTTTCTTCTTCTTTATCACGCATTTCACTTACCCAAATACCCAATTTTGGCGCACCCTCACCTCGGTGCCCTGGGGGCATATGCCCCCTCGCTACGCCTCTGAGTATAGCGTGAAGAGACAAATCTTGTCCCACCCAAACATTTTAAACTCCCCCCCCCCAATGTCAAGGTGGCTAGAATAGACACTGCTAGGTGCTAATCTACCATTAAAATATCTGTAGCCAAAGTTTAGTGGTCAGCCGGCAAAATCAATTCCAGAAATTTGTCAGAGTGGGGGGTGTGGAAGCAGCAAGGCAAAGAGAAACTGAGAAGCCATGATTTAACTCTAGATTTAACAGTACTATAGTAGTAATACAAGACATAAATCATCCAAACCATCTTAATTTCATAATGCAACAGAGGTAGAGAAGGCCATTGCATTTTAAAAGATGCAGAAATTAAAGAAAGTCAAGTTGTACTTCAGCTCAGAGAAACTCACAAGATCAGCACAAGGCAAATAGTATCAGCCTGTGTTACTGTGAAATAAATTAATTATTTAATATTCTATAGCAGGGGTCTCCAGCTCAAATCAGATGGCGGGCCGCATTGGACCACAAACCCAACGTCGCGGGCCGCACATGATTACAAGTACCAGTAATACATTGGTCGAAGACTAAGACTCTAAGTAATTAACAGTGTAAAGTGTAAATGTAGTAAAGAACACAATGAAACATTGCATTACACATTGTTATTTATTCTTGCTCTATGTCCTTGTGGATAAGTAAGCAATTTGGTAACCTCATAGTCCTAAAAATAACGGTAATAACTGGTCATATAGCAAAAATTGTTATTTTCCCAAACTCGGTGGCGGGCCGGATGAAAATGTCCTGCGGGTCGGATCCGGCCCGCGGGCCGCCAGTTGGACAACCCTGTTCTAGAGAAAGCAATGGCCAATAATAACTACTAAATTACTGTCTGAAACAGTTATAGGGTGAGCGATAACAGAGATTACATTTCAATTATAAAGCCAACAAATATATTCCAACCAAATGAAAGCACACCAATATAATCCAGATTATAGAAAATTATTATTAGTGAGTAAGACTAGAAATTTCTCCAGCACAGTAACAAAAATGTATAATTTATAGTGAAATGAAATAGACCAAAATCAAAATACGTGTTGTGTATACTTTACATAAATAAATAAATATATGTAAAGCACACCCCTTCATAATGGCGTCCACCCATTTCGTCGAAACCCATTTTTCTGATTTCCCATTCTGTTGAAATTCCTATATCGCTGAATTCCCAACTGGCTGAATTTCGAAACTTACAAGAAAATTTTTGAAAATATCTTGGTACAGAAGGGAAAAATAAATGAGATGATGGCTGGCACACAAAGGAAATTGCAGCCAACCATACGGGTAAACATAATAGTGCACGCTTCATTTGGCCTGCTGAATAAAGAGTGCATCATTGTAACTTTAAGTTTTACAGTGGAAACATCTAATGGAACTGGAATCAGCTATAGGAAGTGCGCACTCTACGTGAATCATTTAGGGGTATGGTGATTGTCAACAGAATTGATATACGTAGTTGTATCATAGCTGAGGAACACTCAGTAATAAATCATAATTATAGCCTGTAAGTAAGTAGGCAAAATCTCGGAATTTATATAGCGAATTCAAAAGAGTAATCCAGTGGCTGCTTACTCCTAGGCGCTAAGTCTATCTTGAAATAACTGTAGCCAAAAGGTGGGGTTCATTCTGACAGGGTTATTTTGTTGATTAGTTGTGAAATTCGGCAAATGTAAATTCGGCAAAATGAGAGGTAACATTCATAACTGTATCATTTTACAATCTGAAACTTATATTTACCTTCAATATAGACAATTTAAACATGAAGCTGAACAAAAATTACTTGGACAAAACCGTTAATAGTAATTATCGACAGTAATTCTTAAACGTCTACATTAAATCAAATTCTGATTTATTCCAAATGCGGTAGTTTCTTAGTCGATCACACAAAATGGCGCCGATCAGAATATTCGCTACTGACTCTCCGAAAAACGTAATAAGAACTGGACCTATTAATATCGCAAGACTCCAGGCCTTTGGGGGAAAATTGAGGCTTTCGGGGGGATCGACTTGGTTGGAGGCAGTGGCGGCTCCACCGAGGGGGCCAGGGGGGCCCGTGCCCCCCTATTGACTGCCTGGCCCCCCAGTGGCCCCCAGTGGGCCCCCCAGTTGGGACCCTATACTTAATGCTACATACATTAAACAACAAATGGTTGGCACCCCATGATTAGAAGTTGCCCCCCAACGGCGCCCCCACTTGCCAAATCCTAGAGCCGCCACTGGTTGTAAGGGAAAATACACAGTTCAATGCAAAATTTGTGTAAGTGCTGGGATTTTGGGAAGGAATTCTGAGATTTGGGGGGGAATATCCCTCCTAACAGGCCTGTATAAAACACTGCCTTTAGTACAAGGCAAAGACCAAGATGTTTTGAAGCTAAGGTTTAATTTTTTTGCTTCAATTTTTTTAAAATAAATTAAAATGTTTTTATGTCTCAGGTAGCAATCATAATTATTGTCGGCTCCTGTTCTTTATGTTGTACATCCTCACAATAGCCTACATCTGTAGATGTTTATCCGCAGTATAGAAACAAGATTATTTTCATACATATTGTGCTGATATCCACTCCCACTCTTACATGCATATCATATGTAAGCATACATTATTGTACATTTTTAGTAGGCCTATATGTATTATATGCATATAATTTATAAGCAGTGTTTATTCTAGGCCTTCTTAGGGGGGAATTTCCCCCAAAGTTTGAAAAATTCCCTCTCCCCCCAAATTTTTTTAGATGTTGGCTGGTGGAATGGAAATCCCCCCCAAACGTGTGGAAACTCAAACCTTGTCCCCCAAACATTTCAAAATCCCCCCAATGTCAAGGGGGCTAGAATAAACACTGTTTATAAGGTATATACATATAATGATGTTGCGACATAAAAGTAGACCCTTGGGGCGTTTTATATAATAATAATAATAATAATAATAATAATAATAATAATAATAATAATAATAATAATAATAATAATAATAATAATAATAATAATAAATAGTAGTAGTAGTAGTAGGCCTAGTAGTAGTAGTAGTAGCAGTAGTAGTAGTAGTAGTAGTAGTAGTAGTAGTAGTAGTAGTAGTAGTAGTAGTAGTAGTAGTGGTAGTGGTAGTAGTAGTAGTAGTAGTAGCAGCAGTGGTGGTGGTAGTGGTAGTAGTAGTAGTAGTAGTGGTAGTAGTAGTAGTAGTAGTAGTAGTAGTGGTAGTAGTAGTAGTAGCAGCAGTAGTAGTAGTAGTAAACTTCTTTGGCTCCATTGTAGTAGTACATCAGCACCAGTCGATGGTCGCTTCAGTCAAAAATCATAGTCGTGATGTTGTCCGTGGTTGGTGGTTGTCCGCGGTGGGCAGTCGCAGGAAAGTATTTTCTAGAGGATGATAACATATCGAATCAATTTTCAAAGCTTTTGTTGACTATAAAGCCTGTGAGACAAAACACGGTTCATCTCTCAATCCATTTATTGCCATTTCACAAAATACTCGTCAGAACTTTAATTAATTTGTTAATGTCCTTCGTTCTCCCACAGTCATTGGCGCTATAGTTATCTCAGAGTGTCACCCCACACCTATAAAATCGATTATTGCTAATCATTGAGAATAATATAATAAATGCTTAAAACTTTAATAGAAAAAGAATGTCAATTCTGAAAAAGAATGCAGCGCATTGTATAATGTACAAAATAACTTGTGAGAAAATTGTCATAGCTTGTGCATAAAGTGTGTCAATTGTCTTTCATTTTAATTAAGTGTAAAGTTTAGCGATAATGATGCCGACGTTGCAATAAAATCTTGTTTTCAGAGTTCTGAGCCGAAACTTTTCGGTTTATGGTGGACGAACTTGAATGGTTGCCACTTTTGGTCCACGCTTTGATTTCGTTGGCCTGACTTTCGTTTTCAGTGAGATTTTCACGATGAGATTATAAAGAAGACAGTCCAAGAACTCAAAGATGGACAAAAGGCTTCCTCCAAGAAAGAGACCAAAACTTCCTCCGAAATCACCTACAAACAGAAACAATATTAAGCATTCACAGCGACTGGACTATCTCTCTGGAATGCATTGGCTCCAACAATTTGGGCCTCACTTCTTACTCTCTCGATCTGTTCAACGCGAAAGCTAATGCCTCACTATTTTATCATGCGACACCAATGCCAGGTGCGCCTCTGAGTAGAAATACTAGAGGCGCTATAACAATGTTACATTACATTGCGATGAACAATATATAATATCGCTGAATGCAGTCAACATAGGCCTACTAAAGTGTTCAAGACAGCACAAGCTACTCGGTTGGATTTCTTATGTAACTCAAAGCTAAACGGTTAAACTCGC
>CM030849.1:13219386-13224386 GCA_018105865.1 Metaphire vulgaris
AGGAAGAGGAAGACCCAGGAAAAAGTGGATGGACAACATCAGAGAAGACATGAACATGAAAGGAATTACAATAGTAGAAGGAAGACGATTGACAGAAGATAGAACTTCTTGGAAACATTTTGTGTCTAGCTATTGCCGCTGATGAGCTGGCAGAAAGCAAAGATGATGATGATGAATTTTCAGGATTCTTCTGAAGCACCGTATTTCAAATGTATCTATTTTCTTTTGCATATTTTTTGTTATTGTCCAGCATTCACACGGCACATAAACACCGATATTACATAACATTTTAATATTCTTTTTTAACATCATCATTTGTATTATTTCCAAAGCATAAAAATCATTGAAAGTTACATAATAACATAATAACCAACATCTGTAGAAGAACTTAATAATAACATTTGTAGAAGAACTTAATTATAATTATTATTACAATAATAGATCATTATAATATAATAGTATTTAATATAACATCCGTAGAAGAACTTAATTATTTTCTTTGTTGCTAATCCTAGGTTTCTTCTTACCTGTAGATGTTCTGATTCTCGCATCAGTCTAACGAATGTCAAAATTATGCAGCGAGCGGCGAATGCGATAAGCTGAATTGTGTTTAACTAAAACTGACTCTTCTTTTGATAGGTGAGAATGGACGTCCTGGACTCGATGGGTTGCCAGGACGTCCTGGACGCAAGGGACCAAAAGGATATCCAGGAGAAAGTGGTAACGCTGGAGAGTGCACATGCGGTCCACGTGCTTAGCGATTGTGAGCGAGCTGATTCTGATCGGATGCTTTCTTTACGCAAAGGGAACATGCACGATATAAGCCAATAGTATACTAAATGTCTGCTTCGAACATCTCTCCGTACTTCTGTCTTTTCTCCAATTCAAAATGTCACTAGACTCGATGAGACTGGGTAACATCGGGTAATACTTGATTGATACATAATACGTTTTGAATCTCGTAATAGAAGATGTATTGCGTATTCTGTTTAGACGATGTAACACCGACATAAACAGAGACAATTTGAACTTTAACGGAATTTTCTGCTATGAGTCATTGCTTTCGATCTTCAAATTATTATGCTTACCTTCTGTTTTATTATATTATTTCATAAGCTCTCTTTAATGTTTTGAATTGATTTCAACGTTTTCAAAGCTATTGTGCAGGACTAAGAACTTCAATAACCAATATTGATCATCAATGTTTTAGCATGCTTTTTAGCCATCTTCAGCTACAGTACAACTTACAGTCAACCTATATTGCTGTTCGACCTTATTTCTGCTTTTATAGTGAATAAAGCTGGCGAAACAAGAATTTAAAATCCCAGAGTTCCTGATGCACGAATCACATTTCACATAAGCATGCAGAGTAGTATCTAATAAAATGACTCACTTTGAGCTAAATTTATTGTTTCTACGCTCCACGGATCCAACTCTACAATATCAGATAGGTTTCGTTCTTCCAAAAATATCTTACTAAAATTTATGTTTCGATTTCGATTAATTCTTGGCCAGTTCAGTTACGAAATTCGCTAAGACTAACTGAATTCAAATTTGAGCACTGCAATAAATTAATTATTACTGTATTAATAATTAAACCAACTTCAAACAGTTCACGTTAATTAATAAGAGGTAGAATACTTCGATTGATGCGTGCATGATGCTGGTAGATTCTCTCCGCATTGTAATTCAAATCGTGCAATTCTGTGGACCAAATAGATGGATCAATTAATCAATCAATCAATCAAGAGAGACACAGAGAGAGATAGAGAGAGATAGAGAGAGATAGAGAGATAGAGAGACACAGAGAGAGATAGAGAGAGATAGAGAGAGATAGAGAGATAGAGAGATAGAGAGATAGAGAGATAGAGAGATAGAGAGATAGAGAGATAGAGAGATAGAGAGATAGAGAGATAGAGAGATAGAGAGATAGAGAGATAGAGAGATAGAGAGATAGAGAGATAGAGAGATAGAGAGATAGAGAGATAGAGAGATAGAGAGATAGAGAGATAGAGAGATAGAGAGATAGAGAGATAGAGAGATAGAGAGATAGAGAGATAGAGAGATAGAGAGATAGAGAGATAGAGAGATAGAGAGATAGAGAGATAGAGAGACACAGAGAGAGAGAGAGATAGAGAGATAGAGAGACACAGAGAGAGAGAGAGAGAGAGAGAGAGATAGAGAGATAGAGAGATAGAGAGATAGAGAGATAGAGAGGGATAGAGAGAGATTACGCGATCAAACAGAAGAGTATCAGCCAATGGCGCTTTAAGTCTAAACCGAGTTGGAGCCAGGTCATATCAGAGGATCAGTCCAGATCACTGATAGCTTACAGCAATCAGCGCTCGATATAGGCCATGGTATACAGTACAGGCACATTGTGAAGACAGGTCTATTAGCGAAATGTGCCGGTCATCCAAAGACCCTCCAGAGGGTCTGCAAATAAAATTATAGATGCATAACCAGAAATTTGTAAAGTCTAGTGTCGATCTTTCTAGAATTACTATGCATACTATTGCATAGTTTTGTAATAAAATGATACAGGGTACAAATTGTGGAATCTCTACTGTACTTATGAAGTGTACATTTTACAATAATAATTGCAATATGTGTGTTTAATTTGTTAAATATTTTGGTCAATGTTTTATAGTTAGTATGTGGTGCATGTTACTAGCAGTTCTGCAATGCTGCTACTTCATAATCGTAATATACATGATGGAGGCCAAGTCATATGTTATACAGAGTACAGAACAGTATACTATCGTCGCTGTCTAAGTAATACCTCACCTCTTATATAATCTATCTTTCTCAAATTGTATCAAAACCTTGGTATTTACTTTGACAGTAACTTGACCTTCAAAGAGCACTTTGCTAGACTCTCTCGACCCTGCTTTTACCAACTTGGGCAAATTAGGGTTATTTGTTCTTCGCTTTCTTTATCTGCAGCCAAATCTCTGGTTCATGTTTTGTGGCTAGTAAGTTAGACTATTGCAATTCCCTTTATCTTGGCCTGCCCAAAAGCCTGCTCTCCACTCTGCAATCTGTCCTAAAGGCTGCGGCTCGTCTTGTGGCTAAGGCTCCTCGCTACTCTGGCATCTCAGACTTTGTGCTTAACACCCTCCACTGGCTTCCAATTTCTGACCACATTAACCCATTCATGCCTGATTTTTTTTCGTTTGTAAAATGTGAAAACATTGTACTGTACATAAGACGTAACTAATCGCTACACACGAGGCCGAGATATTAAATATCATAAAGGGGTCAGTTTTTACTTGTTCAACTGGTATATATATAATATATATATATATATATATATATATATATATATATATATATATCAATGCCCTCGGTACTTCATTCCCAAGGACTTATCAAAAAAAAGGTCCGGAGACATTAAGAAATTATGTGGTTATATATATTTTTGTGAAGTCATATATATATATATATATATATATATATATATATGCATATATATGCATATATATGCATATATATATAGGCCTAGTGTACCCTCTACTACTGATGTCGTCATTTGTTAAACACAATATACTAATTAAATAACATTAACAATATATTTGTTAAAACAAGAAATGCGGTGCCAGTATTAAGGCCTACTTCAGGCGTGTTATAATGAAGTAGGCCCAGTCTAAAACGGCAACCGATTACTTTGAACTGACTGACCTGGACGTCAGAACAGTGATGACGAATTAGGAAACAGTTCTATGCCGAGGACCCAGGCGTTGCCGGGTCCCATCCCAGACGCCTCTGGTGACACTTCACCCACCCGAACTTGGGCATCATCAGTGATGAAACAAAAAGCAAGTAAGACGTATAGCAGGGCACAAAACAAAGCAATATTTCACGAAACAAAGCAAGTTCAATATTAGAATGACAAAAGACCACGAAATCACATGGAAAGAACGCAGATACAGACTACGGTCATCAAAAGAGACCAAAGGTCACGGGATGAACAGATTGAATGCTATTCTCAGTCAATCAGCGCTTTTGGAAACAAATAACAACCATGGGCGTCCGCCGAAATTTTTCCAGGGGTTTGCAAAACAGGGGTCTTGTGATGAAAAAATGAAAAAATTTTCCAGGGGTGCAAAACAAGGTTTTGTGACGAAAAAGTAATTTTACTTTTTCATAGCTCCAATTTTTTCAGAAGTGGGAGTGCAATTGCACGCCCTGCACCCTCCGGACGCCTATGATAACAACTCGTCTTCTGGAAATCTTACGACAAGAACTTTCTACTGCACGATCTCAGCCACCTCGCCTGGAACTGATGTACAACCGCAAGCAGTCACAGTCTCGACAAAGCTGGATCATCAACGATTTTGATTAGCCTTTATTTACTAACTTGTTTACTAGCTTACTTACGTACTATTTGCTTGCATATATATTTGCTTGTCTATTTATTCACTTAGAATTTATTTATTTATTTTATTTACTTGTTATTTACTTTACTTACTTACTTCGTTAATTGCCTACTTTTTCACTCAGAAGAACTTGACGTTGATTCCATAATTTCTATTCGTAAACATTCGGGTAACAGGTGGCTGAGTGATGACATCAAACAGGCACCGAAACACACACAGACTTACACACGCACTGGCACACACACGCACAAACGCACAGACAGTCCTGATATTGTCGTTAGCGCTGTTTTTCGTCGATTCGAAGTCCGTTCACGTGACAACGGATGGGATACCGAAGTAGAGGAGAAGGCTTTTTCTGGTGAGGAGGCCAAAGAAGAGGACATATGCGATGTCTTCGAAGGACGCTCAAGACGTGACAATGTCTCAGCAGACAGAAGCAGGGGGTCCTCCCATGGGAGGAGGAGGAGGAGGAGGAGGAGGAGGAGGAGTAGGGTCCTTTGCTGGGGTCCTTTCAACCGAGAACCCTTCAGCCGCTCGCCACCGTCTGGACCTTCGTCGTCGTTCACATGGCCTTCTCCTTCACCCACGGGCTTCCAGAGCAGCTACACCATATCGGTCCTC
>CM030849.1:13224486-13439486 GCA_018105865.1 Metaphire vulgaris
CGATATTCACAGTGGCGGTTCCAGGATTTCTTGGTGGTGGGGATGAAATTAATCCACAGGAAGTTGGTGGGGGATGAAAAGAGAAGGGAAAATCAATAAACTGACGAAAAAGGATGACAAAAGGGATGTTTTCCACTAATTTTGCTACACTTTTACCGAAAGATAGGCTGACAAGCAAAAAGAAGTTATCCGCAGGTCATACGCAACAAAAAAGTCCGGTATGGGATGCATCCCCACTCATCCCCCACGTGGAATCGCCGCTGGATATGCAGATGAAGTTTTTTTGTCCAAGAGTGTCTGACGACCTGTACCACTACGCTTGCTTTGCCGAAGCAGCTAGTTTAAACTGCTGTGCAATACAGTGGCGTAGTCAGGAATCCGGAATAGGGGGGGGGGGCACATTCACATTTTCGAGTAAAAAAAACTCGACGATCAAAAAAAGGTCCTCACAGAGTTCTTGGCACATCCTCGTATTCTGTTCCGATCGTGCAAACTACACCCCGCCACACACACACACACACACACACACACACACACACACACACACACACACACACACACACACACACACGTACACCACAAAAACAATTTCTCGACGGTTTTGTGCAAAATCCGCGACTGGTCCCAACCAGAGTACGAGATCTCGGTTCCCGTGCCCCTGGCTACACCATAGGTGCTGCGCTATGCATGGTTATGGCTAGGCACGCTTATTAAAGTATAATCAAGAGAAACTGAAAACGATTGAAAATTCGCGGGGTATTCACTCCTGCTTCCTTCGCAAAAGAGTTTTATTGTATCAGCCACATTAGAAAAAGATCGAAGATGTGTCGAAATGTTTGCTAGTGGACCATGCAGGCAAATAAAATCATTTGATTATAATAAATTGTCTCCGGACAAGCTTTGGAAAATCATCGATTTTTAATAGAGGGCTAATAGATCAATCATTCAAGACAGAACTTCGGATAGACCATCCATGTTAGCAATAACGTCGAAAGTCTAGATTCGGATGACTTCGACAATTTGGAGGAAAGTCCAAGAAAATCGGGTTACTGCACTGCGAAAACTTCTGAAGCGGGTCTTGCACACGTACTGTACTTGATGATTAGTTTGAAGTGCGGACACCTGATTGTTATTCACAAGCATCAAACATTTAGTGGGATGAAGTCGCGTGGCAAACCTGCCTACACGAAGCAATGCAGTAGGCTGTATTGCTTCGTGCCTTCACGAGGGATCACAAAAGAAGCAAACAAAGAGCAGATTTTTGCATTCGCGTAATTCTATAGGCCTAGTTGAATAAGAAATCACACAATGAGTGGACTTCTTCCGCACCATTCAAGTTGTTTGTACATAAAATTAGAACTATTCTCAATAGCTAAGCAAAGTCTACGTTGGCGAAGTTTTGTTTATAAATTTAGATTCCTTAAAAAGTCAATAAGTCAGTAAGTTGAAGAAAGCCAAACGTTAAGCGACTGATGTGCTGGAAATGCAAATATTTTATAAATAAAAATAGCTTCTATAGGACATTAGAAGTAATGCAAAGATTTGTAATCGACCTAATTTCTATAGCGTTCGTGTGAGCTTAATTCCTACGGAAAAGGTTTTCTCCGGCGTTTTTCTCATCTTCAACCCACTTCCTGTCTGTCCTGTTCTCTCTTGTATTCTTGTTATCGACCGGTTGTTGTGCGCATTTTTAGAATATTATTGTGTGCGACTGCTTTGTCGGGTATTTATTACAACGGTCCTTCTTAGTCGGCTGCTACACGAGCTTCACTGACTAACGCCGCTAGTATATTAAAGCACAGCGAAACCCGATACATCACACATACCATTTCAATTTCAAATCCGGCGGCTGTGTGACCGTGTGACTGTGTGACCGCCTGCGTATTGAAATCGGGCTTATAGAACATCTCCCGATTTCGGCGCTTACAAGGATCCACTGAGACAGACAGAGAGCCATCCAGGCAAACTCGGCGATTCGATTTTCATAGCTATGACACTGCAGAATAAAATATTGTAGAATAAAAAAGTACAACTGTAAATTAACGCGACATTTACGCAGTGGTTAAATTACTTTTGTAAAGATTGTAGTAGTAGTAGTATAGTAGTAGTAGTAGTAGTAGTAGTAGTAGTAGTAGTAGTAGTAGTAGTAGTAGTATAGTAGTAGTAGTAGTAGTTGTTGTTGTTGTAGCGGCAGCAGCAGTAGTAGTAGTGTATAATACTACTACTACTACTATTACTAGTAGTAGTAGTAGTAGTAGTAGTAGTAGTAGTAGTAGTAGTAGTAGTAGTAGTAGTAGTAGTAGCAGTAGATATTATTACAGCAAACAAATTCAGGTTAGTTTTCTGAATAATGCAACACCTTGAATCCACTGTCAATCTCTAAACACGGAACATTAATGTCTGAAATAAATGTTACGCAAATGAACAAAAATTTAGTGAATATTCGCAACTTGCAATGATGATGATGATGATGATGATGATGATGATGATGTTGATGATGATGATGATGATGATGATGATGATGATGATGATGATGATGATGGTGATGATGATGATGGTGGTGGTGGTGATGATGATAATGATGATGGTGATGATGATGATGATGATGGTAATGATGATGGTGATGATGATGATGATGGTGGTGGTGGTGATGATAATGATGATGGTGATGATGATGATGATGATGCTGATGATATTGAATAATGGTATTAATATAATAAAGCGACATTAGTATATGATCTGATCTAATCCTAAAACTCTATGTCACCACTTCATCATGCATAGAAGCATAAGCGGATGACTCACCAAACCGAAATCATTTAAGATCCAGGTCAAATAAAATAAAAAAAGATGGGTTCTAATCTTATAAAGTATTAGTAACAGTAACAATACTAACCTAAAAGGTACCATGAGACTGGGATAGGAGATTTTATATGAACTGTGCCTCTGTCCATCCAGCCAAGTCATTTCCCACAAAGGCCTGGAGTGTGGATAAAACACTGATCGACGATGGTTATTTATGCAAGTACACCTGCAACGTCGAGCGCGGTTAGTACTTGAATGGGTGACAATCCCGGGATCTATCCGTGGTGCCGGCCGACAATCAAGCCGTTCATCGCTTAGACGTCGATAAATTGTTAGCAGCGCTAAGCTGCGAAGGGTAAAACGAAGGTCTAGAGAAAGTAATGGCAACCTACTCTAGATTAATGGTGCAAGCCACCTGCGTTGCTGCTTGCCTGGTAACCGGAGGTCAGCACCGGCCCCAGCGCTCGAAATCGAGTATGGGACTACCTTTAGCTTTACACCTGTTTTAACAATTCGCCGAAGAGACACGCATTGTGTCGGTGGATTATAATATGCAATATAACTCCGCCGTGCAGTAGTGGCTCCAGGATTTGGCAAATAGGGGGGTGGGCGTTGGTGTGGCAACTGCTAAGCATAGGGACTAATTATTTGCTGATAGATATGTAGTATTAAGCATAGGGTCCTAACATGGGGCCACCGGGGGCAGTGGCGGCTCTAGGATTTGGCAAGTGGGGGGCCGTTGGGGTGGCAACTTCTTATCAGGGGCAACCATTTGTTGTTTAATGTATGTAGCATTAAGTATAGGGTCCCAATTTGGGGGGGGAGGCAGGCACTCAATAGGGGGGCACGCCCCCGCCCTCCGCCTCCCCCCGGTGGAGCCGCCACTGACCGGGGGGAGGCATTCAATAGGGGGTACGGGCCTCACAGACCACCTGTGGATCCGCCACTGCCGCCTTAGCTGGTGGGAAGCCCCTTATTGAGAAAAGAAGGAGCGGCACGCACGCACAGACACACATAGATGCACATGGTCTTTAATGTGGACGCGTCTATAAACACACACACAAAATAACGCACACAAGTATGCAATATGGACCCTATCGTGCAGAATAGTTTGCCTGTCTATAATCAGTCGCACTAGGCGACCGAAATCCTTACTATAGGCCTGAATTCTATCCACCGCAAATCTTGCTATCATCCTCCATAAAATACTTTCCTGCGACTGCCTACCTGGATCTACAACCTTGACCACCACGGACTGAGGATTGCGGACTATGGATTTGCCTAGATTGAGCGCTCGTGAATAAGCTGATGCACTGCTCCAAGCTTTCGGGCAGCGCTATATAAATTTCGTGTTTACTTACTTACTTGCTTACTGCAAGATGCAATCGGAGCGTACTTAGCCTACGCACAGAGGGATAAAAATAGGAAATTGTCCAATCGAATGGTTTCAAACTCGTCTATCATTTGCTACTTTATCTCCAATTTGTACAATATCCAGCGGCTATAATGTGCAGGGCAAACAGGTGTTTGGAGCCATAAGTCTAGCTCCTACTCTGCTACATTTGCGCACAGGCCAGTCATTAACACATCTGCCAGCGAAGTAGAATTTTTATACTCACGATTTACATGAGTATAATATGCAATCTAAAGTAGATCGATATTTTATAGTTCATCAATTTTTATCAGGTTCATCCGCGTCAATGCGCTGATGAGCAGGTGTTTCAAGCATAGTAGGCCTACGGTTAGTAATTCCTACGCAAACGTTCACTCTCTTGTATATTAATTATTTCAAAGCAATATGACGTCTTGATGTCCGATTTTCAATACACTTGCTGCTTAGTTGGTTAAAACATAGGTCTTCGGTGAAATAAACAAATATTTCAGGTAAACATATTACAGGTGGAAACAGGATAACTTGGTGGAGTAGGGGACTAGTGATACAGTTTCGGTTTCTGTAACTGTCATTGACTTTCATATCTGCATGTTATTAGTTAGTCATGCAATAGTCGCGAGCTGATGTTCTTGTATAGGCGCAACAGTATACATTGTCGCGTCTATCAATTGGAATTCTATTCGAATTTCGTGAAAATAATAATTAAGCGTAGAACATGTATATAATTACTAGGGATGACAGCTAAATTCAATTCAATTTGAGTGCAACAGTGGTTCTCACACAGGGCAAACCCTACTGAACCACTTTAAAACTTATTATTATTATTATTTATTATTAATTTGGTTGTTCAGTTACATTTATAAATCAATTGGTTTCGTATTTTCCTTTTGGAATAGAGATGCTTATAGTGACCTGAAAGATCGAACACGATGAATTGCAGAATGTTTAGTGTCTCTGGTTATTCTGGCGATTCTTCTATTTGATGCAGGTTGGCGATATAAATATCATCTAAACAGTTCTTTTACATGTATCAGACACATCATTTCTCTTTCCAGATGTTTAAATTACTATGCGTTAAATAAATTTTAAAGTTCTAATGTCGACTGTTGTAACACATATTATATATCTCTTAATGTTTTCTGCATTGCTTCAGCATTAGAAGGTATTTCCCTTTTATGAAATCATAGCTATAGGTTAATATGATATAACTAATTGATAAGGCTCTCAAACGATTTAATGCTTTCGGCATAGTGACAATCAATCAAACATGCCTTGATGTGATATAGCTGTGACCCTCTTTATGCTCATACCACTCTTGTCAACTCTTGTTGACTTATATAGGCCTACTAGTCAAATACCCACAGATATCTGTAAAGTCTTGAAAGGCAGATTTTTAATTTGAAATTTGAAATCTAAATTCAGGACCTGTTATTATGATAATATTTTAACTTTATCCATTCAATTACCCGGAAAGTTTCATTCTGTTCGCAATCGTAGGCCACGAGCCTTATTTAAGTAGCCTATACTTGTATCCGTTTAACATTCAAATTCTGAATATATAATTGAAATTCGAATAGCAAGGCATTCTAATAAATAAAGAGAAGGAAATTCTGCGGCGAATAGATTAACTAATATGATGCAATATCGTCTATAGAGATATTCATCATTTACCATCTCTGAAAAATCGCCATCACACGGAACATCCAATCAAGTAACAAGTCTTCTTTTGGAGATGGACTTGAAAAATAATATCCTAAGTATTCTTGTACAGTATATCAGTGTCTATTCTAGGCCTGTTGGGGGGGGGGATCCCCCAACGTTGTAAAATCCCCCTTCCAAAAAATTTGTATATGTTGGCTTGGAGGATGGCAATTTCCCCACCAAAAGCGTGGAGAGACAAATCTTGTCCCCCAAACATTTCAAACTCCTCCCCAATGTCAAGGTGGCTAGAATAAACACTGCTTGTATATTATAGCTTGATGCTCTGAAAAAAGTTAATTGAGATCACTGTTATAGTTAATTTACAAGTACGAGCGTAGGGCCTAAATGTACAGAATACCCCATTTGATAGTTGCACTGTCGACGTCGCGATGATGGAATCCATTTCCTGCAGTAAACAGAATTAATGGCAGTATGCTATCGATTTTTCTTACTCTTACTGCAACGATATTATTATTATCATTATTATTATTATTATTATTATTATTATTATTATTATTATTATTATTATTATTATTATTATTATTATTATTATTATTATTATTATTATTATTATTATTATTATTATTATTATTATTATTATTATTATTATTATTATTATTATTATTATTATTATTATTATTATTATTATTATTATTATTATTATTATTATTATTATTATTATTATTATTATTATTATTATTATTATTATTATTATTATTATTATTATTATTATTATTATTATTATTATTATTATTATTATTATTATTATTATTATTATCATTATTACGAACATTTCTAAAGCGCAAGTTCGCGGTGCAGCAAATGATGTGCTTACTTGCACTGCAGCTCTATTATGTACTATGATATGTGTCAGAGCAAGAAAAACACCCATCCAAGACATGGTCGTTCCTCAAGAACTTTCATTCAACATTTCACTTAAATTAAGGGAATCGTTTAAAAATTTCTATGTCAATTTTTGACTCAAGGAAAATTACTCAATCATGCTTTTTGGAGCTTGTATTGAAACATTTAATGGTACTCGCAATAGGCCTCCCGACGACCCCTCAATATCCTTCACAGCTACATCCACCCCACTGCTACATTTTCCCAACAACTACATCCACCTAAGCTCGACGTGTTCCCCCTCACTGCTCCAGGTCACAAATCGCCCCCCGTTTACGACATATTACTAAATTCATGTGGTGGTCCAATAAAAGTTTATCTATCTATCTATCTATCTATCTATCTATCTATCTATCTATCTATCTATCTATCTATCTATCTATCTATCTATCTATCTATCTATCTATCTATCTATCTATCTATCTATCTATCTATCTATCTATCTATCTATCTATCTATCTATCTATCTATCTATCTATCTATCTATCTATCTATCTATCTATCTATCTATCTATCTATCTATCTATCTATCTATCTATCTATCTATCTATCTATCTATCTATCTATCTATCTATCTATCTATCTATCTATCTATCCATCTATCTATCTATCTATCTATCTATCTATTATATATTAAGACATAATTTGTGAACTATGCATGCACTCTTCTCAAAGTACAGAAGACGACCGAGTGGCCTTTTGACCTTTCCCTCTGCGAAACGCCCAATCTATATATTTTATTTAAGCCCCGGACCAAACTTGCAAGAGAAACATCCTGACAATAGCACTCGTGATTCACTTTTCTAGATCGTGTAGGAATATTTCATACAGTTTTGTATCTGTGTACATTGTTATGTGGAAATCGAATATTACGCATGCCAATTGTTTTATCAAAACAGAGTGAAGTCAAAAGAATTCTGAAACGATGAATGAACAATAAGCCTTCTGTCAGCAATTGACTGTAGAAAGTAGATTGACTACTGAAAACAGTTGCCATTAGCAATATTAAATATATCAACAGCTTTTCATATGTAAGTGCCATAAAACAGACAATGATAAACATTGGCAAGTCCGCAGCGGTGTTGTTTACCATTGCTGCTGTGATTATTATAATGAAATTCGTCAATTTTCACATCTCCTCACTGGAAAGTGAGCACGAGAAAAAAAATATAACGGTCTTAGAGACGGCTCAAGAAGATCCAGCACTGCTGACGTTATTTACGACGTTCGAGGAAATGAAAACCACGCCTCATCGCGAATTCGCTCAGGGACTTGTTCTGGCCAATTGGCCGTTATTCAAGCCCCGCGTTCGACCGGTTCTGTTTCTAAACTACGTAAATTCGATGACGGCGATACGCGCTAGAGCCGCGGGTTGGGAGATTCTGAGCGTGAATCGATCGAATTCACGCGGAGTACCGTACCTGAAAGACCTGTTCATGACCGTATTTGAGCAATACGATTCCCTGCTCTATGGATACGCGTACGGAGATCTGTTGTTCGACGGCGGACTTCTGAAGACTCTTAACGCTGTCAAGAGAGTTAGCACCAGCTTGGATGGCAACATTTTGATGGCAGGGAGGAGAACTAACGTAATGCTTAATCAGAAAGATTCACGATGGAGCCAAGATTCATTTACAGTGGAGCAATTGCATTCGCTAGCGACAATGAACGGAACTTTGGTGCACGTGTCATCCATAGATTATTTCTTTTTTAGCAAGCAAGGTATTTCATGTATATATATATATATATATATATATATATATATTATATACATATATACATATATATAGGCCTATATACAGTGTTTTTCTGCCGGAACGCGCCGGATCGGCGCTCCGGACCTTTTCTTTCGAATTTTATGAATTTTTAATTTATATTAATTTAATTAAATTATTTTAAATATTTGTATAGCTCTTCCAGGCTGTGAATTATTTTAATTATTTTTATAGCTTTTCCAGTCTGTGACTGACTATATACAGTGCCGTATTAACCATGGTGCAACTGGTGCACTTGCCCCATGCCCACTGGTTCAATTTAAAAAAAAAAAATAATCCTTTAAATTAACTTATGAATTTTTAACGCTAAATAGCGCTAACTAATTCATTGCAAAAGATCTTGTACAGTAGTTTTCTATATTTTAAAATTAATTTTCTTAAATTTCGGGCAAATATTTAAAACTTCGAACTTGTAGGGTTGAGGGCCTTTTAAAGTTTTGTTGCGTTGTTTGCCACAGACCTCCAAAAGAGTTAATCCGGCACTGACTATATAACTCATGATCTGTTAACTTATAGTACAGAATTTATAGTTAGGCCTATTACTTATATTATTAATATTTATTATAATTAATATAATAATAATATTAATATATATATATATTAAATGCGCTATAATGAAATAATCCAAGTTTCATTGTAATACACGAAGATGCGTTCCGGCACCTTTTTTCTAGAAAAAAGCACTGTATATATACATATATTATTCTTAAAATTTAGCTCAAATAGCAACAAGATTTAGTGTCACATAAACCCGCGTCACTTAAACCCGTTCTGATAATACAGGCGTCATATAAACTCGGGTAACTTAGACCCACGTCACTTATACACATATTAAACACATACAGTTAAAATGTTTCATTAACTATATTTCTGTTTTATCCCTGTGGGCCCTACGGCTCCTCTGGGTATATTCCCTGTCTCCTGTGCCCATGGGGCATTTGTTACATTGTTCTGAAGGAACCGCCCTTCTGTCAGACCGCAGCGAACAATGGCTATCGACGAAAGGTATGCGACTGCATCTACAAGCATTTGAGGTGGCTGAGACCGCCCATTTAATTGCTTCTGTGACAAGACGACACAAAAGCTGTAATTTGCATTGAATGGCGTGTCTCTATTATTGACACATTCCAGTGTCCAATGATAGCCATATGTCAGACCATTCATTGCTCGACGAACGGCAAGAAGCAATGTCCCCCAGAAACTATGGAAACCTCAAAAACGGCCTTACGTGTATTTGTACAGTATATTCGGTAGCCAAAGTCTCCTTTGCGGTTTTACGCGGCGACAGGGTTAATAACCATACCATAATTTGAAAATGAGTAAGAACGTCTGAAATAATAACTAGACGGCTTATGATGTGTTCAAATTCTAACCGCTTTCTTTCTGCTAGATTCCTAAGAGCACACAGAGTTCGATAGACGCCAGGCAACAAAGTTAGTCGGTTTAAACTTTAGACAATAACTCGAGGTAATTTGAATTTAAATCAATAATCATACAACACAAACCCCGACAGTACACAAGTATTTAAACAAATATTGTCTAAACTCAGTGAACGACTAAGGTATTATCTGACTGGGGGTTTAACTGATGCGGGTTTAAGTGACGCGTAACCAGTCACACCTAATTCTTAAATACCCATTCACTTTTAATGAGCAAAAAAGGGCATCCGTAATGAGTGATTTTACCATAAGGCACAAAACATAGGGGATAATTGATACTCTATCCCCCTCTTACCAATTATTGGGGGCACCGTCCCTCACCGTCCCCCCGTGTTTTACGCCCTTGTGTGTGTATAATGAATTTGGAAAGTCTTTCCTGTCATCAGGTTGTTCACTTGACTGGTCGACTGTGTTCGATATCGTGGTCGGCACACCGTCTCACGACAGCTACCTTGTGAGCATGGCCAAACTTCAGGGCGTTAACGACATCGATAGTACAGCGACGCTGCTAGCCGTTCATATTTCGCAGAAGGGAATTCCAATAAAGGGAACCCGAAATTCGGAAGCATGGCTTAACCCCCGTCGAACTGGATGTTTCAGACGTCAACACAGTTTTCCAATGAGCGCAAAACTTTCGACTGCTGTAGATTTCGAAGGAAATACTTTTGTAGTTCGGCGACAAAATATCAGTACAGGTGGCAATTAGTGGTAAAATATGCTGTGAATTTTCGTCGCACCCATTGGGCGATTTTCCTAAGGTTGTAATTTGGAGTTTTTATTACAGAAAAACAATGATGCTCAATTTATGCTATATCCAGGGTGCGATTTGCGACATAGAGCAGTGGGAGGGGGGGGTATGTCGAGCTTGGAGGGATGTAGTTATTGGGGAAGTGTAGCAGTGGGGGTGTACTGGTGGGGGATGTAGCAGTAAGGGGAATGAAGTTGGGCAGTGGGGGGAAGTCCCCCATTCCCCTACAAATCGCGCCCTGGTTATATCTCAACGTTTCCAAATGCATGTAATTGAGCAACCTAAAGTATACCATTCACCAGTCTTTTCTGAATTTTTCAAATTTGTCGAATATCTATTTTCAAATGTGCACACCTGCTCGCCACTTTTTCTTTCGGTGATAGGAAGCAGGTCACACATTTGCTGTCTGAATTCAATAATTGATATTTTAATATTTTCAATTTTTTTACGAAATTGCCAAAGATATCCTTTTCTGATTCACTTAATATTATAACTATATAATCCAACGGTTCTTGACCTTTATAGTGCCGCAACCCTTTTAATTCAATTCCCCATGATGTGGCGACCCCCAACGGTAAAATTATTTTCGTTCACATTGTAAACTGCTAAAAATAATAATACTACGAAAATCAAAATGTTCGAAATGTTCGAAATTGTTATTATTTAATTGTCTCCATGTCTATCCTCGAATGACAATTATAGTAAAACAACTAGTACGTCGTAACTACCACTGAGGAAATTGTGTACAATAACAATAAAAGAGACAACCTCATATTTCTGATGGTCTCGGGCGACCCCTGGCAAATCGTCATTCGACCCCCGTGGGGTCGCGACCCACAGGTTGAGAACCGCTGATAGGCTATATTGTAATCAAATCCCAATTCTGCCTCAACGTCTGAAATTTGCGACCCTCGAAGCATTTGCAAGAGTCGGGAAGTAAATTCCTTTTCTTTTCAGTGGTCGGGCGATCGAATTTTGTGATAAGCTGATAAACGTCTTTTCGTTCGTAATATTTCCTAAGCTTTTGGTGGCGGATATTTAGACAATTGAGCTAAATGAGTGACGCTTATGGATGGAGATGGAAACTCGTGCTTTGCTCACGGACGCCCGCACATTAGGGCAAGAGGATGCACTTGCCCCTCCCCTGGAAAATGCAAATAATATTTCACATTGAAATTTGAAAACCTTGCTGAAATGTTAACCGTGACCATTGCGCTGAAATGTGTTTTGCCCCTCTTTAAAAGATTTCTGTGGGCGCCCATGGCCTTGATCCGTTCAGTGATGAGGAATTTCCCTGTATTTTCAGGTAACACTGATGTTCAAAATATACTATGTATTAATCTTATGTATTATTTTCTTTTCGTATTAATCTTATATATGCATTAAATCCTATGTAGTAATACAGGTAAATCTTGATTGGAGAGCAGGAATGCCTATAGGAATACCAATAACCAATGACTGTTCGAGACGTGCCTATTTATAATTCTATTAACCCCTTAACCGTATATTTAACTGTAACTCAATGTAAAATGGACGGATATATCCGGGATCCCCAGTTAAGGGGTTAAGGCACCGATGACGAGCGCCAGAGATTAATGGATCGAAACCATTAAATAAACTGGACGAAACAAAATCCAGGGGACAGAGGTTAAGAGATTAAGTTCTAGTCAGTGTTCAGTGAGAGAAAGTGATTAGTCGGAATTTAGAAAGTGCAGTGGGCAGATAGACAGCGGCGGCTCTAGGATTTGGCAAGTGGGGGCCGTTGGGGTGGCAACTTCTAATTATGGGGGAACCATTTGTTGTTTAATGTATGTAGCATTAAGTATAGGGTCCCAACTGGGGGGCCACTGGGGGGCAGACACTCAATAGAGAGGCACGGGCTCCCCCTGGCCCCCCGGTGGAGCCGCCACTGCAGATAGACTAAAGTATTCGGCGTCCGAGGCAAGGTATAAATTTTGTGGCCCTAAATTCCGGTGATGGTCTTTTTTGCTAATCCAAGTTCTAGCAACAACGTACTGTACGACATACAAACTTTTAACCTCTAAAAGCTTTTCTCGGAAGATTGCGCATCACAGGACGGCGCCCAGGGCTTCCCCGGCCCGCCCACTAGCTACGGCTCAGGCAGTGGGGAGATAGAGCTGTCGGTTGCTGTTAGAGAGGGTCGGGAGAGGATCTGTTGTCCGGTTGATCAGTCAGATTGAAGGTTTACCAGACAAGTCTAGTCGACTAGAACTGAAGGAAGTGTCATTTTATTTAATAATGTCTTAAAATTAAGTTGGGCTTGTTCTAGGTTTTAGTTTTTGATATTGGTGCAGTGGCTATCTTTAATATGTTTCTCAGCTACGTGGTAATTTACAGTGTAAACACACGTTCTTGTTTTGTCTTGTCAATAAAATATATCAAAAGTGCAGTTCACTCTTTTAGTTTTTATGTCTAATCATCCGTGGAGTAAATTTTCCCACAGACATGGACATGGGTTGGATCCATCCATGGGTTTGGTTGGATAAGTTGGATCAGAACTGTCAATGTTTATGGTGGGTTGGGTATGAAAATAAGTCGTAGTTTAAGAAATTATAATGCATTACGATGAGTTGGGTTGTGAAAAAAGGCCGTTTTAAAGGGGGTTTCAGATGATTTGTTGCGGGAGCAGGTCCTCAAAATGCCCATGCACCCTTAGCCTTCGCACATGCCGACAAGCGCTTTTTCACTGACAGTATCGACTTCTTGACCTGGTCTTCAGGCAAACTCTTCCAGATATTCTTCAGCACAGTCTTCAACTCCGTGACGTTCTGTGGCTTTGGCTGATACTTTTGATATCTGTCGAGCATGATTCCCCAGACGTGGAAGTCAAGTGGATTGATATCTGGGGAGTTGGGTGGCCAGTCATCTTTCTTGATGAAATCTGGACAATTTCTCTACAGAAAATCCTGGGTCCTGAGAGCAGAGTGGGCAGGTGTTCCGTCTTGCTGGAATATGAAATCTTCTCCAAGCAAACCAAGACAGCCCTGCATCCAATCATAATGCTGCTGTGTTTATCTGTTGGCCGTAAGTAACCCTTGACCTTGTCTGGCGCTATGACAACGACGCCATTTTAGACTTAAAAACAATACATTTTATTATGACGTCATATTCCGTTGTCAATTTCAAAATTTGGGTCTCTTTAGTTTTTTGGCCATATTTCAGCAAATACTAAAGATATCAGCATGAAATTTGGCAATTACATCAGAAACATTCCCAGGTATATGGGCTATAAATCTTATTGAAATCCCTACACACGCGCCGAGATATTAAATATCATAAAGGGGCCACTTTTTACTTTTACACCCTGTACAAATATACAGTATATAATTATATGTATGTGCGTGTGTGTGCGTGCGTGTGTGCGACATTATCTTCATTGATATCCGGGTCAAATAGTGAAAATATTTTGAAAATCGGTTCACATTTACCAAAGTTATGGACAAATATAGTGTCATGTTTTTAATTGGCAACAAGTTTATATAAACATAGCCTAGCTTACTACTGCTAGGTTCCGAGACTGAAGCAAGATGACCACTATACCGAGAAGTTTCACATGCAGCCAGTACACACCAAGACGATTACATATGCTAAAATTACGTACTTGGAGATCTATCATGAGTTCAGACGTAAGAAGCAAGACAGACAAGCATACAGCTAAAGACAGGCAGGTGTTTCAAGAGAAGATCATTTAATAACTGCAATTATTATTATTATTATTATTATTATTATTATTATTATTATTATTATTATTCGACGATTTGTGAAGCGCCGTAACATGGCCATCGGCCAAAACCAAAAGCGCTGTACAGTCAAACAGTCAACTATACGATATGGTAAACAAATACGTTTTCAGCTCTTTAGCAAACGTTTCAGGTGAAGTAATCCCGACCAGCGCATCAGGGAGCGCGTTCCACAGACGTGGGTTGCCGCGAGTCATAGAACGCTCGCCAAACTTCGGAGTCCTGGCCGGAGGAGGAACGTACAGCCGGTGGCGGTTGCTGGATCTCAGCTGGAGACGGCACCCAGTCGTCGTTTGTCGTCGTACTAGGCATGCCAAGTAGTCGGGACAGGCTGGGTCCCGAAGAGCACGAAAAGTTAACCAACACCGCTTGTATACTATACGCTCCGGGACCCGAAGCCAATGGAGCTTGTCCTTTAGCGCAGGTGTCACATGATCGTGCCACCTCAAGCCGAAAATAATCCGGGCCGAGGCGTTGATGACTGCCTGAAGCCTACTGAGCTGGTTCCCAGGTAGTCCGAGAAGAAGACTGTTGCTGTAGTCCAGTCTTGAGAGTACCAGAGCACGGACAAGCTGAATGGCGGCCGGTATTGTTATGTAACGACGAACTGTCCGAATTTGCCGGAGTTGGAAGTAGCAAGAGCGAGTCACGGCGGTAAGATGCCCGACGAGGGTCAGCGAGGAGTCGATGAGCACCCCCAGGAGGCGAAGCTCGTTGGATGGAGCCACTTCTTTGCCACCTATCTCGAACGGTGTTGGGTCAATAAGGTGGCCCCTCCTCGGGGTGCTCAGCCACAGCAGCTCCGTCTTGTCAGGGTTGAGGGCGAGACGGTTCGATGCCATCCATTCCGCCACCTCGAGCACACAGTCCTGGACCCGAGTTCGCAGCTCGCCAGTCTCGCCTGGGGGGCAGGCGGCGTATACCTGCACATCATCGGCGTACGCGTGGGAGGACAGGCCGAGCGAGTCGATGACACGCCCGACATCGGCAATTGTTATTGCGCTTTTGGATTCTATCTAGTGCATGAATCCTTTGGCATGACCTTAGTATCCCTTGCCTCAGGGTCGCCACTGCATTTCACATAGTTAGCCACTGTTCCAGGACATGACCACTTTCATTTGTAATGTAACTCGAAGTTACAGTAAGGATTGGTCAAATATGTTCGAAATTATTTCTTAAAATCAAGCGATGAAAATATGTTTGAATTTGAATATGCTTTTTGATTCTGACTAACCACGATAGTAATATATTAAAAATTCTTTGCCGTTAAAATTAAATATTCGCATTTTACGTGATTTTTGATGATTTATGATTTATCGAGTTGTTTCTTTCTTCGCATGAAATTACTGCATTAGGCCTACTCAATGCTATCTTAAACAAAGGCAATATTATTATAATATATTGAGTTAATTGATTTCACGTTGACATCTTTCAATTTACAATCGGTTTGATCATTTCATTATGTATCCAGATGTTTCTTATTCATTTTCCGTTTGCGTTTGCAATTGTTGCTAGTGTAGAATAAAGTCATTGACTATGCGAAGAATAAATGGATACCATATTAAACTTTATGCAAACTGACATAGCATATATCATACTGTACATCAAAATATTTTCAACTTCTACAGTACAAAACGCTGTGACATTTTCTCTATAAGAAGACAACGTTGAGGTTGGTGCAATCATTGACGACTTACGCTGAGCAACTCTGTCCATTTGGATCAGTTGGTCGAACGGTGATCTACAATGACGAAAAGATTCGTAAAACTCTTAATGATGATGATTCTCATTGTGACCAGTCTTCTGCTGATGGCTGCGACTATAGGTTATGACGGCTATTCGCATAATATTCGCATAATATTCGCATGATATTTCGAGTATTTGGCTCATTGAGCGAATAGTGTAGGACCTTTGTAAAATATTTGAATACCGCATGGTGTCGTACGGGCTCAGTTATTATTGAACCAGAAACGGTGTGTAGATGCAGTGGCGTAGCGAGGGGGCAGAGGGGGAGAAGCGCCCCAGGCGGCACTTGCTCTAGGGGCGGCACTTTCGAGATTTCTTAGATTTTTTGCCTGTCGGAGACTTTTTTGGATAGTTGATAACGTTTTTTTGCTTGTCAGAGACTTTTTTGGAGAGTTGATAACGTTTTTTTGCCTGTCAGACTTTTTTCGGAGAATTGAGGGCGGTACTTTTTCCTCGCCTCGGGCGGCACTTTTCCTCACTACGCCACTGTGTAGAAGGCCTACACTGTGTACGGATACAGAAGTCAACTCTATTGTCACTATAACTCTAAGAAAACTTGGTCGATCTCTGTAAAAATTTGGATGGCTTGTGTGTGACTGAATTCAGAATCATGGGATATAAAAACGCACCCTCACCGTCCTTTAGCTATTTTTCGACTCAATGTATATAGTTAGTTATCTTCTCTTAGACAACAAAGGTCCGCAGCGTTGATCTACTATGGCCGCAATCATGTGCGTTGTCGCATTCTTTTCCGATTGTTGAGGGCGTGCCGTTGCTGAGCTGTTGCACACAGGTGCGGTGAGGGCGACCAAGAGGTCTTTTCCATCCTAGGGTTGAATTCCTTTCTGATTTGCAGTTGATGGCTGCAGAGATAGGGCGCCGTGGACCGGTGTGTCGGGGTTTCGGCTCTAATTCAATTTGGATTTGTTGCGCCATCGGCTGATGTCCTGGGCATTATGATGGTGGCGCTATAGAAGTTGATTGATTGTCGTCATTTACACTGCAAATCATTACCCCACTGAGAGTATTAAATTTTCATTTAGACTCCTACGATTTTTGCGCGGGACCCGCTACATGTCCTCCCGGAAAGACGTGCAAGGATAGGTGCATTTAGGACCAATCATTTCCTTCTCCGGATCCAATATGCGAACGGATGGACGCAGTTTCCCGTAAGTTGAATTGCAGTATGGCGTGAATAGCAGAAACATGGCCATTAAGTTTATACCAGCAGAACCTTTCGAACAGTCTCGAACTGAATACATTATTTGGCTGATCAAATATCTGGAATAAGATTTTCAATTCTTGCCTTCCTCATCATGCAGTAGGCTAGGCCTATCGCGAAGAGAAGCTAACCATGCCGGGGCTGTTCCACGTTGGTGATGACTGGGGATACCTCCGTAACATCCCCCACCGATCCCTTTTTGCTTGTCGGCGTTTTCGTTTTCAGGGTTTACCGGGTCCGAGTGGCTATATGTAGGAAGCTGATGGTCTTAACTTTTTGGCCTATTAGCCCTTTTCGGGAAGGTATTTGAATCATTATTTCACTGACAAACACTGAAAATGACTGTTTTGCTTGTCAAAGTTTTTCTGGACTTGTCGCACCCCCACCAATTTTCTAGAAATTCATTGCATCCCCCACCAAGAATTCTTTGAACCGCCACTGCAGTGGCGGCTCCACCGGGGCGGGGCAGAGAGGCCCGTGCCCCCTATTGTGTGCCTGGCCCCCCAGTTGGGACCCTATACTTAATGCTACATACATTAATCAACAAATGGTTGGCCCCCATGATTAGAAGTTACCACCCCAACGCCCCCCCCCCCTCACTTGCCGAATCCTAGAGCCGCCACTGCGCCGCTGTAACCGCGTGTTTGCATTTTCTATTTCAGGATATTGAAAAATTCAACGACTTCTCTCACCAGCTGTCCCGGATGCTGTTAAACTATGCCATTGTGGGCTTCAAAAGCAAGGGCCATAGTTTGATTAGCATTTTCAATGTTTTAGATTAAGATATAATAACTCTAAAATTAATATGAATTTATTGGGCTAGTTTCATTTTTTATAGCGATTTGGGTGGCATGGATGGGCATTAAGGGCCTATAAGTAATTGTAAATTTCGAAAATTTATTTACTATTTCTTATTTTCTAGAGTGATTGCAATCAGTTCTGGAGTATCTGAAGTCAGTCGTGCTGCTTAAATGCATTGAAAGAGAATAATTGTCAAACTCCACTTTTCTCTACTATGCTTTGCGTCGTTTTTCTCAAGCAGGGCTTTAAATTGATATAGCGCTTTGTATTTGTGAACTTATCTGACTAAAGTAATAAAGTAACATGCAAACCACATTAATCAGCAGTGGCCATTCCTAGGGTTCATCTGACTGCATAAAGTATACGGTATATATATATATATATATATATATATGTGTGTGTGTGTAATTATTATATGTTCAGAGCTGTCATGGTGTTTTCGAAAGGGCCTCTCCAAATCACCCAGCATAATATTGTGCCCACCTTTCACCTAGCAATATAGGAAACTGGAGAGAAATTTCCATTTTGTTTTGAAAATATGCAGAGGGTAGCAAGAATTCACATTGACGGGATATGCTGCAAAACATTCAGCTGCCAAAGCACCCTGAAAATTCTGTGAAAGAATTCATACTGGAGAAAGGCCTTGTGTTTGTAAAATATGCGAGAAAACTTTCACCCAAATGTTCAGTCTTAAAGTTCGCGAACGAATTCATACAGGAGAAAAGCCCTATATATGTAAAGTATGTACAAAAACATTCAGTCAGTTATGCAGTTTCAAAATTCACCGGCGTATTCATACCGGAGAAAAACCATATGTCTGCAACAAATGCAAGAAAGCGTTCAGTCAAATGGTGACCCTCAAACGTCATGAAAAAATTCACACCGGTGAAAGGCCTTATGTTTGTAAACTATGCACAAAAGCATTCAATCAAATGGGAGATATGAAGTGTCATGCAAGAATTCATATTGGAGAGAAGCCATATGGTTGCAACAAATGTACAAAAACATTCACTCGAAAAGTACATCTTAAAGTTCATGAACGAACTCATACCGTTGAAAAGCCTTTCATTTGTGAAATATGCACAAAGCATTCATTCAGTTATGCAGTTTCAAAATTCACCAATGAATTCATGCCAGAAAGAAGCCATATGTTTGCAACACATGCGAGAAAGAGTTCAGTCAAATGGCAGTCCTCAATCGTCACGAAAAAAATACACACTGGTGAAAGACCATATGTATGTAAAATATGCATGAAAGCATTCTGTCAAATGGCAGATATGAAACGTCATGAAAGAATTCATACCGGAGTAAAGCCGTATGGTTGCAAAAGATGTACAAAATCTTTCACTCAAAAAGAACAATTTAAACTTCATGAAAGCATGCATGTTGGACTAGGACCGTGTAATCGGAAAATACCGGTATTCAAGAAACGGCCTTCCAAAGTAGATCAACCGAAACCTATGAAAAATGTTGATTTTAAGGAAAAATCTGTTGGAATCATTTCTCATGATGTGCTCTGTGATAAGCAAGGAAAGAAAACCTATTTTGATGGCGCTATACAAATATGCTAGTTTATTAGATCACATTGTATTGTATGCTTTCTCAAAGAAGATAGTGAGAAAAAATAATCAGGTTTATGGCCATTCCATTCCAGATTTTATGCAGAAACTTTTATTTCAAAGATCAGATGACTAGCCACAACAACCACTGAAAAATTTCAAACTCCATGTTGAACAATTAACTATTACAGCTTTATACTAATTAGATTTAAAATCATTGCATTTCTCTTTGGCAAATGAACTTTTAAATTTAAATAAAAAAATTGCAGTTTCAGCAACTGACTTCCTATAAGGCCTACCGGTACTTTGAAAAATTTAATAGTACCGCTACATGTGTACCGGTACATTCCAAAGCACAGAGACAAGTGTAATGTTACGGTAGCGTTTGAAAAACCAATAACGATCACAATTTTCAGCCAAACTAAGTATCACAAGATATTTCCTAGACTAGTATTCCATTTGCAGCAGATGTGTGCCATTTCTCTGAATTTACTGATATTCAGCATCATCAACTGATTTTTTCTTGTTCAAAATGTCAAAATCACCTCACCATGTTCTACTCTTATTGCAGCTGTATTCGACTCTATTTTCAGGTCACTGTTTGCAGATCTTAATTTTAATATTTCTTGAGAAGCAAGGAAAAACATCAACCGTCCAAGTGAAGAGGATAATAGATCAGAAAAATAATGGCTTTTTACCACAAATCTTTGATTAAAAAATCCACAACACAACTGGCTCAACATCAAAACAATCTTGGTTTGGCCATTTACCTTGAAGTATCCTGTTCCACAAATTTTTCTTCAATATCAATATCTGTATGATGCTTCAGGTGATCAAAGTTTTGACAAGGATTTCTTATAAATTGTCTTAAATATATTACTTTCCACTATTTTTGTGACTTTTTGAGTGCTTCATGAGATATATTTTCTGTGTGTATCCTATACCACATACAGGACATATGTATGGTGTTTTTCCAGGATGGATTCTTTCATGAGCTTTTAGATCCCTTTTAAGAATGAATGCCTCTTTGCACGTTTTACAAATGTGTGGCCTTTTTCCAGAATGAATTTCTTCATGAACTCTGAGTTTGTTCCATTCACTGAATGTTTCTTTGCATATCTTGCAAACGTGTGGCTGTTTATAAGAATTTTCTCCAGTGTGAATTCTTTCATGAGCTTTCAGATAAGGATTTTTTCCAGTATGAATTCTTTCATGAGCTTTCAGATAAGGATTTTCTCCAGTATGAATTCTTTCCTGAGCTTTCGGATAAGGATTTTCTCCAGTATGAATTCTTTCCTGAGCTTTCAGATAAGGGTTTTCTCCAGTGTGAATTCTTTCATGAGCTTTCAGACTTTTCATTTGACTGAATGCCTTCCCGCACTTATGACATTTATACGGCTTCTCTCCAGTATGAATTCTTTCGTGAGCTTTCAGATTTGTCAATTGACTGAATGCCTTTCCGCACATATGGCACATATACTGCTTCGCTGCACTGTGAATCATTTCATGAACTTTCAGACTCTCTAAACAACTGAATGCTTTGCTGCATATTTTGCAGAGGTATGGATTTTCTTCTGAATGAATTCTTTCATGAACTTTAAGACTATACAACTCACCAAATGCTTCACTGCATATCTGACAAATATACGGTTTTTCTTCTTTAATACTAATTTCTTCACCGACTTTAATATTGCGCAATTCGGAGAATGCTTTTTTACATATATGACAAACGTAAAGCTTTTGTCCTGCATGACTTTTTACATGAACTCCAAGACTCACTATGTCATTGAATGTTTCGTCGCATATTTTGCAGGAAAATGGCTTTTCCACGTCACGAGGTTTTTCATGATCTTCAACTTCATTTCTGCTTGTGAATGCTTTGCTGCATTGATCACAAATAGGCAATAGGCCTAGTCCTATGCTCTGCATGGCTTCAAAAAGAATAGAAAAAAAATCTGCTTCTCCGGCTGAAGAAATTCTGAATGTACAAAAATGTAGTACACATTACAAAGAACATGCGTCCATAAATAAAAAATAGTTTATGTATGAAAAACATGCACTGACTTGATGAAAATGTCATAAAATTTATATACTAATCTGGCAAATATATGATAAGATAAACTATCAATGAGTTCAATATAGGAGAAAAACAATTAGCATATAAAATTATAAAGCACAGCCAGAGGCAAAAAAGGTCGTCACATCGTTCACGGCGCCCCTCTTCATATAGTGCTGACGAGCAAAAAAAAAGGTCGTTGCACATGTTTCTTCTTCTTTATCATGCATTTTGCTTACCCAAATACCCAATTATGGCGCACCCTCACCTCGGCGCCGGGGGCATATGCTCCCCTCGCTACGCCTCTGAGTATAGTTGCAGTATCAACGTCATTAAAAAATATTATGCTTCATTACATTTTCATTAAGTAAGTAAGTAAAATCTTGTGAATTTCTGTAGCACTTTCGAAAGGAGGTACCATAGTACTGGTAGCTGCTTAATCCTAGGTGATCAGTGTTTATTCTAGGCCTGTTTTTTGGGTGGAATCCCCCCAAAGTTTTAAATCCCCAAAATTGTACATGTTGGCTTGGGGATGGAAATCCCCCCCCCCTGCAAGCGTGAAGAGACAAATCTTGTCCCACCCAAACATTTTAAACTCCCCCCCAACAATGTCAAGGTGGCTAGAATAGACACTGCTAGGTGCTAATCTACCATTAAATTAGCTGTAGCCGAAGTTTAGTGGTCAGCTGGGCAAAATCAATTCCAGAAATTTGTCAGAGTGGGGTGTGTGGAAGCAGCAAGGCAAGGCTGTGAAAAGAGAAACTGAGAAGCCATGATTTAACTCTAGATTTAACAGCACTACTATAGTAGTACAAGACATAAATCATCCAAAACCATCTTAATTTCATAATGCAACAGAGGTAGAGAAGGCCATTGCATTTTAAAAGATGCAGAAATTAAAGAAAGTCAAGTTGTACTTCAGCTCCTACAGAAACTCACAAGATCAGCACAAGGCAAATAGTATCAGCCTATGTTACTGTGAAAGAAATTAATTATTTAATATTCTATAGCAGGGGTCTCCAGCTCAAATCAGATGGCGGGCCGCATTGGACCACAAACCCAATGTCGCGGGCTGCACATGATTACAAGTACCACTGTACCAGTAATACCTTGGTCGAAGACTAAGACTCTAAGTAATTAACAGTGTAAAGTGTAAATGTAGTAAAGAACACAATGAAACATTGCATTACACATTGTTATTTATTCTTGTTCTATGTCCTTGTGGATAAGTAAGCAATTTGGTATCTCCTAGTCCTAAAAATAACGGTAATAATCGGTCATATAGCAAAAATTGTTATTTTCCCAAACTAGGTGGCGGGCCAGATGGAACTGTCCTGCAGGCCGGATCCGGCCCGCGGGCCGCCAGTTGGACAACCCTCTTCTATAGAAAGCAATGGCCAATAATAACTACTAAATTACTGTCTGAAACAGTTATAGGGTGAACGATAACAGAGATTACATTTCAATTATAAAGCCAACAAATATATTCCAACCAAACGAAAGCACACCAATATAATCCAGATTATAGAAAATTATTATTAGTGAGTAAGACTAGAAATTTCTCCAGCACAGTAACAAAAATGTATAATTTATAGTGAAATGAAATAGACCAAAATCAAAATGCGTGTTGTGTATACTTTACATAAATAAATAAATATATGCAAAGCATACCCCTTCATAAAGGCGACCACCCACTTCGTCGAAACCCATTTTTCTGATTTCCCATTCTGTTGAAATTCCTATATCGCTGAATTCCCAACTGGCTGAATTTCGAAACTTGCAAGAAAATTTTTGAAAATATTTTGGCACAGAAGGGGAAAATAAACGAGATGATGGCTGGCACACAAAGGAAATTGCAGCCAACCATACGGGTAAACATAATAGTGCACGCTTCATTTGGCCCGCTGAATAAAGAGTGCATCATTGTAACTTTAAGTTTTACAGTGGAAACATCTAATGGAACTGGAATCAGCCATAGGAAGTGCGCACTCTACGTGAATCATTTAGGGGTATGGTGATTGTCATCAGAATTGATATACGTAGTTGTATCATAGCTGAGGGACACTCAGTAATAAATCATAATTATAGCCTGTAAGTAAGTAGGCAAAATCTCGGAATTTATATAGCGAATTCAAAAGAGTAATCCAGTGGCTGCTTACTCCTAGGCGCTAAGTCTATCTTGAAATAACTGTAGCCAAAAGGTGGGGTTCATTCTGACAGGGTTATTTTATTGATTAGTTGTGAAATTCGGCAAATGTAAATTCGGCAAAATGAGAGGTAACATTCATAACTGTATCATTTTACAATCTGAAACTTATATTTACCTTCAATATAGACAATTTAAACATGAAGCTGAACAAAAATTACTTGGACAAAACCGTTAATAGTAATTATCGACAGTAATTCTTAAACGTCTACATTAAATCAAATTCTGATTTATTCCAAATGCGGTAGTTTCTTAGTCGATCACACAAAATGGCGCCGATCAGAATGTTCGCTACTGACTCTCCGAAAAACGTAATAAGAACTGGACTATTTATATCGCAAGACTCCAGGCCTTTGGGGAAAATTGAGGCTTTAGGGGGGGATCGACTTGGTTGGAGGCAGTGGCGGCTCCACCGGGAGCCAGGGGCCCGTGCCCCTATTGACTGCCTGGCCTCCCAGTGCCCCCCCAGTTGGGACCCTATACTTAATGCTACATACATTAAACAACAAATGGTTGGCCCCCATGATTAGAAGTTGCCCCCCAACGGCCCCCACTTGCCAAATCCTAGAGCCACCACTGGTTGGAAGGGAAAAGACACAGTTCAATTCAAAATTTGTGTAAGTGCTGGGATTTTGGGAAGGAATTCTGAGATTTGGGGGGAATATCCCTTCTAACAGGCCTGTATAAAACACTGCCTATAGTACAAGGCAAAGACCAAGATGTTTTGAAGCTAAGGTTTAATTTTTTTGCTTCAATTTTTTTTAAATAAATTAAAGTGTTTTTATGTCTCAGGTAGCAATCATAATTATTGTCGGCTCCTGTTCTTGATGTTGTACATCCTCACAATAGCCTACCTCTGTAGATGTTTATCCGCAGTATAGAAACAATATTATTTTCATACATATTGTGCTGATATTGAAAACCACTCTTACATGCATATCATATGTAAGCATACATTATTGTACATTTTTAGTAGGCCTATATGTATTATATGCATATAATTTATAAGGTATACACATATAATGATGTTGCAACATAAAAGTAGACCCTTGGGGCGTTTTAATAATAATAATAATAATAATAATAATAATAATAATAATAATAATAATAATAATAATAATAATAATAATAATAAATAATAATAATAATAATAATAATAGTAAGTAGTACTAGGCCCAGTAGCAGCAGTAGTACCAGGCCCAGTAGTAGCAGCAGCAGCAGCAGCAGCAGCAGTGGCAGCAGCAGCAGCAGCAGGTGGTGGCAGTGGTGGTGGTGGCAGTGGTGGCAGCAGCAGCAGCAGTGGTGGCAGCAGTGGCAGCAGTGGTGGTGGTGGTGGTGGTGGTGGTGGTGGTGGCAGCAGTGGTGGCAGCAGCAGTGGTGGTGGTGCAGCAGCAGCAGCAGTGGTGGTGGTGGTGGTGGTGCAGCAGTGGCAGCAGTGGCAGTGGCAGCAGTGGTGGCAGCAGCAGTGGTGGTGCAGGTGGTGGTGGTGGCAGGTGGTGCAGCAGTGGTGGTGGTGGTGGTGGTGGTGGTGGTGGTGCAGTGGTGGCAGTGGTGGTGGTGGTGGTGGTGGTGGTGGTGGCAGTGGCAGCAGTGGTGGCAGTGGCAGCAGTGGTGGTGGTGGTGGTGGTGGTGGTGGTGGTGGTGGTGGTGGTGGTGGTGGTGGTGGTGGTGGTGGTGGTGGTGGTGGTGGTGGTGGTGGTGGTGGTGGTGGTGGTGGCAGTGGCAGCAGTAGCAGCAGCAGTAGTGGCAGTGGCAGCAGTAGCAGTAGCAGTGTAGTAGTAGTAGCAGCAGTAGTAGCAGTGTAGTAGTAGCAGTAGTAGTAGTAGTAAACTTCTTTGGCGCCATTGTAGTAGTACATCAGCACCAGTCGATGGTCGCTTCAGTCAAAAATCATAGTCGTGATGTTGTCCGTGGTTGTCCGCGGTGGGCAGTCGCAGCAAAGTATTTTCTAGAGGATGATAACATATCGAATCAATTGTCAAAGCTTTTGTTGACTATAAAGCCTGTGAGACAAAGCACGGTTAATCTCTCAATCCATTTATTGCCATTTCACAAAATACTCGCCAGAACTTTAATTAATTTTGGTAATGTCCTTCGTTTTCCTACACTCATTGGCGCTAGTTGTCTCAGAGTGTCACCCCACGCCTATAAAAATCGATTATTGCTAAACATTGAGAATCATATAATAAATGCTTAAAACTTTAATAGAAAAAGAATGTCAATTCTGAAAAAGAATGCAGCGCATTGTATAATGTACAAAATAACTTGTGAGAAAATTGCCATAGCTTGTGCATAAAGTGTGTCAATTGTCTTTCATTAAGTGTAAAGTTTAGCGATAATGATGCCGACGTTGCAATAAAATCTTGTTTTCAGAGTTCTGAGCCGAAACTTTTCGGTTTATGGTGGACGAACTAGAATGGTTGCCACTTTTGGTCCACGCAGCAGAGAATTCGTTGGCCTGACCTTCGTTTTCAGTGAGATTTTCACGATGAGATTATAAAGAAGACAGTCCCAGAACTCAAAGATGAACAAAAGGCTTCCTCCAAGAAAGAGACCTTCCTTCAAATCACCTACAAACAACACGAATATCGAGCATCCACAGTGACTGGACCCTCTATCTGGAATGCATTGGCCCCATCCATTCGGGCTTCACTTCTTACTCTCTCTCGCTCTGTTCAACGCGAAAGCTAATGTCTCACTGTCTTATCATGCGACACCAATGCCAGGTGCGCCTCTGAGTAGAAATACCAGAGGCGCTATAACAATGTTACATTACATTGCGATGAACAATATATAATATCGCTGAATGCAGTCAACATACTAAAGTGTCCAAGACAGCACAAGCTACTCGGTTGGATTTCTTATGTAACTCAAAGCTAAACTGTTAAACTCGCAGTCTTTTAAAATATGTAAATGGATTATACCCTGTAGTCCTATAAGAAAATCATTTGTCGCACGCCTTATATAGACCTTAAATTTATTACTGTCATTACTTATTATCTTAACTTACCTCGTTTACGAGTGAAATTTTGACACGTCTCTAGCTACAGTACTTGCTCTCCTATCTGAACATTTTGTGTGGCGACGAATAAGAAATGTATCGGCTTCGCTTTTAATATTTTTATAGATGTATCTGGCGCAAAATTTGTAACGTTAGATCTAAACCAACAAGAAGAAGCTAATACTATTCCGAGCATGCTTATTTATCGAGAAAATCCGTGGATAGCTTCGTTCTCTAGTCTGGTCAATTAGATTTCCCGTTTAATTTTAAATTTTATTGGCAGTTGCTTGACGAATAGGAAAAGAGTTGTAGTAACGTACCCTATTTTACTTAGATCAGCCAGCGGAAAAGGTCGCAAACGTTTGAAAACACTTCGACAAACTTGGCGAACGTCTTAAAAATTTAGTAGGCCTATAGGCTACTCTCGAAATTAATTTGTTCAATCATCATGTTGAATAGTAGGCTTATAATCGTGAATCGTGACCTAGCGCGGCTAGGTCTAATTATGCAATTCTCTTAATTGGAGAGCATTCCCGACTTAATGTTCCTCGGAAATACTTAGCAGGATCTGTGAAAAATTCTCTTAGATGCGCAAAATGAGAGTAATAAGTGGATTCTTCCTATTTTTTCTGCTTAAGTAAAGCGTTCGTCGTAAAACGGTTCGACCTCACATAGCTTCTGATTATAGCAGTTCGCACACAAGACAGATCCAACCGAATCACTCTAAACCTTGTGTGTTATTATTATTATTATTATTATTATTATTATTATTATGATTATTAGCTGGACAATTTATATAGCAATAGGCATGGCAAAATACCCAAAGACTAGAGCGCTTTACACAGTGTTTATTCTAGGCCTTCTCTGGGGGAACCACCCCCAAAAAAAAAAAAAAATGTTTTTAAATCCCCCAATTCTATATGTTGCATTAGGAGATGGAAATTGCCCCCACACACACACAAAATGTGACGGGGGGGTTGGAGAGGGGAAAAGTATAAGGATGATCATTGTTTTGCTTGTCAGAGCATTGGGGAAGGATATGAAGGGATATGAAATATAATGAAGGATGTGATGACCTTTTTTGGTTTTACAAGGTTCTTGGGGAGACAAACCTTCTCCCCCCAAACATTTCAAAGACACCCCGAATGTGAAGGTCGCTAGAATAAACACTGGCTTTACACTACCACGTAGAGCCGAGATGGTGAATGGGTGAGTTTAAAGATTACTTAGGAAAAAACCGAGAGAGTCAGAGTTTGTAACATAGTCCGGTAGTGAGTTCCACAGACAGGACTTGATTGGATGATGATGATGATGATAATGATGATGAGATGATGGTGATGATGATGATTGCTGAGTTGCATTTCGTAACGGCTTCTAATAAGTAGAAGATACATCGAACAATAAGTGGACGTCATCATAAGACGTTGTTGAATTTGATTTCTAAGACGTCGGTTCCTTGCATTTAGTCTTTTGGACGAATTGGAAGCTGTGATGACGTCACCATGGACACCTTTGTCTCTTTGCGGCCAGTCATTGCGAAATATCGGATGCGTATTTCCTATAGATTG
Organism: Metaphire vulgaris; assembly: GCA_018105865.1. NCBI lineage: Eukaryota > Metazoa > Annelida > Clitellata > Crassiclitellata > Megascolecidae > Metaphire > Metaphire vulgaris. The sequence continues at coordinate 13,253,171 of CM030849.1, forward strand.
GAGATTCTCAAGAGCACAAACTGTTGGGGCGAATTTAGTCCTTTGCATCGGATGTCGTGTGAGCGTTGGGGACACGGGCGTATGAGGCGGTAGAACAGGGTCCCAACTGTTCTATTTCGTTTCATCTGGCTTGTGCCGCTATCGTGGTGGCAGTTGGGTGTGCCACTAGTCAACTGGTGTTTATGTAGTTGTACATATTAAATTAGAGAGTTTTTGCCCCGACTCAGCCTGGCGCAAAGCCAAACTGTGTTGCCATGATGAAACGGTATGAGTAATAATAATAATAATAATAATAATAATAATAATAATAATAATAATAATAATAATAATAATAATAATAATAATAATAATAATAATAATAATAATAATAATAATATTAATAATAATAATAATAATAATAATAATAATAATAATAATAATAATAATAATAATAATAATAATAATAATAATAATAATAATAATCATCATCAACACCATCATGAACTGATTTTGGTGGCATATTTTATAAGTACAATTGACAATGCAGAACATGGTGTCCAGTCAAAATTGCGCAAGACAACATAGCGCCGACAAAACAGCGCCGACAAAATAACTCCAAAAACTCCGACAAAATAGCTCCGACGTAATCGCGCGATATGAACAAATCGACGATAATAAATAAAGTAAAGATAATACTCGGTTATGAGATGTCAAAGATATTCAGTACCGTTTTTTCAAATCCATTAAATACTCGGCTATGAGATGCAGAAGACATTCAGTATGGATTATTGGATTACCTGCGCAGTGTTTCGTCTAATCTTTCGATGTAGTAAGACAAAACACACGACAGAACACATATGGAATAAACGGTACATTCTTTACTACGTTCATTAACTGGTTTTGACGTTATTGAATATTATGAAGAATTGTTTTTTTCTAAATTACATTAGTCATGACGTTTAATATTTTCTTCTACGTTATTTAATACTATAAGAGGACATTTTTCACAGTTATATAAGCTTTGGTGTAATATTACCTTTAAAAACCTGTTAAAGTTAAAGTCGAGTTCTCTATCATTTCTTAATTCGACGCTATTTTCTCGGCACACATTTGTCAGCGCTAATTTGTCGGCGCTAATTTGTCAGCGCTAATTTGTCGGCGCTAATTTGTCTTGCACGATTTTGTCGGTGTGCCGCAGAATATATCTGACAGCAATTAATGTTCTGAATAACTATGGACAAACAGAGCAGTCTTCAGTTGTCGTTTAAATGCTTCTAGTGTCTTTGCCATAGTTGTTGATTCCAAACCTTGGCAGCCGCTACCCGGAAACATGCTGTCACCAAAGAAAGCGTGGCGTCTAAACAGAACAACGAGGGTAAGACTGGATGCAGATCGCAATCTCTCTCTCTCTCTCTCTCTCTCTCTCTCTCTCTCTCTCTCTCTCCCAAATATACACAAATGCTCAGCAGAATTAATAATCTTTCGTTGTCTTGTCTTTTTGTCTTTCGGTTTGAGCATTTAGCTTGAGTCCTAGTTGACTGAGTTAGGCCTTATATATAATATTATATATATATATATATATATATATATATATATATATATATATATATATATATATATATATGGGGTTGTCCATTAATTACGTCAACAAAATCTGGGGTAGGGGGTTTAAAAAGTTTGACAGTTGTTGACAGGGTAGGGGGTCAAGAGAAGTTGACGCCAACGATTTCATGTTTTGCAAACGATGAAAAATAGGAAATTTCATAGAATACTATTTATTACAACGTAAAAAAGCCTGACAAGTAAAAAAACAAGGTCATCATCATATTATGACACTTGATGAAAAAAAGAAAGAGTAAAATGGTCATCGCCGCAAAAATAATAACCTTTAAACTTTTTAGGGAGACTGGTCACTGATCTTAGTTGTGGGGGGGGGTCAAACGTTTTTGACATAATTATAGGGGTCACTGAAAGTTGACAGTTGTTGACAAAGTGGGAAGGTGCCTTTCAAGAGAAGGTTGACGAAAGACGTCAAGGACGAAAGTAACGTCTTGCCAGTTTCTTTGCACTTTACAAGCGACAGTATGTGCTGTGGCCGAAAACCTCCAGGCCCTCCGATGATCCTGGCGTAAAAGAGCGGATGGCCCTCAGCACATCATTTTGAGAAGCCTGGAAGACATCCTGGGGCAGTTGTTTTGAAGGCGTTATTATTAGTAGGCCTATTACTATTACACTGGTCAACAAATTTTATGCAAGTTTTTGTTTCCTCTACAAATTTTGGTGAAACCAATAGATTTTGACTTGCTGAACACAAATATGTAATTAGAATTTCTGTATCACGTAAGGTTTTTAAGAAATCGACAATTTAGCATTTAGTATTGTAACGTCTTCTGCAACATAATACTACAGAAGGATCTAGGCAATAATGACAAGACATGAGAAAATTAGAAATGTTTTGCTGTAGATTTTCATTTGTAGTCACTGTCCTGTGCTTCATGTATCAGTGACCAACAGTAGTCTCCGAGCATAGACGGACTCCACTTTCCCTGGTAGCGTTTCTCGATGCTGGCAATGTCTTTGTGAAATCTTTCACCATGTTCATCACTGACGGCGCCGAGATTGTCCGGGAAGAAGTCCAAGTGAGAATGAAGGAAGTGTATCTTCAGTGACATGTTGCATTTCATTGCCTTGTAGGCTTGTAGCAGATTTCCAACTTGTTCAACATAGTTTGGCGCCTTGTAGTTGCCCAGAAAGTTAGCAACAACATCCCTGAAGGCTGTCCAGGCAACATGCTCGGCACCCTGCAGAAGGCCCTCAAAGTGACTGTCCTTGAGCATCTCTCGAATCTGTGGGCCAACAAAACGCCTTCTTTTATTTTAGCATCACTGGTGCGTGGAAACCTCTGTCATAAGTATGTAAAGGCTTCACTTTCTTTGTTCATTGCTTTGACAAAGTTTTTTCATTAACCCAAGTTTGATGTGCAAAGGTGGGAGATAAATGTTCTTCGGATCAACGAGAGGATCATGTTTAACGTTCTTCTGTCCTGGAACCAAGTCCCTGCGAGGTGGCCAGACCTTTCTCACATAATGTGAATCTCTAGCTCGGCTGTCCCACTCACAAAGAAAGCAGCAGTACTTGGTGTAGCCTAGCTGCAGACCGAGTAGAATTGCAACAACTTTCAGATCTCCACATATATTCCAGTTGTATCTCGAGTATTCTATGTGTTTCAATAGCAGCTGCATGTTCTCATATGTTTCCTTCATGTAAGCAGCATGTCCAATGGGTATTGAAGGGTATGAGTTGCCATTGTGCAGCAAAACAGCTTTTAAACTTAACAGCGAAGAGTCAACAAAAAGTCGCCATTTGGATGGATTGTGCTTACAGCCAAAAGCAGAAAGCAATCCATCAATGTCAATGTAAAAAGTAAGACTGTCGACTTTTTTGAAGAATCGAGTCAAGTCTTCATGCCGTTTGCGAAATACTGAAATTTTTGTACCTGGAGAGAGCAGATTCCATCCTTGCAACCTAGATCCAAGCAATTCTGCTTGATTTTTCGACAAATCTAAGTCTCTGACCAGATCATTGAGCTCTGCCTGAGAAATCAAATGAGGATTGCTGGATGTCGATGGTTCAAACTATGGGTCTTCCGTAGCTGAATCATCAACTATCTGCAGCATTTCATCTGTCTCTGCATGCTCGTCCTCGTCCTCCAGTGTCCAAAACTCGGGGGCGTTGGAACAGGAAGACTCTCGTCGTGTGGAACTGGTCTCATTGCCGAGGCAAGGTTAGGATACTCAATAGACTTCCTATTCTTTGAAGAAAATCCTGTAACATTCGTCATGCAGAAATAGCAATCCGTTACATGATTATTCTGCTCCCTCCATATCATTGGTATGGCGAATGGCATGGATGGACGCTTACCTGCAAGCCAAGCTCGCAGACTGGTAGCACAAGATGAACAACATATATGAGGTGCCCATACTTTGTCCTGGTCGCCAATTATGCATCCAAAGTATAACTCATATCCTTTCTTTATGATTGATGTCATACTCCGCTTCTGTGATTTCAACGTAAACTTTCCACAGATGTAGCAGAACGTGTCACTGCTATTGCGACATCGACGCGACATTTCAGAAACTTTAATTAAATTAGTTAATATATTCAATTCACAACCTTTAACTAAACAGTTATATCTCATCAAATAGAAAGACTGCAGCTGCTTCCTAGTGCTGCTTGGTATTTATATAGGACTGCGTAACCATAGCAACAATACATGCTAGGCATGTAGTCTTGAAGACAGGTTTGGGCGCGTCTGGGCATGTCTGGACATGCCTAATTATACTAATTTTCAAAATCCATGTAGTTAAGTGAGCCAGCAGTGCATATTACATCTGTTATGGCGGTCACATAAGATTCTTGCCTAACCTGAATACCCATAACTCAGATAACTCTCGAAAACCACGATTTTAAAATTCTTATAATTTTAAAATCAGCTTTTTCTCAAAAAACTTACGTGATAGGAAAATTTCAAAATTATTCCTGTAATCAGCATGACAAAATCTACCTGGAACACCAGAAATTGCACAGGAAACAAAAACCTTGTTGACCAGTGTTATTATTATTATTATTATTATTATTATTATTATTATTATTATTATTATTATTATTATTATTATTATTATTAGCTGGACAATTTATATAGCGCAATAGGCATGGAAAATTGGCCAAAGACAAAAGCGCTTTACAATGCCACGTAGGTTTTACCTGAGATGGAGAATGGGCGAATTTTAAGATTACTTAGGAAAATTCCTAGAGAGTCAAAGTTTGTAACATAGTCCGGTAGAGATCCACATTACTGGTTTGGATGATGATATGATGATGATGATGATAATGATGATGATGATGATGATGATGATAATGATGATGATGATTATTATTATTATTATTATTATTATTATTATTATTATTATTATTATTGAAGGCTTACTATAAGCTGGCGATCTTTTTGCTTGTCAGGATTTGTTGTGCTCTGTTGTTAATGAAATCATGAAATAACGTGACGATAACCTTTTTTGGCTGTCGGAATTTTACGAATTCATAACTCCTCTTCGGAAAATCCTGGCTACGGTACTGCGATTGCTCATAGGACAATTGCTCACATGGACATTTGTTCATAGATCCATTGCTCACATGGACTTTTACTCATCGGACAATTGCTCACAAGAACAGGCACGTTTGAACGAATTTTCAGCAAGCGGTGCAGATTTTCCTAAGAAAAAAATAGTTCGCATCTTAAAAACCTTACCATGACGAGCAAAAAAGGTATTCACGCACGGAATGTACTCTTTTATACTCCTGACAAGCAAAAAGGTGTATATGATTTTTGCCAGAGGGTGCAACCAGTGGGTGCAGGGGTGCTGCACCCCCGCACTCCCACTTCCTACACCCCTGCACAAGAACATTTGCTCATAGCTCAATAATGATCACATGGACTTTTGCAAATATGAGCATATTAAACTGATTTGAAATGTATTTTGTCCATTGCCGTGATGATATTTCTGGTTCGTAAGAGGCATTTCAAAGACCCTCGACCCACAGGAGACGTTTCAGTACATTGATCGCTGGAATATCGCAAGCAGCATCGTTCTCTAGCCTGTTCTGCAAGGTTTCCCTATTAATTTTAAATATAATTAGCAGTTCCTTGATGGAAAAGGAATAGACCCGTATTAAAGTTCCCTTCTTTACAAAAAGGCGCCAATGGCAAAAAGTTCACGAATTTATTTTAAAAACGTTTTGAAAACGTTCACAAACTTTTTAAAAATTGAATGCACTCTATGAACTATTTTGTTTAATTGTCTTATTGAGTCGTTTACCGAGAATCGCTTTTCAGAATAACGACTCTGTGACCAGGCCTTAATTGGAGAAAACTCCAAACGAAATGTTTATCAAAAATATTTGACAGACCCTGCAAGTTAAAAATGCTCTCCGGTCTGGTATGAAAATTGAGTATTGACAGTTTTAAAAATCTGTATCCGAGAAGCGTTCATTATTTTCAAACATCAAATACCGGCTGTTTACTAATTGACATCACGCTCTTGCAATTATCACGCCACCTGCATTTCTCACGATTGTGCATAACAGTTCTGCGTAAATCATTTAAACATCAATTATTAGAAGGCAAATTGGACCTAGGCAACCTATTATTGTCAGCTCCCCTTGCTCATAAAAATCTCTTCCATTCTGTAGAAGAACAGCTTAGGCAATTTTTGACATTGCATACATGCATACATACATACATGCCTACATACATACATGGATACACATATACATACGCACATACACGCATACAGTTGCTGGGAACGATTTGTCCGTAAACCTCCATTGACGAGGTAGTGAAACGTAGAAGAAAGGACGTTGAAAGGATGCACTAACATAAATTATTTAATTATTATCATTTATTATTATCATTTAAGTGCAATCTGTAAAGCGCTCTTGCTCTTGGCATGCTGTGACTATAGCGCTATACAGGTTGACATCTTAACTAACTAACTAACTAAATAGCATATAGCTGGTGCATCATCAAGTCTTCATTTTGGGGGATATGAAACTTAGAAACTTTTCGGACAAAGACGATACCCTATTCGGCTGTAGTTTTTTTCTATTATTAGCTAATACAAGTGCACTCTATATTGCAAAATATTTTACCAGGAGTGGGTTCTTGTCTCGATTTGCAGCCAAAATTAAAACACCTTGAACATTAAGTTCCATTTCGATTTGAAATACAAATGTTACTTCATTATGTATGCAGCAGAAACTGTTCAATGTTCACGCATGCATTTTTGCTGCAGAAGCTTCAGTGGGCACAGAAGCATAAACTGATCCTAAATGAAGCTGTTTATTAATTATCAGAGATGAGCCAGACATAGAGAAAGATGGCGGAGTTAAGTAAGATTGCTTCATAAACTGCCAGTCCGGTGTTTTAAACACTTCGATGGCAGTGTTCTTATGATGAAAGTGTCACCCACTATGCCACAATGTAAATGGTAATTGCTGTGTTACCATATAAAATATAAATATACAGTATACACATTTATCTCCAGTATAAAGTCTAGAACTTAAATATATATAAACTATGTTACTATGTAAATATTATACTTGAATATATATATATATATATATATATATATATATATATATATATATATATATTCATTCATTTGCAGTATGTCAACTTCATAGTTCAGTTGCCAGTTGCAACTTGATACCACAAGCTAAAAGTGATTACAAATATAACCCAATAATATCACATACATATATAATATATACTATATGCATAATATATAAATTTTATATATATATCTATTTATGCCGTATTATATATATATATATATATATATATATATATATATATATATATATGCTATTGATCCTATGCTGTTATGATATACGGCATATGGGGCAGTCCACGTGCAACTTTTCCATGACGCACGTCGTAAGTATATGCAGTGGCAGTTCCACGTGGGGGATGAGTGGGGATGCATCCCCCCACCGGACTTTCGAAGCTACTTTTTTGCTTATGAAAACCTATTTTTTGGGTAAAAGTCTAGTAAAACTAACTGCTGCAATACTAATGCTAGACTATGCAAAGTTTTGCTGAATGCAGAATTGTTGTAATAGATGAGTCATTGTTGTTTCTATGCACTCTGATGAAAGCCTAGACTACAAATCACCAAGTCTTTGCAAGAATTTCAAAAGGTTCATCCATCATGGAGATGTGGTGAAAGCTTCAAGCAAAACGAAGTTCATAATTTTAAAAAAAATTGTACCAAAATTAGGCCCTACGGTTTGCAACGCAATTTTTCAGTCATCCGGCAATTTGATAACTACAACCCTCACTATCAACCGAGTCTTTTGGATCGATATTCACTATGCTGCTGTCCAAACGTTACGCCTTCGGACATTCCAGTCTTAATTACTTAATAGCACAGTCAATTAGCAATAGTCTGGTATGCCAACGATCGTCTATAAAAGCGCGTTTTATTGCAAGGGTTTCGATAGAATTTCACAACTTGCTTTAGAGCGGGGTACCTAAGTTCGTGTTTCATATTTGAACGATCTTGAATAAGATGTCTCGCTTCTTTCCCGTCTTGCTTTGCGTGCTATTCGGAAGCCTGTTGGTCGCAGACGCCGCTTCGAGCGAAAATGAAGTTGCCTCAGATTTAGCACAAGTTGAAGCACGTCTTCTGGAGAAAATCCAGCAACTAAAGGGTACGCATCAAAACGTTTTTCATTATAAAGGAATTAATAGTTGTAGGACACTTTAGACACTCGCTTACTTACTCATGTGAAGTACTATTGTTCAACGATTCTTAGAGCGCTTATACGTTCCCTTCTTTTGCTATGTACACTGTATTATACAGTGGCGGCTCTAGGATTTGGCAAGTGGGGCGGCCGTTGGGGTGGCAACTTCTAATCATGGGGGCAACCATTTGTTGTTTAATGTATGTAGCATTAAGTATAGGGTCCCAACAGGGGGCCACTGTGGGTCCAAGCTCTCAATAGGGGGGCACGGGCTCCCCTGTCCCCAGTGGAGCCGCCACTGACTGTATACATAGTCTATATAAAGTTTGCTTACATAAAATATACGTCTACATTTATACAGTCCATCAACTTATTCAGTAAGTTCGACCGGCTCGTTATAGTGCTATATTCTGACTAATGAATGACTTCATAGAAATGTGATAGAAAACCGGAATGAATTCGTGATATGTGGTTACTGGGTCTCAGCCAGTTGAAACTGTAAAATATTCTTATCATGCTTTACATGCAGTTTGTTACATAGAATTCTCTATCGTGAAACGTAGGAAAATCACTGAGGTGTGAAGCAAGTTTACTACAGTAAGTTTAGGTAGTGAAGGAAATATCAGGAAAAACCTTAAGCAGGGTGCAGGCGACTCTTTCTATCCTCTCAGCCAAGGGAGAAAACACTGTGCATTATACAAAAACAATTGTATGCGAAGAAGCAAACTCAAGTTCTCTGAATCATGAAGACAAATATTTGGAAAATTTCGAGATTTTCGAAAGAGATTATGGATGACTCTAGGAAAATGTTATGGTTAGAATGAGAGTTCAATTAACTGCGCTCTATGTAGGCCTAATCTCGGATTATTACGCTCTATACTTAGACAAATTAATTGTTATTAGACCTATATATCGCCCGTTTGATTTCGCAATTTCGTCTCACAATACTGTGATTTTTGTATTGAATATTTAGCGCAGTTTAAGGAAATCGTAGAAAAAGCGACGGGTCCTGAGGGTTTAATGGGACCAGAAGGACCACCTGGACTACCTGGACCAAGAGGTAACTAATAATTAATCAGTGTTGGGATGGTTACATGTCAAAAGCAGGGTGCGATTTGTGACTGGAGCACTCTTTCTGCTGTCGGTGAATGCATTTTCCTGTTACAGTGGCGGGGAAGATTGACTGACTTTCTTGGTTGGGATGTCAGTAGTCACCTCTGTGGGAGAGGGGTGTAGTTGGGCAGTGGGGAGAAAAATTCCTTCCTCCGACAAATCGCACCCTGGCCAAAAGTAATATATTAAAACAGTTATTATAGGTTGTTGTCTTTATTTTATTTTTACAGTATTTACTATAAAACAGTCATCGATAGAAATTTCAAAAATCTCGCATCATCATCACCACCACCACCGCCATCATCATCATCATCATCATCAGCAGCAGCAGCAGCAGCATCATTTGCCATCTTCGAGTCGAAGGTTGATAGTCACAAGTTGTCGCCACCTTTCTCGATCCTCAGCAATCCTTTTTAGTTCTCCATAGTTTTCAATGCCCGTCCAGTCCTTGAAGTCCTCCTGCCAAGTTCTCTTTAAGGTCGCCCTTTCGCTCCGTTCCCTTCGTAGTTCCCTTCCAAGACATTTGTTGCTTGGTCTGAACATGAGCCTCTCATTAGATGTCCACTGTATTGTGTTTTCCTTTTGGCAATCTCTTTCGTCAGGTTTCGCCTGTTTCCCATTGTCGTCAATGTTTCCTTTTGGTTATTTAATCTTTCCAACTAATTTTCAGGATTCTTCTGAAGCGCCTTATTTCAAATGTATCTATTTTCTTTTGCATATTTTGTTGTTATTGTCCAGCATTCACACGAGCACATAAACACCGATATTACATAACATTTTAATATTCATTTTTAACATCATCATTTGTATTATTTCCAAACAGAGGCGTCATTTGGGGGGGGCTGGATGGACAACATCAGAAATGAAAATATTAATCTATAATGTATTAATATGTGCAACAACAAAAAAAACAGGCCGTGGCCCCAAGAAATGAAAATATTAATTTCTAATGCATTAATAACCTAAGAAGGGCCGACAAGCAAAAAAAAAAAGCCGTCAACTATTTTTTGGGTAATTGTAACGTAAAAAAGAACTGACGAGAAAAAAAAAAAAAATTTCAAAAAAAAGGTCGTCGACCTTTTTTGAAACTCAAACTAACTCAGTCAAAAATTTTCAAAAAATTAAAAAAATTTGAAAAGAAAATTTTACAAAATTTCTCGCCCCCCCCAAGAAAAGTGTGAAATGACGCCACTGTTTCCAAAGCATAAAAATCATTGAAAGTTACATAATAACATAATAACCAACATCTGCAGAAGAACTTAATAATAACATTTGTAGAAGAACTTAATTATAATTATTATTACAATAATAGATCATTATAATATAATAGTATTTAATATAACATCCGTAGAAGAACTTAATTATTTTCTTTGTTGCTAATCCTAAGTTTCTTCTTAGATGTTCTGATTCTCGCATCGGTCTAACGAATGTCAAAATTATGCAGCGAGCGAATGTGAGAAGCTGAATTGTGTTTAACTAAAACTGACTCTTCTTTTGATAGGTGAGAATGGACGTCCTGGACTCGATGGGTTGCCAGGACGTCCTGGACGCAAGGGACCAAAAGGATATCCAGGAGAAAGTGGTAACGTTGGAGAGTGCACATGCGGTCCACGTGCTTAGCGATTGTGAGCGAGCTGATTCTGATCGGATGCTTTCTTTACGCAAAGGGAACATGCACGATATAAGCCAATAGTATACTAAATGTCTGCTTCGAACATCTCTCCTTACTTCTGTCTTTTCTCCAATTCAAAATGTCACTAGACTCGATGAGACTGGGTAACATCGGGTAATACTTGATTGATACATAATACGTTTTGAATCTCGTAATAGAAAATGTATTGCGTATTCTGTTTAGACGATGTAACACCAACATAAACAAAGACAATTTGAACTTTAACGGAATTTTCTGCTATGAGTCATTGCTTTCGATCTTAAAATTAGTATGCTTACCTTCTGTTTTAGTATGTTATTTCACAAGCTGTCTTTAATGTTTTTAATTGATTTCAACGTTTTCAAAGCTATTGTGCAGGCCGAAGAACTTCAATAACCAATATTGATCATCAATGTTTAGCATGCTTTTTAGCCATCTTCAGCTACAGTACAACTTACAGTCAACCTATATTGCTGTTCGACCTTATTTCTGCTTTTATAGTGAATAAAGCTGGCGAAACAAGAATTTAAAATCCCAGAGTTCCTGATGCACGAATCACATTTCACATAAGCATGCAGAGTAGTATCTAATAAAATGACTCACTTTGAGCTAAATTTATTGTTTCTACGCTCCACGGATCCAACTCTACAATATCAGATAGGTTTCGTTCTTCCAAAAATATCTGACTAAAATTTATGTTTCGATTTCGATTAATTCTTGGCCAGTTCAGTTACGAAATTCGCTAAGACTAACTTAATTCAAATTTGAGCACTGCAATAAATTAATTATTATTGTATTAGTAATTAAAACAACTTCAAACAGTTCACTTTAATTAATACGAGGTGGAATACTTCGATTGATGCGTGCATGATGCTGGTAGATTCTCTCCGCATTGTAATCCAAATCGTGCAATTCTGTGGACCAAATTGATGGATCAATTTAATCAATCATTCAATAGAGAGAGAGAGATAGAGAGATAGAGAGATAGAGAGAGATAGATAGAGAGATAGAGAGATAGAGAGATAGAGAGATAGAGAGATAGAGAGATAGAGAGATAGAGAGATAGAGAGATAGAGAGATAGAGAGATAGAGAGATAGAGAGATAGAGAGATAGAGAGATAGAGAGAGAGATAGAGAGATAGAGAGATAGAGAGATAGAGAGATAGAGAGATAGAGAGAGAGATAGAGAGATAGAGAGAGATTACGCGATCAAACAGAAGAGTATCAGCCAATGGCGCTTTAAGTCTAAACCGAGTTGGAGCCAGGTCATATCGGAGGATCAGTCCAGATCACCGATAGGTTACAGCAATCAGTGCTCGATATAGGCCAGGTTATACAGTACAGGCACATTGTGAAGACAGGTCTATTAGCGAAATGTGCCGGTCATCCAAAGACCCTCCAGAGGGTCTGCAAATAAAATTATAGATGCATAACCAGAAATTTGTAAAGTCTAGTGTCGATCTTTCTAGAATTACTATGCATACTATTGCATAGTTTTGGAATAAAATGATACAGGGTACAAATTGTGGAATCTCTACTGTACATATGAAGTGTACATTTTACAATAATAATTGCAATATATGTGTTTAATTTGTTAAATATTTTGGTCAATGTTTTATAGTTAGCATGTGGTGCATGTTACTAGCAGTTCTGCAATGCTGCTACTTCATAATCGTAATATACATGATGGAGGCCAATTCATATGTTATACAGAGTACAGAACAGTATACTATCGTCGCTGTCTAAGTAATACCTCACCTCTTATCTAATCTATCTTTCTCAAATTGTATCAAAAACCTTGGTATTTACTGTGACAGTAACTTGACCTTCAAAAGAGCACTTTGCTAGACTCTCTCGACCCTGCTTTTACCAACTTGGGCAAATTAGGGTTATTTGTTCTTCGCTTTTTTATCTGCGGCCAAATCTCTGGTTCATGTTTTGTGGCTGGTAAGTTAGACTATTGCAATTCCCTTTATCTTGGCCTGCCCAAAAGCCTGCTCTCCACTCTGCAATCTGTCCTAAAGGCTGCGGCTCGTCTTGTGGCTAAAGCTCCTCGCTACTCTGGCATCTCAGACTTTGTGCTTAACACCCTCCAATGGCTTCCAATTTCTGACCGCATTAACCCATTCATGCCTGATTTTTTCGTTTGTAAAATGTGAAAATATTGTACTGTACATAAGACGTAACTAATCGCTACACACGAGGTCGAGATATTAAATATATCATAAAGGGGGTCAGTTTTTACTTGTTCAACTGGTATATATATATATATATATATATATATATATATATATCAATGCCCTCAGTACTTCATTCCCCAAGGACTTATCAAAAAAGTGTCCGGAGACATTAAGAAATAATGTGGTTATATATATTTTTGTGAAGTCATATATATATATATATATATATATATATATATATATATATATGCATATATATGCATATATATAGGCCTAGTGTACCCTCTCTACTCCTGATGTCGTCATTTGTTAAATACAATATACTAATTAAATAACATTAACAATATATTTGTTAAACAAGAAATGCGGTGCCAGTATTAAGGCCTACTTCAGGCGTGTTATAATGAAGTAGGCCCAGTCTAAAACGGCAACCGATTACTTTGAACTGACTGACCTGGACGTCAGAACAGTGAGGACGAATTAGGAAACAGTCTATGCCGAGGACCCAGGCGTTGCCGGGTCCCATCCCAGACGCCTCTGGTGACACTTTACCCACCCGTACTACGGCGCATCATCAGTGATGAAACAAAGCAAGTATGACGTATAGCAGGGCACAAAACAAAGCAATATTTCACGAAACAAAGCAAGTTCAATATTAGAATGACAAAAGACCACGAAAACACATGAAAAGAACGCAGATACAGACTACGGTCATCAAAAGAGACCAAAGGTCACGGGATGAACAGATTGAATGCTATTCTCAGTCAACTGAAGCGCTTTTGGAAAACAAATAACAACCATGGGCGTCCGCCGAATTTTTTCCAGGGGTTTGCAAAACAGGGTCTTGAGAGGAAAAAAAATGAAAAAAATTTTCCAGGGGGTGCAAAACAAGGTTTTGTGACGAAAAAAAGTAATTTTACTTTTTTCATAGCTCCACAATTTTTCCAGAAGTGGGAGTGCAATTGCACGCCCTTGCACCCCCTCCGGACGCCCCTGATAACAACTCGTCTTCTCGGGAAATCTTACGACAAGAACTTTCTACTGCACGATCTCAGCCAATTCGCCTGGAACTGATGTACAACCGCAAGCAGTCACAGTCTCGACAAAGCTGGATCACCGTAAAGATTTTGATTAGCCTTGTTACTAACTTGTTTACTAGCTTACTTACTTACTATTTGCTTGCTTATATATTTGCTTGTCTATTTATTCACTTACGTATTTATTTATTTATTTTATTTACTTGCTTATTTACTTACTTACTTACTTACTTCGTTAATTGCCTACTTTTTCACTCGAAGAACTTGGACGTTGATTCCATAATTTCTATTCGTAAACATTCGGGTAACAGGTGGCTGAGTGATGACATCAAACAGGCACCGAAACACACACAGACTTACACACGCACTGGCACACACACGCACAAACGCACAGACAGTCCTGATATTGTCGTTAGCGCTGTTTTTCGTCGATTCGATGTCCGTTCACGTGACAACGGATGGGATACCGAAGTAGAGGAGAAGGCTTATTCTGGTGAGGAGGCCAAAGAAGAGGACATATGCGATGTCTTCGACGGACACTCAAGACGGAGACAATGTCTCAACAGACAGGAGCAAGGGGGGTCCCTCCCACGGAGGAGGAGGAGGAGGAGGAGGAGGAGGGGGAGTAGGGTCCTTTGGCTGGGGTCCCTTTCAACCGAGGACCCTTCAGCCGCTCGCCACCGTCTGGACCTTCGTCGTCGTCTACATGGCCTTCTCCTTCACCCACGGGCTTCAGAGCAGCTACACCATATCGGTCCTCACGACCCTCGAGAAGCGTTTCAACCTGCCAAACTACCTCTCCGGATTGTTGGTGACCATCTCCGGCTGCGGCTACCTGGTCAGCGTCGTCTTCGTGTCCTTCTTCGCCAGGAGACACCCCCCGCGGCTGTTCGCCTGCTGCATGCTGCTGACGTCACTGTGCGCCCTGCTCTACGTCATCCCTAACTTCATCTACGGAAGCGGAAATGACGACATCGACGCCGTCGCGCATGCGCAGTCGACGGCGGCGGCGGATCGGCGCCTGTGCGGAGATGGTGCCTCCCCGCCGAACGGGACCCTGGAGGCGAATGGTAACTGCTCGGAGGCGGAGAGGCAGTCCGCCAGCGATGGCGCCCAGTACGTCTTACCTGCTCTGCTCATGTTCCTGCTGTCGGAGTTTCTCCTGGGAGTGGCCGGAGCTCCGACCTGGACGGTGGGACTCGCCTACCTGGACGATCAAACGGATCCAAAAGTCTCGGCGAAACTCATCGGTGAGTACTTCTTTCGGTGGGGTACTTATTGCGATAAGTCACTCCTACTGCGTAGAGAAATTCAAGGTCAAACGCCAAGATAAAATACAGTACTATCCACGATGTACCAGAGTTGTCCATGGGTCGGTTTTGTCAACCCAAACCCAACCCAACCCACCAAATTTCCAAAGAACCCAACCCAACCAAACAAAATTCATGTTTTCTGACCCAAACCCAACCCAACCCATCCACACAAAAACGTGAGAGTGCAATCGCAATTTTAAAAGCATACATACATTCAAGCACATAAATAGTTATTTGCTTATTTCGAGTTGTTATTGCAACAAACCGGAAATTCATCATTCTCATAATTGAGAAACAATGATTGTATTAATGCCAGCGTCGCCGTGATGTGATGCATTTAATTCAATGTAGGCCTATGTATGTATTCGAAACAACTTCCATAGTGCCGTAACAGAGACTGGTCAAAGAAGCATGTTGCGTCGGCAGCCATATGGGGTTTGACCCCCCAAACCGCGTCAGAAAGTTAAAAATAGATGGAAGCACATTAACAAAATTTTTCGTCGGTAGCCAGGGGTAACCCCCTCCCTCTTGGCTACGCTGCTGGACATCGATTCGCTTGATCAGTTTTTACAGACAAGAAGAATAGTTCACTGTTATAAGACTGGATGGAACACAATTACAGTTACTGAGAACACACACAGGCACACACACACACACTCTAAAAAGAAGAAAGCAAGGACAAATATCATGAAGAAAATCTATAATTATATAGTAGAGATAAGGCATCCAACCTGTCTTTGCATAGTTGTTCTGATGGAATTTCGATCAGAACAAAGCGACTGATTATTAAATTTATTAAACTAGATCGCAAAATATTTGACTGAGAAACGTAACAGGTAAAACCGTTGTGCCTTTTCCCTCATGGAGCCCTAAGCACGTGCTTAGTATGCTTAATGGTTAATCCAGCCCTGCTATTGTCAACTGGCCGTGGTCGGTTTATAAAAGGAATGCGTTAAAACAAGTCGACAACAGCCGTTCACATGATTTGATCTATCTGAATAGCTACTGTCCACTGTTTACAGACTTCTGAATGCACTGCCTACGATGGAATGTAGGCTAACGTGTATGGCGTCATTTTTAATGACATAATACAAGAATCTAATACTTTGTCAACGCAGAAAACAGAAAACCTATATTTAACGTGGTTAACAGAATAACTGGTGCAGATTTACGAAACCTAACCCAACCCAACCCAACCCATAATTTTTTAAAAATCTCGACCCAAACCCAACCCAATCCAACCGAAGCTAACCCATGGGTTAACCCAACCCATGGACAACTCTGCGATGTACGACCACCAAATAGTAATACACCCCACTGTGTGATAATGGATATGCCCCGATTCATTTGAACTCTTGAAATAAAAATAAGTGTTCAGGGCACACCCAAGGGTGTGATGGAACCGGTTCGGTCTGGTTCGGCCGAACCGTTTATTAAAATTCCGACCGGTTCGGCCGAACCGTTTGTTAAAATGACGAAAATATCAACGAACCGTCTCCTTGCTTACTGGACTGGTTTTCGTTCTCATGAATACGTGTGGAAAACCTTTAAGCTCTTGGATCGACACTTGATTTTAGGTGGTTGTCGGTCTTGTAACCGAACGGCATTCAAATGTTACTCTATCATGGCTATAATTACAGCGGATGTGGTTTATTGGTCAACACTTAAAAGCACCCACCATATGGTCCATGTCATCTCCCACCTAGCTCCCAGTTTCATCGCACCCTTTCCCAGAGGACACTAAAGCTACCAGATCAAAGCTGGCATCAAACTACACCTAGAGTAGACTTCAGTGGATGCCTATGTTCATTGATGAGGGCCGAATGTGAAAACTGAGACTGCGGAAGCATTCCTCTGGAAGCGGTATTGTAATTAGTAGATCTACGCATTGGATGATTCACTTACATGAAGCGTGACCAGCCATGACTCGTCCGTAACCTCACACCCGTGATTTATGTATTTTATCTGGACATTTTACAGGAGGCCGTCTCTGGCCATAGACAATATATATATATATATATATATATATATATATATATATATATATATATATATATATATATATATTAGGTAGTGAACAAATTTTGTTTTTGTTCTGTCATGATTAAAAAGTTGCTCTAATATCAATTGGCATAAAATGCAAGAGAAAGTAAATTTTGATATCGTTACGAGGTCCCAACTTTGGCTTAAATATTTGGGTTTTTCTTAAACATTGTTATATGTTATAATGCAATATGTGATGTTCCTTATTTATTTATTTGTTTTTTACATCCAATAAACATTTATTATTGTTATCTTTTAGGTTTCATTGATTTATAAAAATCATTTTTTTTTCTTGAGGAGCCAACATGGCATCGATTTGCATAAGTGAGTGTTGTGAACACTCTGTGCTCGGACCAGCAGCAGGGCCGCGGAGATGGGGACAGAGGCAAATGCCCAGGGCGTCGGATACGGCCTGGAGGGCCCGGGCCGATGATGAAGATAAATTATTACAAGGAATAAGAGAAAAAGGAGGTCGACATGTCGTTATGAGGGGCCCAACTGAGTTAAAGGGGGCCCTGGCTCCGAAGACATCATAAACAGCGGGAAGAAAAGCGACACGCAAAAAGGTAATCACTAGTTTTTGAGAGTTGCAACACCGTTTCTTAAAAAGTGACAAGCAAAAAGAGAGGAATTTTTAGACTTGTCGACTTGCTGTCAGAGGCCCGTTGGCTCTTCTACACATCAGAGGCCAAGAATTTCTCTCAGCGGCCCTGACCAGCAGTAGAAATTTCCTACGACAAATTCGTTGGGTGGGGATGTTTTTAAAGCATGACTGTTGGAACCTCAAGGATGGAAAATCTGGAAATCAGTTGGTAGCGGCAAAATAAGTGACCGCGATGCTTGCCTTATTGCTAATGAAGTTATTAAAGACCTTAACATTTGTCTCCAGCAACAGTGGCTAGTTGCGACGCCAAAGTATTTTTGAGGAAGAATGTTAATGTTGAGCATAATGATGCGAAGCAGAAACTACAATGAATTGGTTTTGATGGAAAGAGGATGTTATGGGTAAATGTTTGGGTCCCGAAGGACTATAAGTGAAGAACACTATATCATTGTATCTTATCCAGGAGATCACTATTAAATAGATCCTGTTGTACCTAGCAGTAGTAAATCAGAAGATGTTGCTAATGAGATTCTGTCTATTATAAATGATACAGATTCAACAGAAAGCGTTTCAGCTTTAGCATGCGTTGGCACAAGTAATTACTGGAAAAATTAATGGAATCATCTGAAGGTTGGAAATGAGTTTTAGGAAGGCCCTTCCAGTGGCTTGTGTTGCTGCATTTAATGAACTTCCTTTTAAAAAAGTACTTTGCATCACTAGATGGCGGAACTGCTACAGGTTGCGTGTCTTTTCATGTGTAATTGCATCAGTTCTTGACTATGATGCAAAATACCTGCCTATAGCTAACTTCTAACCCGTTTCCGGAAAGGGGTTGAATGTTGATGAAACTATTAGAAAGAGACCGAAATTGTGTATCAGCTCTATTTCCGAAAGGCTTGATTAGCAGTGCAAGAAGGGCATGATTCAAGTCCAGATATCCAGCTTATGGGCAGCTTACTTCTGATATATACCAATATATAGGCCTATGCCTCATATACCGTGCCATGCACAAGCTGCAGAAATAGCAATCAAAGATATAACTGCAGCCAGTTCAAAAATTTAAACAGTCACAACGCGAGACATCGCATGATATTACAATGCAAAGTGTCGCAACTTTTTGCCTATAGGATTGACTGCAAAGCAGATTTCTCGTGACTCGTGTAAATCAATTACAGAAGAAAAGTAACCGTCGACTTTGCTGGCATTCTAAATATATATGCCTTTTAATTATGACTATTTGTTGTGCTTTTTCAGTTTCTCAAGGGAAAATTTTGAAAAGTTCCTGTCCGCTACTTTTAAAAAGCTGTCAGTTTTCTACAGTTGTAGCCACATGTGGTATGTTGGAAGGACCAACCCTCTAGTCCCTATAATGGCTGCACCTCTGAGTTTACTCGACATGTGACAGTACATTTTAGTCATGGAAATATAAGTAAAATAAGTATGATTTGAAAAATTAATTGATTGTTTTAAAGTATTCTAAATTCAAATATTTAATAAAATCTCTAGCTTTTACGAATGGGTGCTACCTATTCAAGTGAAAGTCACGTAGATCATGAGTATTTGGGAGTGGAAGACATTGTCGATTGATAAAAATTAACTCTTTTCAGAATCAGTATATTCAGGAGCAACTATCCACATGTTAGAGCGATCGCTTCTCAAAAAATATATTTTCGACCCACGTTAATATATATATATATATATATATATATATATATTATTCAGACTTCACAAGGTCTTATAAAAATTAATTATATATATATATATATATATATATATATATATATATATATATATATATATATATATAAATTACACATAATGAACAAACCATATATAACTTTGTCAACCTTAGCGAACTGGTTGTTAATCAATTGGCATCAAACCGCTGGGCATATGACCCCGGGGACCGAGGTGAAGGGGCGTTAAAATCGGGTTTTTGGATAAACAAAAAAAGGAAGAAGCAATGCGACGACCTTTTTTGGCTCGTCTGGAGCATAGGGTGGGGCGCCGTAGAGAGTTGAGGGACGCCGAATGAACGCATGTGATGACCTTTTTGCTCGTCAGGAGTAAAGGGCGCCAACAGCACACCTTGTCCCAGGGCGCCGGATACCCTCGCAACGCCTCTGGATATACAATTCATTGCAGTCATAAATCAGTTGATTATGGCCTTTGCACGGTTCCGTTCTGAGAACAACTGAGAACGGAAATTCTCTGCCTGCGAAACCGGGTTATAAGCAGTGGCTATAAGTTCAACGACATGTGGAGTCAAGAACAACACGAACCTGTTCAAAGGTCAGATGTCAACGGGCGATAAAACTACCGACGCCCAGACGATAAGAGATTTTGGATTTTGTTTTCATCAAGTAATGACCCAGAAACCATCAAAGTTCAAGACTGTGGATGCAGTCATGAAACGCGTGAAGCTATGCTTGCGTTTACTGACAAATAAATAATGACAGTTATTTAATTTGCACATCTGCTCTATGATAATGGCGTTACTCTTGATCGCTTGTATGCTTGTAGCGTTGGTATAAGCCTTATTGATTTGTGCTGTAGTATACAGTATATATATATATATCTATCATATTAAAATCCTTATCTGTATGTCTCTCTGTCTGTTACCTTCAAGCGTTCTGATTGGTTGACTATTGGTAGACGGTTTAGACCGTTTAGTCCTTACGTCGCGATGCGTTGGTGGGCGAGCGTTGACTATTGGTAGACAGTTTAGTCCTTACGTTGCGATGCGTTGGTGGACGATGTTCGAAGACGACGTTGCTATTGGTAACAATTGTTCGTAGAATCGTAGTTTAACACGGTTTAGTCGAGTCATTGCAGCGTCAGAGGGCTGGGCGTGCGACGACGTTGCTATTGGTAACAATTGTTCGCAGCCTGAGGTAGTTGCGCAATTTTAACGTTCATTTTAACGTACACAAAAAATACGTGTACAGCGTCACAAATGGCCACAGTTGCGTGATTTTAACGTACATAGGCCTAATTATTACGTGACGCAGAGCTTGGCTAGGTGGCGATCATTGAAATGTTGTTCAGCATGAATTCAACGATTGGGTATTAGGTATAGGTATTGGATTAGTATTATCCTGCACTGCGAGCGAAGCGAGCGCGAGCGAAGCGAGCATCTTTCTAGTATAATATTAAGATACTTATCTGTATGTTTCTCTGTCTGTTACCTTCAAGCGTTCTGATTGGTTGACTATTGGTAGACAGTTTAGTCCTTACGTCGCGATGCGTTGGTGAGCGATGTTCGAAGACGACGTTGCTATTGGTAACCAAACGGTTTAGTCGAAGAAGCGTTTGACGAAGCGTACGTTCAATTGTTCATTGCAGCGTCATAATGTGTACAACGTCGCCATGCGTTGGTGGGCGTAGCTTGAGGAAGTTGCGCAATTTTAACGTACACAAAAAATACGTGTACAGCGTCACAAATGGTCACAGTTGCGTGATTTTAACGTACATAGGCCTAATTATTACGTGGCGCAGAGCTTGACTAGGTGGCTTATGTACTTCATTGAAATGTTGTTCAGCATGAATTCAATGATTGGGCATTAGGTATAGGTATCGGATTAGTATTATCCTGCACTGCGAGCGAAGCGAGCATCTTTTAGTATATATATATATATATATATATATATATATATATATATATATATATATATCTGTATCCAATAGAGAGGTCTCAGACATCATAAAGAAGAAAAGACAATAACACAAACATTAAAAAAGACAAAAGAACCGGATTAGGTACATTCTAAGAGGAGACTTTTTATTCATAACAATACTGGAGGGAAAAATGAGGGAGGGTGAATGATAACCAGAGAAAGACCACTTACGTCACTACCATCCATTGATACCCTTGGGTATTAGAAATGGTGCTATAGAAGTGCATAATTATTTACCTCACTGGATGCTGACTAAAGACGCACATAAAGGTTTAAAGACCCACCCTGCTGACAGAGAAGGATGCCGCCAATGGTAACCAGAACCTCCTACCGGATAGAGAACTTAAGAGAAGAGCCTCAAAATCATCTATCATAATGTAAAAGATATTAAAATATTTAATTACCGATGACCATGGTCATGGTCATGACCATGATGGTTATGGGTCACGTGGGCCATGGGTCTCGTAGATCATGGGTATTTTCGAGTGATAAATTGTCACATCTGCTGCACAGTCAACTACTGTCAGTTATTGAGATTGTAAATGCCAAAACAAGCGATCGCTTCTCAACTCAAATTATTCAAAGACGTTAATCAAAAAGTAGTCTATTAACTACGAATTCAGAATACAAATATTATATACATTCAGAATTTCTTGAAAACTTCTTGTTAAGTTTAAGTTTTATTCCTCGAAATTCCGCAAATTGAATTCTAACGCAATACTGTACATGGTCAATATCCAGTCAATTTACCTCAACTCTAACCCTGTTTAATCTGGCCTCCAAGATAATCCGTTTTAGTGACAAATCTTTTAAAACTTCTGCGCGATCGAATGGGCGCCTGTTTCCTTTGCAGGTCTGATGTACAGCGTACGCTATGTATCACCGATGATATCTTTTGCGATGGGAGGATACTGTCTCACCCTCTACGTCACTCTATCGGGTAAGAAATACGAAGAAAACAGTCTACGCTTACAATTTCTTAGGTTCTATAGACGCTGCCGTCAAAAGATGTTATTGGCTAATTTCTTGTGGGAGTTCACATCCTCCCTCTCCTCCTCCCTTCCCTCTTCGCTCTCTGAAGACCTCGGTCATATCAAAGCCTACGATCGCCTACCTTTGGCCCCAACGACTAACATATATCATCATCATCATCATCATCATCATCATCATCATCATCATCATATTATCATCATTATCATCATCATCATCATCATCATCATCATCATCATCATCATCATCATCATCATATTATCATCATTATCATCATCGTCGTCATCATCATCATCATCATCATCATCATCATATTATCATCATTATCATCATCGTCGTCGTCATCATCATCATCATCATCATCATCATCATCATCATCGCTGTGAACCAGCGTCCAGGCGGGAGTGATGCCGAGTTTACTGTGTCTATACTTTGAACCTTCTGTTCTTAAGCATTCCCACACTCAGCTATACAACAGTGTAAACAACAGACCAGTGGATCGACGCTTAATGCGCCCACTCTCTTGATTGGACAACATCTTGTCTTACGAAGGTCGTTGGTTCGGTCTCTTATCCTGGGTGATATTGTCACGAGTGAAGAAAATGAGGGTATTCTGCTGTAAAACATGGCGAAGCCCCGATAGTTCACAACCTTTGACAACCAATGTTATTGCCTAGCAAGAACAGGGCAATAACCATATATGTAATAACAATTTTCTAACGTTTTTTATTTTCCCAATGGTTTTTTGGCGTTTTAAAACATTTTTTTATTTTTTCCAACGTTTCTTATTATAAGAAACGTTGTCAAAATAAAAACACAAACTTCTGAAACCAGCTGCAACGAGCTCATTAATTGGCTTTCTGTTGTTAGGCTACGGAGTATAGTCGACTGTTTATTAGCAGGTCATGCAGGTTTACTCACTCATAACTGCACAGTTGTTGGATTTTAACTGTTAGTCATACCTTATAAATTCAAAGCAGTATCGTCTAAAAAATCTAAAAGAAAGCAAGGTCATAGAAGAAAATGTGAACCTGTGTTTTGAAATTTGTGGCAGAATTATTGCTGTTTATTTCGTTTCACAGTCGTTTTGCATATTGTGGCTTGATTGTTGAGTTCCCGTGGGTGGGTAAGGCACGTTCATTAATCTCGCTCATAAAACAATCGTTAACGTTTTTATTCAACGTTTTAAACGTTTTTTATTTCTACAACGCTTTTACGTTTTTTAACGTTTTTAACAATGTTTTTCGGGTTTTGCATATATGGTAATAACCACTAATTAATATTATTACTCGTTTAGTTTTGCAATATATACATAGAACACGAACTATGATTATAAGACTAGACTTCCTTCAATCACATTCATCGTTCAAAAGTTTTATTTTCAATGTTCATCTTTTAAATCAAAATTATAAACAAAATCATTGTCTGCATCAGCGTGTGTGTGTGTATAATATGGTGTTGTTCTGTCTCATTCTCCACTTCTCGTCCTTGTTTTCCAGCTTCCAGTCTGAGCCATGACCATCCGCGGTGGATCGGTGCCTGGTGGTTGGGATTCCTCGTGTGTTCCGTCGTCAACTTCCTGCTCAGCATTCCCACCTCCATGATCCCAGAGAGACTGTCTTCCATCAGAGGATCAGAAAAGAAGGAAAACGAAAAGGAGGAGAAGGAGAAGGAGAAGCAGGACGTCCGTCGATCGTCCAAGTTCAGCAAATCGAAAAGCGTTTCTGTCTCAACGCCAATATCACACTGGAGAGGTGATGCTGCTGCTGCTGATGGTGGTGGTGGTGGTGGTGGTGGTGGTGGTCAGGCCCGTAGGAAGTGGGGATGCAGGGGAAGATGAGGCTGCTTTTTTGCCTGTCAGAATTTCTGAAAAGAAGATAAGTGATAAAGGAAGAGAGATGACCTTTTTGCTTGTCAGGACTTTTAAAAGAAACACAATACGCCCCTGTGCTAAAAATTTGTTCCAAGGTGCCTGATGGTGGTGGTCGTTGTGGTTGTGAACTTAATTTAGACAGAAATGCACAAGTGTTCAATATAATGGCTTTCAGTGTTTTGGGTTTTACTTATTGGGCGCGTTTTTTGCTCTCAGACTGCAGCGATACGCAGAGATAGCGTTTCTTCCGAAATACGTCGAGGTACAATTCGCATTTTATAATGCGATTCTATAGTTAAGGACTGGAACCTATAAAATGCGATCCTCGAGTTAAAGACTCGAACCTGCGCCGACCTCCGTCGTTCGACGCAGGTGGCCAAGGTCATTGATCAGGTTCAGAACAGGTATGACACAGGTAATCTATTAGGGTAGGAGCTAACGGTCTCGGCTGTTACCCGCATTGCCTGCATTTTGTAGAACTCCCGAAGGCGATTCTAAGACTGGTTTCGAACCCCATCTACATTCTGTCGTCCATTGCCATCTGCATCGACTGCTTCTTGCTCGGTTTCATAGCGTTTCTTCCGAAATACGTCGAGGTACAATTCGGGAAGGCAGCATGGATGGCCAATCTGCTGGGAGGTAGATAGATAGATAGATAGATAGATGGATAAACATTTAGATAGATAAACAGTATCGTCTCTAAATACGTGTCATATAATATAATATTGCAGCAAAAAATTTGACTATGTATCTGCACTCTACAACATATGCTAAATTTGCACTATGCAACATATGTTGAATTTGCACTCTGTAACATATAAAATAATCGTGTTTGTACAATCATAATTATTTCTTTTTTAAAATGCATTTGTATCTAGAATATCTGAACTTCTTTTCATCTGGTATATTGATTCATAGTGAAAGCAGGCTTTGGACAGAGAATGTTTCTCTTCTCCGGATTCTCCTTTTAATATCCTAATCCTTTAACGTCAGTGTTTGTATTTAAATACTTTAGTATTTAAATACTATTTAAATCTTCGTCCAGTATTTAAGAAAGTATTGAAATACCCATCCAAAATTAAGTATTTAAATAGTATATAAATACCTTAGCGTATTTGGATGTATTTAACAAATTTAAATACTTTTGATTTATTGTCATTTTCTCGTTCAAGATTTTCTATTATTTCGTCAGTCGTTTTTACATTTTCTTTGCTGGTGGTTTTAGACAGTTGAGCAGAAAGTAGGCCTTGACATTGTTCGAAATAACTTTAACTAACATTTCTTTACACAAAAATACGGTTGTGGCGAACCATGTGTCAAATACATTACCAAGTATTTAAAAAAGTATTTAAAACTTATATGCTAGTATTTAAATACTTACCCTGGTATTTGGGTTTTTAAATACTATTTAAATACTATCTGAGAACCAAGTATTTATGAAAGTATTTAAATACTTCAGTGAAGTATTTATTACAACACTGTTAACGTCAATTTTAATATGCCAAATATCTAACTTATCAATATCGAAATATTACATATTTTAGCTTTGTCTTTACAGCTTTTCCCTATATTGAATTGTCATATTGACGATCTTTGGTTCTGTCTTTGGTACCAATAAGCCGCTTGATTGACTGATTGATTCTTGGTGACCGGTCAAAACGGCGCCAGACAAAACGGCGCAAATAAAATACAGACAAAAGGGCGCAAACAAATATAAAATAACAAAGTCTAAAGTGGTTCTGGAGGGTCTGCCCTCTGTGAGAACCACAAAACAGCGCAAATAATATGGTACAGACAAGAAGAACTGGTATAGGGTAAATTAAGCTATGGTCCTTCATCATCTCTCTCTTCCATTTTAATGGATTAACGGTCAAGCAGGAAGCTGTTCGTTTGCCCTTCTATAGTGTTTCAGTACAATCAAGTGACGTGGCGGATATGAGTAATGAATTTGTTACTAAACTCGTTTTATTGAGTAGACGGATATCCGCTGACATTTAAGCAAAAAACGCTTGCGCTACTGACTCTTCTCACATCTTATTATATAATTCTCGATGTCCGTCCGTCTGTCAATAACCTAGATTTTCTATTCAATGACACGATACAACTGTTTCACGCCTGCTTTTAAAGAAGAAGGGAGGAGGGAGAGTGAGAAAGGAGGGAGAGGGAAACGAGATATTGCCAATGATAAAGTCTTATGGCTTATCTTATTATATAATTCTCGATGTCTGTCGCGTCCGTCTGTCCGACGGCAACACGGCGGGTATTGCAAGACGCTGTTGTCATTGACAACCAAATATTGTTTAATCAAAACTGTATTAAAATCAACGGAGCGTTTAACGAAGCGTCTTAATTGCAGCTTAAACCCCCGTCCCCCCCCCTTCCCTCACCCCATCCCTCTCCCAATCGCCCAGGGCCCAACCCATTCAAGGTCATTGCCAGGGCCCCAAACCCCTTTTCCATTCCCTATCCCCATCTCCTTCCCCTCTCCCCATCCCCTCCCCCTCCCAATCGCCCCCCCAAGCCCCGTTCCTTTTCCGTCTCCCCAACCCTTTTCCCTCTCCCCATCCCTCTCCCAATCGCCCCCAAACCCCCGTTCTCCTTCCGTCTTCCCAACCCTTTTCCCTCTCCCATTCCTCTCCTTCCGCCCTGGCCCCAACCCATTCCGGCCCAGGCCCCAAACCCCCGTTCCCCAAATCTCCCCATCTCTTTTCCCTCTCCTCATCCCTCTCCCAATCAGATAGCCCCAACACATTCCGGCCCCGGCCCTAAACCTTCGTTCCCCTTCCTCTCCCCATCCCTTTTCCCTCTCCCCATTTCTCTCCCAATCGCCCCGGGCCCAACCCATTCCCGCCCCGGCCCTAAAAATATGTTCCCCTTCCTCTCCCTATCATTCCAACTACCCATCCCTCTCCCAGTCGTCCAGGCCCCAACCCATTAGCGCTCCGCCCTACCCCACCGGCCCCAAACCCCGTTTCCAAACCTACACAACGCTGCTCCGAAAACCCGTACAACCCACCTTCCTCCTCCCAAACCTCCCTTCCCTCTCCCAATGCCCTGCCCCCCATTATTATATATATATTTATTCATTACTAGCCTCAATACCTATTTTTTATATTTAACCCCTCAAGTGGGGATTAAATTTTCAGACCGTCACCGTACTGGGGATTTAATTTTTGGAAAAGCGTTCTTAGAAATGATTGCTGTAACGTTTTAAATTTGCTATATCTCAGGATATATAGGAGCTAAAAAGATGAGGTTTGCACCATTGTTTAGATTGTTTATTCCTCTTTCTAACCGTCCGTGCAAAACAAAAAAAATTCGAGGTAGAGTCCACTTTACGGCCTAAAATATCACCCTCTCCCCCGAAAAATGTTTAAAGCCCCCAGTAACCCCACTTTGGTCAGCGGCAAAGTTCTAAAGAGATGTCAGAGGAACAAAATAAACCAAAAAGTTTGAAAATCGGTTGACATTTGGCAAAGATCTATCAATTCTAACCCGATGACCCAATGTTTGAATATAAGTATTATCGGTGAATTTCGCGAAAGTTTTGAATTCTGAGAAAGTTTCCAATTTTTTTGAATTTGCTATATCTCAGGCTATATAAGAGCTAAGGAGATGAGGTTTGCACCATTGTTTAGCTATTTTATTCCTCTTTCTAACCCTCTGTGCAAAACAAAAAAAGTCCAGCGTTCACGAGCTTTCCGACAATCAAGTGAGAATGAGGAGCAGGCTGTTGCTCGGCGTGAAAAATCAGCACAGCAAACAAGAGAATCAAGCACTGCATGTCGTTCGACACTGCCAAATCATTACACTAACGTTGACTATCAAGTTTCAGAAAATTCACGCGAATGGGCGTTAACTCGGTTGAAGGAAAAGGCGGCGAGTTAAGGACAATTAATTGCGCAAAATGCTATTGCATTTGCGCAAAATCGGGTGGTAAATCAGCCAATCTCCCCCGTCATAAAATGCTATTGCATTTGCGCAAAATCGGGTGGTAGAACAGCCAATCTGCCCCGTCATTTTTGACGGGTAAACACCTAGTCTTATTATATAATTCTCGATGTCTGTCCGTCTGTCGCGTCCGCAACACGGCGGGTACTGCAAGACGCTGTTGTCATTGACAACCAAATATTGTTTAATCAAAAATGTATTAAAACCAACGGAGCGTTTAACGAAACGTCTTAATTGCAGCTTAAACCCCCGTCCCCCTTCCCTCACCACTCCCTCTCCCAATCGTCCAGGCCCCAACCCATTCCCGCCCCGACCCCAAATCCCCTTTCTCCTTCCCTTGCCCATCCTCCTTCCCTCTCCCCATCCCCTTCCCTCTCCTCATCCCCCTCCCAATCGCCCCAACCCATTCCGGCCCCAAACCCCGTTCCCCCTCCCTCTCCCCATCCCTTTCCCCTCTCCCCATCCCTTTTCCCTCCCCATCCCTTTCCCAAGCGCCCTGGCCCCAATCCATTCCCTGCCCTGGTCCCAAACTCCCGTTCCCATTCCCTCTCCCCATCCCTTTTCTCTCACCACCCCTCTCCCAATCGCCCTGGCCCCAACCTATTTCGCCCCTGGCCCCAACCCATTCCCGCCTCGACCCCAAACCCACGTTCCCCTTCCCTCTCCTCATCCCTTTCCTCTCACCACCCCTCTCCCAGTCGCCCAGACCCCAACCCATACCTGTCCGCCCTGCCCGACAGGCCCCAAACACCCGTTCCCTCTCTCTCCCCACCCCTCTCCCAACCCCCGTACCTCTCTCCATCCCTCTCCCAATCGCCCTGACCCCAACCCATCACTGCTCCGCCCTACCCCACCGGCCCCAAACCCCGTTCCCAAACCTATACAACGCTGCTCCGAAAACCCGTACAACACACTTTCCTTCTCCCAAACCTCCCTTCCCTCTTCCAATGCCCTGCCCCCGTTATTATATATATATATATATATATATATATATATATATATATATATATATATATATATTCCTTCTAAGCCTCAATACCTATTTTTTTAAATGTAACCCTCAAGAGGAGATTAAATTTTCAGACGCCGTCACCGTACTGGGGATTTAATTTTTTGAAAAGCGTTCTTCAGAAATGATTGCTGTAACGTTTTAAATTTGCTATATCTCAGGCTGTATAGAAGCTAAAAAGATGAGGTTTGCACCATTGTTTAGATTGTTTATTCCTCTTTCTAACCGTCCGTGCAAAAAAAACATTTGGGGGTAGAGTCCACTTTACGGCCTAAAATATCACCCTCTCCCCCCGAAAAATGTTTAAAGCCCCCTAGCAAAATATTTTCAGCGGTAACCCCACTTTGGTCAGCGGCAAAGTTGTAAATGGATGTCAGAGGAACAAAATAAACCAAAAAGTTTGAAAATCGGTTGACATTTGGCAAAGATCTATCAATTCTAACCCGATGACCCCAATGTTTGAGCATAAGTATTCTCGGCGAATTTCGCGAAAGTTTTGAATTCTGAGGAAGTTTCCAATTTTATTTGAATTTGCTACATCTCGGGCTATATAAGAGCTAAGAAGATGAGGTTTGCACCATTGTTTAGCTATTTTATTCCTTTTTCTAACCCTCTGTGCAAAACAAAAAAGTCCAGCGTTCACGAGCTTTCCGACAATCAAGTGAGAATGAGGATCAGGCTGTTGCTTGGCGTGCAAAAGCAGCACAGCAAACAAGAGAATCAAGCACTGCATGTCGTTCGACACTGCCAAATCAGTACACCTTCCTTGACTATCAAGTTTCAGAAAATTCCTGCGAATGGGCGTTAACTCGGTTGAAGGAAAAGGCGGCGAGTGAAGGACAACTAATTGCGCAAAATGCTATTGCATTTGCACAAAATCGGGAGGTAAAACAGCCAATCTCCCCCGTCATATAATGCTATTTCATTTGCGCAAAATCGGGTGGTAAAACAGCCAATGTCCCCCGTCATTTTTGACGGGTAAACACCTAGTTGTTCAATAAATCTAAATAAGTAATATTTTTGATGGAATCGACAAAGCAGTGTTATAACCATAAATTGTTTCTATAAGACTACTAAAATTATATAATTATTTGTTATTAAATCAAGATATAATAATACATCCTCTTTGAAACATTTAACTATTTACGATTATCATCATCATCACCACCATCATCATCATTAATGTCATCGTCATCGTCATCATCGTCATCATCATCATCATTATCATTATCAGCATCATTGCTATTGTTGCTGTTATTATTATTATTATTATTATTATTATTATTATTATTATTATTATTATTATCATCATCATCATCATCATCATCATCATCATCATCATCATAAAGTCATTTTATTGTCTTTATCCTCTACATGTATTTTCTCTTGTTCATGACCTGTCGAGTATTTTGAATGTCCTCTGATATTTACTTATTGCAATCGAAGACCTGAATTTTCATTGTTTTTATTACGCTCCTCTTTTCTTCGTCTACCTTAAATTTCTTTTAAGCGTATCTATCACTGACAGTAATAACATATTATCAGATTGTACTTGCAATGCAAAACGTATCCAGGTAATTTTGGTCATGTGCCTGACAGGTATGATTCCATCCATTTCCGGTGGATCTGCGTCTTTTGCTGGAGGCATCTTAAGCGGCAAGATCAAAGGCAAAGACAACGGAGTAGCTGGAAACGCATGGATAGATTTCGTTTGCTCTTTATTCAGCATAGTCCTCTTGATACCAGCAATGCTTATCCACTGTTCAGAAGATACCTACAGCGGTCAACTGATCGACAACAGGTAAACCGCTATGTATACTGCTCCACTATTATATACGGCGTTCGCTTACTTACTAATACTTAGTAAATGTACTTTTTAAAAAGACAGTACTACCATTTACCGACTACTACGTAGGCCTACATATATCGTTAATTACAGAATAGTCTACCTCAGCAAATATTTGTTTAGGCCTACATCTTAATGAATTATGACTATATCTGCGATATTATTTTCAATAATTAGACTACCATCGATAATGTTTACACAGATAGATGGTTGTTTGATAGTGGAGTTTCTGTGTTTATATTTAAATATTAATATTAAATATTAATATTAATATTGATACTAATATTAATATTTAAATTTAAATATTAAATTTAAATAATAATTACACTACCTTAGATAGTGTTTAAGCGGGTAGACGGCTATTTGATAGTGGAGTTTCTGTGTTTATATTTAAATATTAATATTAAACATTAATATTACACTCTAATATTACTACTAATATTAATAGTATATTTAAATTTGAATAGTAGATTTAAATAATAATATTTAAACTACCATAGATAATGTTTAAACGGCTAAATGTTTATTTGATAGTGGCGTTCTGTGTTTATATCGAGGTTGAGTTTGGTGACCGAGTGTAACCTGGACTGTCGTTGTCCTTCCGGTGACTTCGATCCGGTCTGTGGAAACGACGGACGCTCCTATCTGTCTCCGTGTTTCGCCGGATGCTCTTCCGTCCACAGTCCGACCAACGCAGTGAACGAGTCGCTGAGAAAGGTATTCTAGGTCTCCCCTTAGCTCTCATCAAGGGGAGTTTTGGGGGTTAAAACATCCCCTTGGCTGCCGTAAGCAAAATATTTTAATGAGTTTCTATGCATTTTTAATTTTGGGACCTTTTGGGGTCAAACCCCCGTTGCCTATAAAATGTAACGGTTTAAGATATGACGACCTTTTTGCTCGTCGGGAAAAATAAAGGAGATGACCTTTTATGATTGTCAAGATTTTTCCCGAAGTTGGTTATGTCAAAACCAAAAACCAACCCCCTTTCTGGAAATCCTGGCTACGCCACTGCTCTCATCGATCATCCGACGCCGCTCGACATGCAGGGGTGAAATAGAACCGCTGAGACAGAGAAAGAGAAAGACAGAGAAATACACGCGCAGACACAGAGGCCCGTCGAAAGTGGGGATGCAGGGGATGCAGATGCACTCTTGAGAAAATCTTAGACTGGAAAGCAAAAATTCTAGCTGTTAAGCTGTAATTTTTTGCATGTCGTGGAGTAGAATGGGGGGGGGCGCCATCAGCATGATTTGTCCCCGGGCGTAGGGCCGGATACCGCAGTATTAACCCGTAGTTAGTTAGTTCTTAGGGATGTGACGACCTTTTTGCTTGTCAGATTTTTCTTGTTGCCCCGGGCACGGGATGGGACACCCTATCTACGCCTTTGAAATACACCTCCTGCTAAAAATCCGTTCCGACGGATCTGGAGACAGACAGATCGTTTATTTTCATACATTCATAAAAAGTATAAATAATGTATTTATTTATTATTATTTTTTATATTTATATATTATTATTTATTATTTATTATTTATTAGTTATTATTTATTATTTATGTCTATTAATTCTATGTATAAAGAGTGTATTTTTCTATTTCTCTTAATTGAATTTCGCTAGCTATCCGTGACGCCATCCAGTTACTCTGTCTCGGCACAACCTTACACGACACTCATTGGCTGTGTGCATTGTGCTGTAGATACGATTCACCGACTGTCGCTGTGTGACCACCGACGAAGAAGGAGAAGGAGGAGGAGAAGGAGGATGGGAGAGTGGGTGGGGTTTTGTCTACGAGGGGTCCTGTGACGTATCATCGTGCGGTGTCGTCGTCATCGCCTACGTCATCGTCATAGCGCTCTTCTTCATCGCAGTCAATTTCTACAACGTTCCCTGTACGAATGTCATTCTTAGGTAAAAACAGAAGCTTCCGTTCCAACGACGAAGCCTCTATTTAATGTTCAATATGTCGTCGATTTTTCTAGCGCCTGCGTGGAGCGAATCTAGCGATAATAAGTTATGTCTCGTCAGCCACGAAGCAGAACACGAATCGCATGGACACCTCTCTGTCGTAGTTCTGCTCACTGCAACATAAGAGATGTAGGCAGACTCGGATACATTATGCCCTCCACAGCTCTCATTTCTTCTGACCAATGCCTTGATATCGATTCATTTGGACTGTTGCAACTCACTCTTCACTGAAATATGCAATTCAAATCTTTCTGTTTCTGTTTCTCTTTCTCTTCCTCTTCATCATCATCATCCTCTTCTTTTTCTTCATCTTCGCCTTCACTTTATCTTCATCTTCCTCTACAAAACTCACTTGCTAGAGCCATCAGAGGAACAGCCAAATACGAGCCGATTACACACGCTCGCTACAAAAGCATTTCACTGCCTGCCTATGAAAATTGTTTGACTCAAAATCCGATCTTTTCATTGGTCTCAGAACAGGACCTGTATTTCCCGTTGGTCATCCTGTGGTCACGACTAATTTTGCTCCAAACCTCGCTTCTTGTGTGTGACAGCCACTTTTTTCGTTTTGAATTCTAACGATGTACAGTATAGTTTGTGGTGCGATGATATAACTGATTAATGCGATAGCAGTCTATTCAACAGGCGCTACTGCTATTGCTGCAGAACCGTGTGATGATGATGATGATGATGATGATGATGATGATGATGATAATGATGGTGGTGGTGATGATGACGATGATGATGATTATGGTGATGATGGCGACGATGACGACGACGATCATGCGTTCAGTGGGATGTATTTCAATTACTAGCCGCATTTATGCTCTAGTATTCTGCTCGAAGCCAATAACCGTTAAAGAGACGATGTATATTAACCGTTTTGCCTGTTTGATTATTTTGCAGATGTATCGACGAAACCGATAAATCCTTGGCACTGGGATTACAGGCTGTCGGTATCTACTTAATTGGTACAATGATTCATTCAATCACATATATATATATATATATATATATATATATATATATATATATATATATATATATATATATATGTGTGTGTGTGTGTGTGTGTGTGTGTGTGTGTGTGCAGCTGCAGCTGCTGCCTCTCTCTTTTTTGACTGTAACTAACTTTACCAGCTTATGTAGATCTATTGTGTTCAGGTTTTATGTAATGCGATGTAATGCATTGAACACTTTGTATAGCGCCCTTGCTTACAGGCTGTTCAGATACGCTTTTTCTGGGCTGACTTTGATCAAGAATTCTATTCCCAATTCTTTGTTCTGAAGTTATCAACGAATCTATTAAGAAACCGTAGCGGTGTCTAGCGCCAGAATTTAGCTCCAGGGGCGGATCCAGAATTTCGGTTTTTGGGCACTTTATGTTCCTTTGTCCAATTTTTGCTTGCCTTGTCCCTTCCATGTGGAGTGATGCTTGTTGTTAAAACGCTTAAAAGGAAAATAAAGACTACATTCGCATATGGTTATGGTTATGGTTCTGGACAACTTCTATAGCGCCGTAGCATGGCGAAGGCCAAAGTCAAAGGCGCTGTCAACAACGCTGACAAATCGACATGGAACGGAAGATTGTTTGTCTTGAGGGAAAGTCCGCTCAGATGGCACAAAAGAGTTCGCTGCCGTGTTGAAATCGGGCAGTGAACCCTTCAGAAGGCGGTCTTCCGCAAGGAGACGTTCCGTCGAAGAGTCAGCGAAAACGCAGAAAGGATGTTGAAGGACCGCATGGATGCTGGGAAAAATTCTCCGCGTGGCGAAAATCAGGCTGCGAATCCTTGAGGGCGGTCATCTGCGAGACAGTAATCCATCGCCGAACTTGACGGGAACCGACTGAAGATGGAATTCCGCGCACGAAACCGGAACAGCCTTTGCCCTTTATGGCCTGTAGGCTCCGTCGAGTGACTGGTGGCTCAAAATGGCGGTCCAACCACGCCGACACGGGCGACGTGAATCCGAGCGTTCGGCGCAGAGAAGACGCAAAGACCATCGCCGACCGCTTCGAAAACGACGGCTAAGCGACGATCCGCGCGATTAGCGCAAAGAAATAAGCGCAAGACGTCGGTAAATCCACCAAGAACGGCGACATTCCGAAGCACGGACAGACACGTGCAAGCAGCCAAAATGGCGCTACCGGAAGCTACCGGAAGCGGAAGCTACAGGAAGCGCATAGTCATTCGTGTCTTAATAACTTCCCGGATTTTAGTCGTCGTGAGAAATTAGCAAAGCAAAATGTTGATGTGGATCAGGGGTACGATTCCTTCTTTGTTTCAGTCTAGAGAGTTCACTGGGACAGAAATTTGTCCCCATAACCACCCGAAGTTATTTTTGGTTTACCCGTCCCCACATCGTCCACGCATTGTCTGTCACCGTCCCCACCCCGTTACCGCTGCCACTGGGCGACTTTGTACCCGTTACAGCACTGTTACCGTTTGTTTCAGAAAAGGTAACCTAACTTTTCCCCTTTGTTTACTCCAGGGGCGTAGCGACGGGGGTATATCGGTTTATACATACCCCAAAATCAGTCTATTTTAAAGCTTTTCATGTGATTTATACACTGTATGTGGTTATTTGTGGTTTAAATGGTTTATTTGGCTTATAGTTAATATTTATAACCGCCCCCAAATATTTATGTTTCCAAATCAAATTCCTGGATACCCCTCCTGTTCACTCGTGCTGCATAAAGTCGTTATGTCAGTGAATGAACTTCGCTGAAAGAAGTTGTTCTATTTCACAACGCTCCATATTTGTATTACCCTAGCAAGTAGTTTACTTTTACTTTTAAACGCACGTGCCACGTGACACACCCTAAGACAAACATAGACTTTAATATCACAAGACTGACGGAATGGTATCAGAAAATGACGCCAATTTGCATTGTGTGTGTGTCAAGAAATATTTACCCCGCAGAAATCTTGAAAATTTTGGTACATTGTTGGCATGTATACCGTTTAGCTGTTTAACTTATTTAAGGTGGACTATGGTTGTTTAAATATTGTGTTTAGAATTGATCGTTTGATTTATGAGAACTGCCGCGACATTGCGCAGTCGCTGCCGCAAATGTGTCTTCGAAAATTACACAATAGCATATGCCTGTTCGCATAAATCAGCACTGCACAAAACGGCTTCGAACTCAACTAATAATCGACCTAAAAATCTACTTTTACGATACGATAGTAGTATTTTTATTCGGGAATCAATTGGTATGAATAATATTATAATTTTATGCTACCCAGCTCCAACGGCCAGTGTTAACTGGCGCCATAGGTTGCAATCGAGGGCGTAAGTGTTACCAATCTCGCAAAATGAAAAAACAGAAGTTCTGACAATGTTAAGCCCAAGAATACCAATTTTGTTACCGCGATAATACCGTGACTTTATTGACTTTGGTAACCTTTACCGCGGTAAAACGGTATATATTTAATATTTGTCACCGTTACCGCGGTATTACCGCGGTTACCGCGGATTTACCGCGGTAACGGTTACCGTGTCACCGTCTATTCCAGTCTTTCCGACGCCCATCATATACGGGTCGGTGTTCGACAGGACCTGTATCCTGCGCGAATCGATTCCCTGTTCGGAGCAGTCGGAAGGAGAGGGAGACTGTCTTCGCCTACGACCGCCGCTCACTTCGCTGGGCTCTTCACGGGCTGACCGTCGGGCTGAGATCGGTCGCCACCGTCCTACACCTCGTCGTCTACGTCCTGGCGAAGAGAAAACTGGCGAAAGTCGGCGTCAAAGAGACGACTTTGCACAAAATGAACGTCGGTCAGACGACCGATGATAATTACGAACTATCGACCCACCTATAAGAGAAACAGCAGCCGAAGAAGAAAATGATGTTCTTATATTTCAAAATAGCAATTATAAGTAATAATAATATCAATGGTTCATCATCATTATCATCATCATCATCATCATCATCATCATCATCATGTGTCATCTTCATATCTGAAGGTTGACGGTCGTGAGTTGTTTCCACTTCGTTCTGTCTTCAGCAATCCTTGTTAGGATTGCTGAATTGTTCGTTATATTAAGTAATCATGACAATAATAATAATATAAGCTCTTATAGCTTATATCGAAGGACTAGGGAACTCTAGCTCCAAATAAAATTAAGCAATATTCCTATCATAGTTTAAATTTAATAAAAGAAGACTATAAGTCTATATAAGTATATATGCGATATATTTTTATGAATAAATAATAGACATTTTAAGTATCAGCACAAAATTCCAAGATATACAAAAATTAAAGCTAATCACAGACCTTTTTCTTTGGCTTGTGTAGATGAGGTTTCCAGGAGCTAGCCCACAGACGAAAGGTACCATAACCCAAAAAAGTGTCCCTTTTATAAGAATTTTGCGACTGATCTTAGGCTATTGTTTTTCAGGACATAGTGGACTGCCTCTTTTACTCTGGACTTGGTATACCCTCCAACAGAGCAAATGCATTGATCTAATTCCTAATTTTGATAGAGAAGACAATGCTAAGGAGAAAGGTCAATGTCAACGTCATTGTTAAGAATCGGTCACTTTGGCAAGACCCCCACTCATTCTATTAACTAGCCTCCTGTATTCGAAGTTCAATCCCATGTTCTTTCTTCTTCTCATGCACGTGCATAGGGTGCGTGCAATTCTCTTTACTATGGCCAGCATCGATATAGATTTTGACCCTTGCCTTTCCGATCTGAGCGATCTCTACCATGGCCGACAACACAACAGATTTGACCCTTCTTCTGCCCTGTATCTATGTCTGTGATCACGGTCCAATAGTGTTGTTGAAATTTGCGCTATATAAATGATAAAATGATCATTTATTTAAAATTTTACAATTTTATGGATACTATTCAAATCTTACTTAGTACTTAGTCCGTCCTCGTGCTGGAAGCACATCGGGCAGCACAGAATGTTCTCCAACTACTCCGGTCCATGGCCAAATCTTGTGCCTCGCTCCATGACAAACCCATATAGACCAAATCTTGTTCGATTGTTTTTTCCATGTTATCCTCGGTCTGCCTCTCTTTCTTTTGTTGTTTTTTGGTTGCCAGTCCATTGCTTGCTTTGGGATCCGGTTGTTTTCCATGCGCTGTAGATGTCCAAACCAGCGCATTCTTCGTTTTCTGAGGATCTCTTCCATTGACTGTTGACCTGTCAATCTTCTAATTTCCACATTGTTGATCATATCTTTCCAGTGTATGTTCAGGATCTTCCGCTGCCATTTATGGTGGGTACCCTCAAGCCGCTTCAGGTTTGCTTTAGACAGTGGCCACAATTCCGCTTGATATAGAAGCGTGGAGAGTACAACAGCCTCATATAGTCTGATTTTAGTCCTTACACTGATTTTGGTACTCTTCCAGATATTAGTCGGTTTTGCAAATGCACCGTGTGCTTTACCAATCCTAGTCTTTATTTCTCCATCGCAGTTTCCATCCCTGTTTACTTGACTTCTCAGATAGCAGAATCCTTCCACTATCTCGATATCCTTACCGTCGATGTCCAGTTTCCCAATATTAGTGGTGCTATTGCTAGTTGTCATTATTTTGTTTTTTCAGCATTTACCCTTAATCCAATTTTCTCAGCTTCTGTTTTAGTATTCTCTGTAAGCTCTGATCTCGTCCCATGTTGTTGAGAAGAGGGTTACATCATCAGCAAACTCCAAGTCTTTAAGGTTATCATTGCATGTTCAATTTATTCCACTGTTGCATTCATTTGTAGCTCTTCTTGTGATGTAATCCATTACCAGAAGAAATATCAGTGGTGACAGTACACATCCTTGTCTAACCCTTACTCCGTTATAATAGTATAACTGGTTATATGCCTATATAAAAATAATCTAATAGAAGTTAGAGTTGACGGGAAATTGTAAAAACAAGTTCATTCGAGATCAGATCCGTTCATGCTGCTAAGATAGTTCGCTTAGGAAAAGGATGTCAAGATCATCATTAGGTAGAATTACATAGATTATCATGTGACTGCTATGAAATTATGTAATTGGTATAGATTACAATTTTCATATCTGCATGTTTGCTAGCATGCAGCGTTCACAGTTACATTAAGCTCTCTATAGAGTCTAATCTTTATTAGAACTTACTTATACAGTATTCTTTCTTGTATCTATTGTTCCTCTATAGAATTCTGCAGGCCTATCATATAAATGTTCGAATCTTGCGAGTGAGATTCGCTCTCATACAACTGCTACACCGTAGTTCAGAATTCAGGATCAAGCAATGCTATCGGTAGTAAAACTAAACTCCACCGGTATAAAGTCGACACGTTATGTAAAAGTGTGTTTCATCATGGGTTCTCCCTCCATTTAGGGTGAAAGGCCTTTAAGACAGGCAATACAGATAGACTGATAGACAGACAGAAGGCAGACAGAGAATTACAAAGCGGTAAAAGGATGTCTGATGAAGATACATTTTAAAAACTAAAAATTAGTTAAAACTTCAATGGCATCTGTTATGTTTTTCATTGTACAATAATTCATAGAATAGTTCAACCTAAAATGGTATATATTAAACAATTCATTAACCAACAGACAAGTAAGTAAACAACAAAATTTATTTCTTCACATCGCCCTTCATTTCTGGCTCGCATTGTTACTGTAAATATAGCGGTTGTGTTACATTAATAAATATTTTTAAATTCAATTAGAAATTTTTCCAATTTGCTTTCATCCCCAATAGAACAGGAAAATGTGTAAGCACTTTTAAAAAATTAAAAAATTAACTCTGTATTTGAAGACCACCCACATATATATCGCCCTTCATATATATATATATATATATATATATATATATATATATATATATATATATATATATATATATATATATATATATATATATATATATATATATATATATATATATATAATTATATATATATATATATATATATATAATATATATATATATATATATATATATATATATATATATATATATATATTTTATATATATATATATATATATATATATATATATATATATATATATATATATATATATATATATAGCGACGAGCTATTAAGTAGTGAGCCCTAAAAATTCAAGTCAATAAAAAGGTAGACTGAGGTCCAATACTAATAATAGCATAATAGCTTATTAAGAAGCTTATTAAGAAATAGTTAAAAGGTCTATAGAGTACAGGTCCTGATAGTTCGGTAGGTGGCGCTAGTTGTTAGTGAGCAGAGAAGGAATTAATAAAGTGAGTTTAGCACATCACTCTTTACCGGACCAAGAATCACTTAAATAACACTGCACACTTGCACAATGCGCATGCTTAGTATGCCGCTGTGAATGGCGCATGTGTCGAAATGTAAGAAGAAATAAGACATTTTTTATCTCATGAACGGTTCTGATCTCGAATGAACTTGTTTTTACAATTTCCCTTCAACTCTAACTTCTATTAGATTATTTTATACAGGCATATAACCAGTTATATTATTATTGTCATTGTTACTTAATATAGCCATTGATATTATTATTAGGCTACTTATATTTGCTAATTTGAAATATAAGAATATGATTTTCTTCTTCGGCTGCTGTTTCTCTTATACGTGGGGCGATAGTTCGTAATTATCATCGGTCGCCTGACCGACGTTCATTTTGTTCAAAGTCATGTCTTTGACGCCGAGTTTCGCCAGGTTTCTCTTCGCCAGGACGTAGACGAAGAAGTGTAGGACGGTGGCGACCGCCCTCAGGCTGACGGTCAGCCCGTGAAGAGCCCAGCGAAGTGAGCGGCGGTCGTAGGCGAGACAGTCTCCCTCTCCTTCCGACTGCTCCGAACAGGGAATCGATTCGCGCAGGATGCACGTGCCGTCGAACACCGACCCGTATATGATGGGCGTCGGAAAGACTGGAATAGAGAGCGAAACGGTAACCGTTACCGCGGTAAATCCGCGGTAACCGCGGTAATACCGCGGTAACGGTGACAAATATTAAATATACACCCTTTTACCGCGTTAAAGGTTGCAAAAATCATCAAAGTCACGGTATTACCGCGGTAACAAAATTCCGCAGTGTTCCGTGGTAATGGTTTTGTACTATTAAAAATAAATTGTTTTTACAGCATTTTGGTATTCTTGGGTTTAACATTGTCAGAACTTCTGTTTTTCATTTTGCAAGATTGGTATAACACTTACGCCCTCGATTTCAACCTATGGCGCCAGTTAACACTAGCCATTGGAACTGGGTAGCATAGAATTATAATATTATAAATCAGTAGAAGTACTTTGTCTTCATAGATTTATTATTATACACTAGAAGTCATTTATCTATGGCAAAGTCAGACCAAAGTTGACGCCAGTTTGCATAGGATGTGTGTCAAAAATGGTTACCCTGCAGACATCTTAAAGGCCCCATACTTCTTTAGCGCTATCGTTATCGTCATCATTCGATTATATCCAATTATGTAGACTTCTAAAAGTGTACCAAAATTTTCAAGATTTCTGCGGGGTAAATATTTCTTGACACACACACAATGCAAATTGGTGTCATTTTCTGATACCATAGAGTCAGTCTTGTGATATTAAAGTCTATGTTTGTCTTAGGGTGTGTCACGTGGCACGCGCGTTTAAAACTAACAGTGAAGTACTTGTGAGGGTAAAACAAATATGGAGCGTTGTGAAATCGAAAAAAACTTCTTTCAGCGAAGTTCAGTCACTGACATAAAGGCTTTATGCAGTTCGAGTGAACAGGAGGCGTAGCCAGGAATTTGATTTGGAAACATAAATACTTGGGGCGGTATAAAATATTAACTTTAAGCCAAATAATCTATTTAAACCACAAACAACCACATGCAATGTATAAATCGCATGAAAAGCTTTAAAATATACTGATTTTGGGGGTATATATAAACCGATATACCCCCGTCGCTACGCCCCTGGAGTGAACATTGCATGCGCATGCATATACCATATTTATTTATTTATTTATTTATTTATTTATTTATTTATTTATTTATTT
This sequence comes from Metaphire vulgaris, assembly GCA_018105865.1. Classification (NCBI taxonomy): domain Eukaryota; kingdom Metazoa; phylum Annelida; class Clitellata; order Crassiclitellata; family Megascolecidae; genus Metaphire; species Metaphire vulgaris. Next base: position 13,295,685 of record CM030849.1, read on the forward strand.
ATTTATTTATTTATTTATTTATTTATTTATACGATTGAATGAATCATTGTACCCATTAAGCAGAAACCGACAGTCTGTAATCCCAGTGCCAAGGATTTATCGCTTTTGTCGATACATCTGCAAAATAATCAAACAGGCAATACGGTTAATGACTTCGAGCAGAATACTAGAGCAAAAACGCGGCCAGTAATTGAAATCTATGGCACTGAACGCATAATCGTCATCATCATCGTCGCCCGTCGCCATAATCACCATAATCATCATCATCATCATCATCATCATCATCATCATCATCATCATCATCATCATCATCATCATCATCATCATCATCACACGGTTCTGCAGCAATAGCAGTAGCGCCTGTTGTATAGACTGTTATCGCATCAATCAGTTATATCATCGCACCACAAATTATACTGTACATCGTTAGAATTCAAAACGAAACAAGTATCTGTCACACACCTGAAGCGAGGTTTGGAGCAAAATTAGTCGTGATCACAGGTAGACCAACGGAAAAAACAGGTCCTGTTCTGAGACCAATGAAACGCTCGGGTTTTGAAAAAGCATTCAAACAATTTGCATAGGCAGGCAATGAAGTGCGTCGGGACGAATTTTTAGCAGGGGTGTATTTAAAAGGCGTAGATAGGGTGTCCCGTCCTGCGCCCGGAGACGACAAAAAAATCTGACAAGCAAAAAAGGTCGTCACACCCCTTACAACTAGCTACGGCTAGGTTAAAACTGCGATATCCGGCCCTTCGTCCGGGGACAAACCATACTGTAAGCGCCCCCATTCTACTCCTCGACATGCAAAAATATTGCAGCTATAACGTTTGGCTGTTCCAGTGATGGGTCTGGCCAGTGAGTTTTGAAGAGAAAGATGAACAGGGAAAAGGACGTGGAAGAGGAACATGAAGAGGAAGAGAAACAGGAACAGGAAGAGGAACAGGAAGAAGAAGAGAAAGAATAACAGAAAGAAGAACAATAACAAGATCAAAGAACAGGAAGATGAACAGGAACAGGAACAGGACGGGGAAGAGGAACAGGAACAGGAACAGGAACAGGAACAATAAGATGAACAAGGAACAGGAAGAGGAACAGGAAGAGGAACAGGAAGAGGAACAGTAGCAGAAAGATTTGAATTGCAAATTCCAGTGTAGATCGAGTTGCAACAGTCCAAACGAACAGATATGAAGGTATTGGTCAGAGGAAATGAGAGCTGTGGATGGAATAATGTATCCGGGTCTGCCTACTTCTCTTATGTTGCAGTGAGCAGAACTACGACAGACGGTGTCAATGCGATTCGTGTTCTGCTTCGTGGCTGACGAGACATAACTTATTATCGCTAGATTCGCTTCTCGCAGGCGCTAGATAAATCGACGACATATTGAACATTAAAGAGAGGCTTCGTCATTGGAACGGAAGCTTCTTTTTTTACCTAAGAATGATATTCGTACAGGGAACATTGTAGAAATTGACTGCGACAAAGAAGAGCGCGATGACGATGATGTAGGCGATGACGACGACACCGCACGATGATACGTCACAGGACCCCTCGTAGACAAAACCCCACCCACTCTGCCTTCCTCCTTCTCCTCCTCCTTCTCCTTTTTCGTCGGTGGCGACACAGCGACAGTCGGTGAATCGTATCTACAGCACAATGCACACAGCCAATGAGTGTCGTGTAGGGTTGTGCCGAGACAGAGTAACTGGATGGCGTCACGGCTAGAGAAATTCAATTAAGAGAAATAGAAAAATATACTCTTTATACATAGAATAAATAGAAATAAATAATAATAAATAATAATAAAAAAATAAAAAATAATAGTAAATAAATAAGTACATTATTTATACTTTGTATATGAATCTCTGATTGAAACGATCTGTCTGCCTCCAGGTCCGTCGGAACGAATTTTTAACAGCAGGTGTATTTCAAAGGCGTAGATAGGGTGTCCCATCCCGCGTCCGGGGGCAACAAGAAAAATCTGACAAGCAAAAAGGTCGTCACATCTCTTACAACTAGCTACGCCTAGGTTAATACTGCAGTATCCGGCCCTGCGTCAGGGGACAAATCATGCTGATGACGCCCCCATTCTACTCCACGACATGTAAAAATATTGCAGCTATAACTTTTGTCTGTTCCAGTGATGGCTCTGGCCAGTGAGGTTTGCAAAGAAATTGCCGCTAGAATTTTTGCTTTCCAGTCTAAGGTTTTCTCAAGAGTGCATCTGCACCCACTGCATCCCCATTTCCGACGGGCCTGTCTGCCTCTGTGTCTGCACTTGTATTTCTGTCTGTCTCTTTCTCTGTCTCAGCGGTTCTATTTCACCGTGCATGTCGAACGGCGTCGGATGATCGATGAGAGCAGTGGCGTATCCAGGATTTCCGGATAGGGGGTTGGTTTCTGGTTTTGACATGACCAACTTCGTGAAAAATCTTGACAATCATAAAAGGTCATCTCTTTTATTTTTCCCGACGAGCAAAAAGGTCGTCATATCTTAAACCGTTACATTTATAGGCAACGAGGGTTTGACCCCAAAACGTCCCAAACATTAAAAATGCATAGAAACTCATTAAAATATTTTGTTTACGGCATCCAAGAGGGTGTTTTAACCCTTCCACTGGATGAGAGACCTAAGGGAGAGCTTAGGATACCTTTCTCAGCGACTCGTTCACTGCGTTGGTCGGACTGTGGACGGAAGAGCATCCGGCGAAACATGGAGACAGATAGGAGCGTCCGTCGTTTCCACAGACCGGATCGAAGTCACCGGAAGGACAACGACAGTCCAGGTTACACTCGGTCACCAAACTCAACCTCGATATCAACACAGAACGCCACTATCAAACAACTATCTACCCGCTTAAACATTAGCATATCTATGGTAGTTTGAACTGAACTGAACTGAGGTTTATTTCAACTCAACTTGACATAGGCATGTCTGGCATCAATTACAATAAATTACATCAATTGAGTGTAAAATAAGATCAAGAAAATTCACATAATATTCACAAGACTAATTTTAGTCTAAGTATACAATAGAATAGAAAACAAAAAGAAACCTGAAAAGTAGTCAAATTAAAATTTTATATTTTACTAGAATATTCAGATTAATATAACATCATATAGTAGACAAGAGTTAGGCCTATAGGTGGAATGTTGAGAAGAAAAGGGTTGCCTAAAGGGAAACATATCCCGCCAGGGAGGCAACCTGTTTAATTATTATTTAAAATAATTTAATTTTATTTAAATTTTTTAAATATTTAATGTTAATATTTAAACACAAATACAAAAAATCCAATATCATGCAAGACCATACCCGTTTAAACATTATATATAGTAGTTTAATTATTATTTAAATGTAATATTTAAATTTGAATATAATATTAATATTAGTATCAATACTAGTATTAATATTTAATATTTTATATTTAAATATAAACACAGAAACTCCACTATCGAACAACCCTCTACCTGTTTAAACATTATCTATGGTAGTTTAATTATTGAAAATATATCACAGATATAGTCATCAATAAGATGTAGGTCAAAACAAACATTTGCTGAGGCATTCTGTAATTACGATATATGTACATAGTAGTCGGTAAATGGTAGTACTGTCTTTTTAAAAAGTACATTTGCTAAGTATTAGTAAGTAAGCGAACGCCGTATATAATAGTGAATGAGTATTCAGAGCGGTTTACCTGTTGTCGATCAGTTGACCGCTGTAGGTATCTTCTGAACAGTAGATAAGCATTGCTGGTATCAAGAGGATTATGCCGAATAAAGAGCAAACGAAATCTATCCGTGCGTTTCCAGCTACTCCGTTGTCTCTGCCTTTGATCTTGCCGCTTAAGATGCCTCCAGCAAAAGACGCAGATCCACCGAAAACGGCTGGAATCATACCTGTCAGGCATATCACCAAAATTACCTGGATACGCTTGCAAATACAATCTGATAATATATTATTATCAGACAGTTATATGTTTCAAAGAAATTTAAGGTAGACGAATAAAAGAGGAGTTTAATAAAAACAATGAAAATTCAGGTCTTCGATTGCAATAAGTAAATATCAGATGACATTCAAAATAGTCGACAGGTCATGAACAAGAGAAAATACATGTAGAGAAGAAAGACAGAGAGATAAAGATTTGTTATAAGAAGATGTCACTCCGACAAAACGGCGCAGAAAAGAGGCGGGTAAGGACAAAATCTTTCTACGTTCACCTGTATCCCTTCCAAAGAGACCATCAGTGGAAATAGCTATATAATATAGTATATATATTCAGTTGGATAAATGATAAAAAGCTATTGTTCAAAATTTTCCTAACGTTGATAGGTTTTATTATGTAAGAGCAATTGCACATAATTCTACTCAATAAAATGACTTTAGTATAATAATGATGATGATGATGATGATGATGATGATGATGATGATAATAATGATGATGAATAATAATAATAATAATAATAATAATAATAATAATAATAATAATAATAATAATAATAACAGCAACATTAACAATTATTTGCACTGTTTTGTGGTTCTCACAGAGGGCAGACCCTCCTGAACCACTTTAGACTTTGTTATGTTATATTTGTTTGCGCCCTTTTGTTGGTATTTTCTTTGTGCCCTTTTGTCGGGCGCCGTTTTGATCGGTCACCAAGAATCAATCAGTCAATCAATCGGCTTATTGGTTTCAAAGTCAGAACCAAAGATCGTCAATATCACAATTCAATATAAGAAAAAGTTGTAAAGACACATGCTAAAATAGGCCTATGTATTATTTTCATATTTGATGAGTTAGATATTTGATATATTAAAACTGACGTTAAAGGATTAGGATACTAAAGGGAAAAGCAGGAACAGAGAAACATTCTCTGTCAAAAGCCTGCTTTCCCTTAGAATCAGACATGGGTCAATTACGTTTTAAGCAATTACAATTACATTACAATTATATGGAGTTTGGTCAATTACAATTACAATTACAATTACAGCCAATTACATTGGGATCAATTACAATTACAATTACAAACGTGTCAATTACAATTACAATTACAATTTCTTTTCATTCCTCTTTCTGCTTCTTTTAATAAACTTAAGTGTCTAAAATAATTAACATAAATTAGTTCAACAAAGTCATATGCTACGACCGATTTCAAGAAACCGTAACACAAAGTTTCACAAAACTGCAAATGAGTCAAAAAATTCGAAGTAACCTTTTTCGAGCATGACACTAATTCACCACAAAACCGGCACTTCACTTTAACATTTGCATTGGAAACAGCATTATTAAAGTCATCAGACTTTTCTAAATAATTCCATATTACTCCTGCTTGATTTACGCTCATCTTTACTGGCATTAAACTTTTATTCACAAAAAAGTGCAGCCGCAGAACACAGAAAGTAGACAAATGATAAGCTGGTTCTTTTCCAATTTGAAAGGCAGTAAAAAGTAAATAAGTAAATTTTGCATGGCAGCTGACCAGAGCAGTGAGTCCATTTACCAATAACCGTTGTGCTTTGACAATTCACTAACCATCCACTGTATTCACTGCCATATATTCATAGACTGACAAGACATCGGCTCATACATGCTAATACGCTATTAGAACTTATAAAACTCACATTCCTGTAATTGGGTAAAACAATTACAATAGCTCAATTACAATTACAATTACACACATGACAATTACAATTACAATTACATGTAATTGAACTTTCCACAGATCAATTACAATTACAATTACATTGGCCAAATGTAATTAATTACAATTGAATTACAATTATAATTGTAATTGACCCATGTCTGCTTAGAATCAATATAAAAGATGCAAAGAAGTTCAGATATTCTAGATACAAATAATATTATTCATTCTTAAAAAGAAATAACTATGATTGTGCAAATACGATTATTTTATATGTAACAGAGTGCAAATTCAACATATGTTGCATAGTGCAAATTTAGCATATGGTGCAGAGTGCAGATACATAATCAAATTTTAAGCTGCAATATTATATTATATGACACGTATTTAGAGCTGATGCTGTTTATCTATCTAAATGTTTATCCATCTATAGGCATACTAGCTATCTACCTGCCAGCAAATTGGCCATCCATGCTGCCTTCCCGAATTGTACCTCGACGTATTTCGGAAGAAACGCTATGAAACCAAACACGATGAAGTCGATGCAGATGGCAATGGACGACAGAATGTAGATGGGGTTCGAAATCAGTCTTAGAATCGCCTTCGGGAGTTCTACAAAATGCAGGCAATGCGGATAACAGCCGAGACCGTTAGCTCCTACCCTAATAGATTACCTGTGCCATACCTGTGCTGAACCTGATCAATGACCTTGGCCACCTGCGTCGAACGACGGAGGTCGGCGCAGGTTCGAGTCCATAACTCGAGGATCGTATTTTATAGCGCATCGCTGCAGTCTGAGAGCAAAAACGCGCCAAAAAAGTAAAACCCACAACATTGAAAGCCATTATATTGAACACTTGTGCATTTCTGTCTAAATTAAGTTCACCACCACAACGACCACCACCATCAGAAGACGCGTTGGAACGAATTTTTAGCACAGAGGTTCGGATTGTGTTTCATTTAGAAGTCCTGACAAGCAAAAACGTCATCACTCTTCCTTTATCACTTACAGTATCTTCTTTTCAGAAATCCTGACAGGGAAAAAAGGAAGCCTTATCTTCCCCTCAATTTTTCCAGGGGGTGCCGCTGCATCCCCACTTCCTACGGTCCTGACCACCACCACCACCATCACCACCACCATCAGCAGTATCACCTCTCCAGTGGGGCATTGGCGTTGAGACAGAAACTCTTTTCGATTTGTTGAACTTGGACGATCGATGGACGTCCTGCCTCTCCTTCTCCTCCTCCTTTTCTTTTTCCTTCTTTGCTGATGCTCTGATGGAAGACAGTCTCTCGGGGATCATGGAGGTGGGAATGCTGAGCAGGAAGTTGACGACGGAACACACGAGGAATCCCAACCACCAGGCACCGATCCACCGCGGATGGTCATGGCTCAGAATGGAAGCTGGAAGACAAAAGATGAGAAGGGGAGAATGAGACAGAACAACACCATATTACACACACACACACACACACACGCTGATGCAGACAATGATTTTTTTTATAATTTTGATTTAAAAGATGAACATTGAAAAGAAAACTTTTGAACGATGAATGTGATTGAAGGAAGTCTAGTCTTATAATTGAAGTTCTTGTTCTATTTATTTAGCACAAAACTAAACGAGTAATAATATTAATTTGTGGTTATTACCATATATGTAAAAACCTGGTAAAATAATGTTAAAGACGTTAAAAACCGTAAAAGCGTTGCAGAAATAAAAGACATTTGAAAACGTTGAATAAAAACGTTATTGATTGTTTTTCTGAGCGAGATTAATGAATGTGCCTTACCCACCCACGGGAACTCAACAATCAAGCCACACTATGCAAAACGACTGTGAAACGAAATAAACAGCAATAATTTGCCACAAGTTTCAAAACACAGGTTCACATTTACTTCTTTGGCCTTGCTTTCTCTTAGACGATACTGCTTTGAATTTATAAGGTATGACTAACAGTTAAAATCCAACAACTGCGCAGTTATAAGTAAGTAAAGCTGCATGACCTGCTAATAAACAGCAGACTATACTCCATAGCCTAACAACAGAAAGCCAATTAATGAGCTCGTTGCAGCTGGTTTCAGAAGTTTGTGTTTTTATTTTGACAACGTTTCTTATAATAAGAAACGTTGGAAAAAATGTTTAAAAACGCCAAAACCAATTGGGAAAATGAAAAACGTAAACAACTTTTATTGCATCTCTGGTTAATTTGTTATTGTCCTGTTCTTGCTAGACAATCCCATTGGTAGTCAAAGGTCATGAGCTATTGGCGCGGCGCCAAGTTTTACAGCAGTATACCCTCAGCTTCTTCACTCGTGACAGTATCACTCAGGGTAAGAGGACCGAACCAACGACCTTCGTAAGACAAGATGTTGCCCAATCAAGAGAGTGGGTGCATTAAGCGTCCACCCACTGGGTCTGTTGTTTACACTGTTGTATACAGTGTTTATTCTAGGCCTTTTTTGGTTGGGGATTTCCCTCCAAAGTTTGAAAATCCCCAAATTTCTAAATGTTGCAGTGGGGGTTGGAAATCTCCCCCAAAAGTGTGACGAGAGGGGGGTTTCTTTATTTAGGAGAGAGGATAATCATAAGGTTATAAGGATATGACCATATTCAGATGAGCATTAGAGCATGAGGAGAGGAGAAGGGGGAGAAAGATAAGGAAGGATGTGATGACCTTTTTTTTGCTCGTCAAGGTTTTTGGGCAGACAAATCTTCTCCTCCCGAAACATTTCAAACTTCCCCAAGGTGGCTAGAATAAAAACTGGTTGTAAAGATGAGTGTGGGAATGCTTGAGGACAGAATGTTCAAATTATAGACGCAGTAACCTCGGCATCAGTTCCGCCTGTGGCCAAGGATGCTGGTTCACAGTGATGATAATGATAATGATGACGACGACGACGACGATGATGATGATGAAGATATTGATGTTTGATGATGATGATATTGATGATGATGATGATGACGATGATGATGATGATGATGATATTGATGCTTAATGATGATGATGATGATGATGATGATGATGATGATGATGATGATGATGATGATGATGATGATGATGATGATGATGTTAGCCGTTGGGGCCAAAAGTTAGGCGATCGTAGGCTTTGATATGACCGAGATCTTCAGAGAGCGAAGGTGGAGTGGGGGGAGAGGGAGGATGTGAACTATCACAAAAAATAACCAAGAACATCTTTTGATGACAGCGTCTATAGAACCTTAGAAATTGTAAGCGTGGATTGTTTCCGTCGCTTTTCTTACCCGATAGAGTGGCGTATAGGGTGAGACAGTATCCTCCCATCGCAAAAGATATCATCGGTGATACATAGCGTACGCTGTACATCAGACCTACAAAGGAAACAGGCGCCCATTCGATCGAGCAGAAGTTTTAAAAGATTTGTCACTAAAACGGATTATCTTGGAGGCCAGATTAAACAGGGTTACAGTTGAGGGAAATTGACTGGATATTGACTATATATTGCGATATTATACAATTTGCGGAATTTCGAGGAATAAAACTTAAACTTAATAGAAGTTTTCAAGAAATTCTGAATGCATATAATAGTTGTGTTCTGAATTCGTAGTTAATAGGCTACTTTTTGATTAACATCTTTGAGTAATTGGAGTTGAGAAGCGATCGCTAGTTTTGGCATTTACAATCTCAATAACTGACAGTAGTTGACTGTGCAGCAGATATGACAATGGATCACTCGAAACTACCCATGATTCACGTGACCCATGCATGACCCAGGGGTCATCGGTAATTAAATAATTGTAATATCTTTTAAATTCCGATAGGTAGTGTTGAGGCTCTCTTAAGTTCTCTACCGGGTAGCAGGTCCTGGTTACCATTGGCGGCATCCTTCTCTGTCAGCAGCTTGTCTTTAAACTTTTATGTGCGTCTTTAGTCATCATCCAGTGAGGTAAATAATTATGCACTTCTATAGCACCATTTCTAATACCCACGGGTATCAATGGATGGTAGTGACGTATGTGGTCTTTCTCTGGTTATCATTCCCCCTCCTCATATTTCCCTCCAGTACTGTTATGAATAATAAGTCTCATCTTAGAATGTGCCTAATCCGGTTCTTTGGTCTTTGTTTTTTTAATGTTTGTGTCATTGTATTTTTCTTCTTTATAATGTCTGGGACCTCTCTATTGGATATATATATATATATATATATATATATCCAATAGAATTTATATATATATATAGAAAAAAATATATATACATGTACTACAGAACAAGTCAACAAAGCTTAGACCAACGCTACAAGCATACAAGCAATCAAGAGTAACGCCATTATCATAGAGCATATGTGCAAATTAAATACTTGCCATTATTTATTTGTCAGTAAACGCATGCGTAACTTCACGCGTTTCATGACTGCATCCACAGTCTGGTTTCTGGGTATTTAGGCCTACTTGATGAAAACAAAAACAAAATCTCTTAACATCTGGGCATCGGTAGTTCTATCGACCGTTGACATTTGACCTTTGAACAGGTTCGTGTTGCCTTTGGCACTGCAGTTGAACTTACTGTAGAACACGGTTTCGCAGGCAGAGAAGTTCCGTTCTCAGTTGTTCTCAGAAGTCCATAAGGAACCGTGCAAAGGTTTTAATCAACTGATTTATGATCAAAGGGATTTTATATCCAGAAGTGTAGCGAGGGTATCCGGCGCCCTGTTGACGCCCTTAACTCCTGACGAGCAAAAAGGTCATCACATGCGTTCATTCGGCGTCCCTCAACTCTCTACGGCGCCCCTCTCCCTATGCTCCTGACGAGCCAAAAAAGGTCGTCGCAATGCTTCTTCCTGTTTTTTGTTTATCCAAAAACCCGATGCCACACGTCGGTGCCCGGGGGCATATGCCCCCTGCCCCCTGCCCCCTCGCTACGCCTCTGTTTATATCCAACATTCTATCTTTTGCAACGGTGGTTTAATCAATACCGTAGCTAGAGTATTCTGCGTCCAAGGCAAGGTACACAATTTAGTTTAATTTAGTTTCGTTTAAACGAAAATTTATATAGCGCAGTAACAATGTGCTATACACATTGCACTTGTATGAGATGTCGAACAGGTGCTTCTTGAGTTTTTTTATCAGATAAATCGATGTTAGTCTCATTTGTATCCCCAAATTCCGCTGACGAAGTTTTTTGCTTGTCCGAGTCTTCACGACAACATACGACATAGACATTAAATTTTATTGCCTTATTGTCTCTACAGCCTTTCAAAACCGGTGATGACCTTCTTTACTTATCTGAATATTCACGCAGGAGAGGAAAGTAAGAATTAGTGTGCAGGATACGCCCCCTCCCAAGGGCGGCACCGGGAGCAGCTTGCCCCCGGCCCCGACCCTAGCTACGGTCTGAGTTTAATACAGTAGCGTCCCTTTGAAGAACATGTGTTTCAAGGACTCGTAACATCTTGCTATCTCTTCTGCATGTCTTCAATTCGGTGTTACTTAATAGGGTTAAATAACAAAGTGTATCCTTTGGATCTCACGCACACACACACACACTCAGCGATAGAAAACTAAACAGCATCTAATTGAATGCATATTATTTAATTGTTGTTTGAATTGGAACATGGACAATAATTGAATGACAAATTAAATGCCTATACAAATTAAATGCCTAATAATTATATTAATTTTAATTGATTTCTGTCTCGTCATATAGCGTTAGCACCAGAGTCAAATAAAGACGTGCCCTGAACACTTATTTTTTCAAGAGTTCAAATGACTTGGGGCATATCCAGTGCACAGTGGGGTGTATTATTATTATTATTATTATTATTATTATTATTATTATTATTATTATTATTATTATTATTATTATTATTATTATTATTATTATTATTTGGTGGTCGTACATCGTGGATAGTACTTTAGATGCAAGGCCGGTATATCTTGGCGTTTTACCTTGAATTTCTCTACGCAGCAAGAGTAACTCCTCGCCATAAGTACCACACCGGAAGAAGTACTCACCGATGAGTTTCGCCGAGACTTTTGGATCCGTGTGATCGTCCAGGTAGGCGAGTCCCACCGTCCAGATCGGTGCTCCGGCCACTCCTTGGAGAAACTCCGACAGGAGGAACATGAGCAGAGCAGGTAAGACGTACTGGACGCCATCGCTGGCGGACTGACTCTCCGCCTCCGAGCAGCTCCCATTCGCCTCCAGGGTCCAGTTCGGAGGGGAGGCACCTTCTTCGCACAAACGCCGATCCGTCGCCGCCTCCGCTGTCGTCGACGGCCCAAGCGCGACGGCGTCGATGTCGTCATTTCCGCTTCCGTAGATGAAGTGAGGGATGACGTAGATCAGGGCGCACAGTGACGTCAGCAGCATGCAGCAGGCGAACAGTCGCGGGGATGTCTCCTGGCGAAGAAGAAAGAAACGAAGACGACGCTGACCAGATAGCCGCAGCCGGAGATGGTCACCAACATACCGGATAGGTAGCTTGGCAGGTTGAATCGCTTCTCGATGGTCGTGAGGACCGATATGGTGTAGCTGCCCTGAAGCCCGTGGGTGAAGGAGAAGGCCATGTAGACGACGACGAAGGTCCAGACAGTGGCGAGTGGCTGAAGGGTTCTCGGTTGAAAGGGACCCCAGCCAAAGACCCCTACTCCTCCTCCTCCATGGGAGGGACCCCCCTTGCTCCTGTCTGTTGAGACATTGTCTCCGTCTTGAGCGTCCGTCGAATACATCGCATATGTCCTCTTCTTTGGCCTCCTCACCAGAATAATCCTTCTCCCCTACTTCGGTATCCCATCCGTTGTCACGTCAACGGACTTCGAATCGACTAAAACAGCGTTAATGACAGTATTAGGACTGTCTGTGCGTTTGTGCGTGTGTTTGTGTGTGCCTGTGCGTGTGTAAGTCTGTGTATTTCGGCGCCTGTCATCTTCTCTCGGCCATCTGTTACCCAAATGTTTACGAATAGAAATTATCCATTCAGAGTCCAAGTTCTTCGAGTGAAAAAAGAAAAGTAGGCAATTAAGCACGTAAGTAAGTAAATAAATAAAGTAAATAAATAAGTAAATAAAGTAAATAAATAAATAAAAACGGAATTAAATAAATAGTCAGGTAAATATATAAGCAAGCAAATAGCAAGTAAGTAAGTTAGTAAGCAAGTTAGTAAGTATCCTAATCAAAATCTTTACGGTGCTCCAGCTTTGTCGTGACTGTGATTGCTTTTACTGGTTGTACATCAGTTCCAGTCGAATTGGCTGAGATCGTGCAATGGAAAGTTCTTGTCGTAGGATTTCCCGAAAAGACGAGTTGTTATTAATAATTGGACATGGTCATAGTATTTTTTGATTAACAAGGCCTTAACCTTTAATTCTACGTTTAAATTACAGTACTAATCATTTCAATTTGATTTGTTCCTACTGGATTGATTGCAGTGATATTTTTACACCCCTCTAACACCTCCCCTCCAACGCCACCCCCTCCAATTTGAGGTCCACTTCCCTAAATTTGGTAATGTGACAATGGTATGCTTACAAAATGCATACTAATTAGCTCCGGACACCCCCCTCAATTTGATGTCGACACCCCCAAATTCACAATGTTAGAAATATCCCTGATTGATTGTATTCATCAGAAATTCTATTAATTCCATTAGGCCTGTCGAATTAAATTTTATCCTTGTCCATATTAAATATTGCTATTAACGGTTGCTGTCATCGTACCACTTCTGCATTAGATAAAGCGCTTGTGGCCGGCGGAGTATTTGGACCGAGAAATGTGGCTCTTCGTCCTTAGAAGGTTGTGCACCCCTGGGCTAGGGTCAAGAGCGATTTACTTGGTAATATACGAAAGTCCGAAAAGGTGCGTCTTCAGTCCCTTGGTAAAAGTTTCTAGATTAGGCGCATTGGTGATAATACTGTGTGGCAAAGCGTTCCAGAGGACCTTGTTTCTGCACAATTTAACAAATTGGAATCCAAAAGCGACGGTTTCTCTTTTCAAAATTGATCTTAGAAATGACAACCGAACTCTTTCTGGGGGTTAGGTGGTAACTTAGAATTGTTCATTGTCAAATAGTTGTTCTATTACTACTACTATTGTACGTTTCTTTATGAAAACATCATGAATTCAATCGAGTCGAAATAATGGGTTATTATCTCAGGTCCCTTGGTATCCAAAGTAGTACTGTACACAGGTAGTCAGAATAAATAACACATACGAACAATTGATATTTAATTTGAAAAGACAGCATTTTTAACACTTTAAGCAGAAAAAACACATATTATTATTTCATGTAATTTGTGAGCACAATAATTATTTTGAACCGATTAACGTGAATTTCTGATTAGCAGTCTAGATCGTCGAGGTTTTAATGTTAAATATATTATTGAAATTCAGCCAATACAAAATCACTACAAAAGCACTACTAGTGTCGGTATAAATATATTTATATAGTACTCAACTGCAGGCCATTGGCACAAGAATCCGTCCAAAAAGTAGACCGACATCACGCTCGTAGGAGGATTCAAAGAAGGTGCAGTGGCGTTCCTAGGGTTGCGGTGGGGGTGCGGACCGCACCGGGTGACGCCCAGTAGAGGAGTGACACCAAACTAAGAATTTATTTTTTGCTTGTCACTCACCAATGTTTTCATCTCCAGAAGGACGATAACCTTTTTTGGCTTGTCACCGCGTTTCAGAAGAGAGATAACCTTTTTTATTTGCTTGTCACATTTCAGCACCGGGTGACACCAAGCCTAGGAACGCCACTGAGAAGGTGACATCTTGTGATAGGCGAGGGGTAAGGACCACCGTTTCGTGTATTTTAGTATAAATAAAACTTTAAATATCCCTGATTTGAGGTAGAGAAAACACGTTTGAGACAGGACTTTTTGCTCATTAACACTTTTTTGACCCGAGATACAGTACAGCATAAAAGTGTAGGCCTCAATTATATTCCTATCATTGTCGTACGTTTCGCTACTGAAAATTGAATGAGAAATTCGAATTTATTAAGTAGAAAACCTGCCCGATGTAATTTATGGACGACGCTTTAAGTGGGTCTGTGAATTATGAAGTACTTTAATGGGGTCAGAAATTTGTGACAGGAAGTCAAAATCTGTCAAAATAACTTGGCGTACTTTATGGACAGCCCCTAAATTTCGATCTAAAAAGTGGAAGGACCCAATCCATATACCTTCCTACTTCCCTATGGTAGAATTTCAAAAGGTCTTAAATCTAGGCTACTGCACTACGGTATTGGATGGCTTTGAATATAACGTAGCCTAATATAATACAGTCTATTAAATTTTACAAACAGCTAAACACATAATAACGAAGTTCTGCTGTAGTTGCTGAACAGTTCAATGTTTGTAGATAAGAAAATCATTTTCAAACTACTTTACGAATTACAATAATATTAAAAGTTTTCGTCCAGTTCTACCAGCATGGCCTACCAATTGTAATATGAAATAATAAAATGTAGTCTACAATATAGAACATCTCTATGTCTAGAGTCCTTCAAGCTAATAATCTGCGCTCTACTTTATTTACTCAGTATGTAATACCATTTTAAATGTGATAATTACTTCCACATTATTACATTACTGTTATTCCTATTTGAAATACAGATTTATTTTAAAATTAACGCAAATTTCAAGGTCAGTTATTATTATCTATCTCAGACTTGTACTGAATCCGTATTCATTGTCGTTGTCTGCATGCAGAGCATTGATACGTTCAACAATCCAAGGATAATGATCTCGAAGAGCTTCTTTGAGAGTTGTGAAAGCTTTATCATTGGAACAATCTTCAAAGAAATCAAGAAGTGCACGACAGCGGTCTCTCTGTGTTTCTTTATTCATTATCTTTTCTCTGCGATCCTTGTTCACTATGCCCTCTTGAATTAGTAGGTCCAGAACATCTTTTGGTTCGACCTCATCTACAAATCTTGCTCGCATCCCGAAGACTTTGTTCTTAATTCTTTCATTTTCCCTCTTTCCTATACGCATAAACAAGTTTTGTTTCAGAAGACGTTCTTATTAGTGTGTATGAGAAACTATGGTAATTTTCAGCAATTTTATAGCATTTATAAACATTGCTTAGCATGTGGTCAGTCAAGAGATGGGCAACAGCGAATCATTACCTTTGCTAAACAGAGGACCAAGAGAGATGTGGCAAAGGTCAAGAAAAGGGTAATATATGCTTAAGTAACTTAGGGGAACATCGCATCAATAAAATAGACATGGAAGAGCAGGGTAATAGGCATAGAAACAGAAAGAAGGCACATGATGTATATACAGTAACACATATTTATGCAATTTAAGCAGATAATTTCGGGAGATTATTTATTGACAAACAATCACGTTCAAGCGCATCATAAATTGCGTCCAAGAGTGAATTGCCAGAAAAGCAAATTCACCTGTCGTTCTCCGGCCCAATCTGCTTCTGAATGAGGCTACATAGATAATTCTGTAATATGTTAATCTTTAATTCTAAATACCAGACATCAATCAACAACAGCAATTACATCAGAAACATTCGCAAGTATATGGCTTATAAATTTTATTGTAATCGCTACACAAGCGGCCGAGATATTAAATGTCAAACAGGGGTCCCATTTTTACTTTTACACCCTGTAGGTGTACATCGTTCAAGGCAGCAACGTGGGAAAGTCGACAGCACACCAAGTTGAATTTTACCCATAGGATATAGACAATATGTTTCAGCTTACAATTTGAGGAAATAGAAAGTCAAAAAAATTATATTTGGCACAGAAACTATAAGTTGCCATTGTTAATGTCAGCCACCAACGCTCAAAAGGCACAACAAAGTAATAAGTTGGAAAAAACAGGGAATAATTTTGTTGTAATACTTAATTCTTCTTTCTTCTTTAGGTGATGTGTATTTCTACGTTAGCGACCATGGATTTCCACTTTGTTCTATCTTGAACATCCTCTTATTAATTTGATTATTAATAATTTTAAACTTATTGATACTTAATTATTGTTTTCTAAAACGTTTTGTTGCACAATATTCAATATTTGACTTGAAACGTGTTTGTAACAGTTACTTTTTGGCAGTGTTCAACATTTTCGCTTTCGTATCATCCACTAGGCCTATATATCGTGTCCTAACCTTTAAAAAATTCTGCAAAATGTTCATTACCTGCAAGTTTAAACCTCAAGAATTTGTTTTAAAATTCTATGGCTAAAGTATGCGCTGGAGCAGTAATGCTAGTCCCTATTTTTTTGGTAAATAAAGGCCATCCATAATCGGACAGAGAGAATGTCAATTAATAAATACTGATATTTCATCTTCACATGGTATCTTGATGCTCAAGAGTCTAATGATAACCTGGGTCTGTGCATTCCAGTTTGATTTTTAGCTCCAGCTCTTCAATTTTTCTCCTAGCTTCCTTTAATTCGACGTTTGTTGAACCCAGTTCTTTCTGCAACTCATCAGTTTTTCTATTATCTTCCTGTAATTTCATCTTCGTTTCATCGAGCTCTTTCGCGAGCAATCTCTCTCCTATAAAATATACTACTCAAAAATGCTGACCTAAAATATAATTTACGTAACGGCCCTGATTAGGAAGGGCGCCTTTAACTTACCTAACTGCTTGTATACAGAATAAAAATCATATTCAAAATAAATGTCATAACTATAGGCAGTGGCGTATCTAGGGGAGGGGCGGCACTTTGTTGACAGCCCCCGGACCCCGGGCGGGGGCCCCCAAAGAGGGGTCTAAGCTAGGGTTAGGTTAGGGTTAACCCTACTTAAACTTAATCCTAACCCTAGAAATGATGTGCTGAGGACCTTTTTTGCTCGTCAGGGTTAAAAAAGTGGAGACGATAACGTTTTTTTGCTCGTCAGCTCGAAACTATGGGGCCCCCATGTCAAAGATGCCCCGGGCCCCAAAAGTCACGCTACGCCACTGACTATAGGCCTAATAAATTTCTTCATTCATTGGCATTAGTAATGGGATAATAGACATTAGCAAGCATCTTCCAAATAATAATAATAATAATAATAATAATAATAATAATAATAATAATAATAATAATAATAATAATAATAATAATAATAATAATAATAACCTTTATTCGTGACATGCACAGCATCAAACAATACACAAACAAAAAATAACAAAATGTAATGGCAGGCTCAGCTTGATTAGTCGTTCCATGGACTTGCTATTCGGTCTCAAATGCCGTTTTTAATGACAATACCTGTTTTGCTGTGAATACACTACAGATGCTTAGTATTATGATCAGTGGCGGTTCTATGAATTCTTGGTGGAGGGGAGGGTGGTGAAAAAATGTATAGGAAGTTGGTGTTGGGGATGCAAAGTGAAAAAGAAAAAACAAAAGAAAAGAGAGAAAAAGGTCATTGTTTGCCCACTAAATGTTAATAAACCTTGCAAAAAGGTCGACAAGCTAAAAAAGAAGGTAATCCGCAGTATTTTTCACTAAATTTTAAAAACTCACCGAAAATAGGTTGACAAGCCAAAAAAGGTCATCCGGAACCCCCCGGTGGGGGATGCATCTCCAGTCATCAACATGGTGAAACCGCCACTGATTATGATTTAAGTATAGAATCCCCTTTCCCATCAACTAAAATTACACGTATATGACCAGCATAATTTCTCTTTAGAGTTGGTTAATAAAGAATAGGATAGAAAACTTTACTCTCAACGCTGTCGCCTTTGTTTTCACCGTCTGCGATGCGATCAACAATCCAAGGATAATGCTTTTTAAGAGCGTTCATGAAAACTATGAACGCTTCCTTGTTAGAGCATTCTAGCAGATGATAGATAAGAGCTCGACAGCGTTCTTTCTTTGTCTCCTTACTCATGATCTTTTCTCTATCTTCGATGTTAACTATACGTTTCTCAACCATGCGTTCAAGCAAATTCTTCGGGTCGACCTCACCTGTAATATCCGTCAACATTTCGAACACTTTAGTCTTTATTCTTTCGTTTTCCATGTTTCCTAAAAGCAGACAGATGGTCACTCGTTAGACGTCTGCATAAAACAATTGCAAACTATACGTCTTCTCAGATAAGCGTCCACATTGTCATCAGTTAAGATTAAAACTCGTTAACGAAGATGTTGCCGATCAAATATTGAGATACGAGACATGGATACGCAATCTCACACGTTGATTGCGTTGACATCTTTACCTTCGGACCATACTAAGGACAGTTATCGTTGATGTTGCGATCAATTGGCGAACGGTCAATTGTCGTGCGATTGTCGTGTCAATTTTGAGCGGCCAATTTTTGTCGATTAATTTACGTGTGAACAATTGACCCCGAACCCAATCATGGGCCAGTGTTTAAATCCCGGGATTCGGGATTGAATGGCCCGAAATTCCGACCCCGTTCCTTATTTATTCGAATTAGGCCGTGTTTTACGCCCAAACGTAGCCTACTCAGTTTTTGAGTTAACAGTTGAATACAGCCAGTGTTTTATCCATAATCCAGACAGGCTTTTGAAGGGGAAATTGAGGCTTTCGAAGGGATCGGGGAATCGACTTGGTTGGAGGGGAAAAGACACAGTTCAATGCAAAATGTGTGTAAGTGCTAGGATTTTTTTTTGTGGGGTTGAGGTTTTTTTTTTTTTTTTTGGGGAATCTTCCCTCCTAACAGGCCTGTATAAGACACTGAATACAGCGGTCTGCTGGCATTGACCCATGCACCCTTGCCAGACCAAGATTCCAGTATCAAACACCGCCTTCATGCAAAGTTAACGTTCATATAGCGTCTATTTCGACTGGAGGTCCATTCATCAAAGGAAACGCTGAACCTTGCACCTGCCTGTCTCCGGACGGAAAAACTCTGCAATAGTTTGCGAACGTACTGTATGCTAGTTAGGCTACATGGCTCATGACGATTTTATGAATACCATTAGTAGGAGATTTTGGAACTTCTCCAAAGCCCAAAGCATGTAAGCTACGACGCAGATCTTTTGATTTTGTGAACGTCAGAAATGGAATACCATCACATGCAGTCATGCGTGCCAGAGTAGAAGACATATACAGACCATCAGATTTCACGAACCTGTACTTATCTAACGTGCTTGGCGACCCCGCCGGCTCGCGGTCTCGTAGCGCGGCCGGCGGTCGGGCGGCCCCCAACGCCCGCTCGGTCTCCCGATCGCCATCAGCCGCCGACTCTGCCTGATCGGCGGCGTCACGTTCCCTTTCCGGCTCTCCGACATCAGAGGAGGTGTCCGCGGCTGCCGGGCAGGCAGCACACTGAGGATGCGCTCCTCAACGTAGGGTTCTCGTTTTCCTCCTCTGCGAGACCCTTTAACTCATGCCTCTTATCGCTGTCATTTTTCTTAAGCGATTTCGATAGGTATTTCTAGTCTCTGACTTCGACTTGGCCCCACGTCTCTTCATTCTCGGCAATCAGCCGTTTTAGCTCTCTTATAGACAGGCGGCGTTGTCTCTTGGCTTCCTCACGCTCACCAAAATGGGTTATCCGTGCCTGAATGGACGGCGGTCCACTCTTTCCTGGCCGTCGATTCCTCAAACTGTCTTTTGAATTTCCTGGGCACTAACGTGACCTCAGGTACAGGTTCATCACAGCCAAGGCTCACCTTCACGGACAGTGCGCTGAGACACAGCGGAACCCAACTTGCCTTTATTGGTTTATTTTTATTTATTTATTAATAAACCAAGCAACAATGACAACAATGGCTACAGTGGCAACACTGGTAACACGGACAAAGACGAGGTAGCTAGACGCAGTCCGGCAGCCACAATAACTAGCGCACAGGAACTGCAATCAAAAGCCTTTGATACGTCAGTATGAAACGATAAGCTTTAGCACTTTAAACGGGCTCAAATGCTCGCTTTCAATCGCTGTGCTTTCTTTACTCTATCGCTTCACAGTATAAGCGACCACACTGCGAAATCGTCATGTCATGACAATAACTAAAATTTTCAGAGTTTTGAAACTTTTTGACGGACACTTAGGCGGATTTTTCGTCTGTAGTCTGTATTTTCGCGTAGTTACCGTCAATAGGAAAAAGTAGGGACCTGTTTAAGAACGTTTTAGCGGTGGTCAGGGCCTCGTCTACGGCTAAGCGACGCGGCAATAGCTCCTGCCAGATGGGCGCGCGTCTCAAGCGGACTTTTAGTTCAAAATCCCGCCGCCGCCTGCGTCCGCCTACTGACGCGGGCTACATAAATTCCCATATTTCGGAGATTTTCGATTTTTAGAATCAGCCCTTGAGGGCGCTCGCTCCCAAATGTCCCTATCTACGCATTTTATCCGCCAGAAAGCTTAACTGGACCCAATTCAGCGTCGTCGGCGGCGGCGAAGGGCGCCTCGCCGCCGGCGACGCGCATCATAAAGGACCTTGTTTCCCGGCGCCGCTCTTTAGGCGGAATTTAAAGCTGTAGGGCCACGTCCGCCTAGATGCCGTCAGAGCAGGACCTGGGAGGCAGTGTCGTCGTTATCAGTCCGGGCGCCAGTGTTCAGGCGTACGCATCGACTACACAGCCGGCCGACCGCTGCGTTCTCTCTCCTTCTTTCCATCGCTCCAACCGCCTGTTCCTTTGTCAGCAGCCAGCCAGCCGCCGTCTCCGAGCAGCCTCTGTCAAACAGGCGACGGTCTTTCAGCGGCCAAACTCTCTACTTGCTAAAGACCGAAGGCTCGGAACCACAAACCGTTGCCGGTTTATACAACTTATCTCTCGGTCTTTGGGCGGCCGTGGCGATTCTAATAATTTTACCGAAGCCTTAGCGTCTTAGCCTAGCGCGTTCTCTGTCCGTTTTACATGAATTAAAACTTTATTAATTAATTAAAATTAGTACAAAAGCATTATTATAACGCTAATTAATTAGATTAAATTATTAACTAACAAGTTTATACAGTTAAGCAATCAATAATAATAATAATAATAATAATAATAATAATAATAATAATAATAATAATAATAATAATAATAATAATAATAATAATAATAATAATAATAATAATAATAATAATAATAATGCTATCTGTACTTAAGCTGCTGCAGATGCAGCAGACTGCTGGTTGTCGTCATTTTTATTGTCGGCTGCTCGCTTTCTCACGCTTAGCTTGTGCTTGGTCTCTAAATGGACATGGAGTCCTTTCGTTGAGCCTCCTACCGTTTGATTAGCCTACAGATTTGCATACGTTGCACTGGGCACATTGACCATCACGTTCGCGCTTGAAATATTTCCATGCTCCTTCACTTTTATGAAATGTAAATTCTTTCGTCACTTTATTTGACATTTCACGATTCACCAAAACTGAAAATCAACAATTATATAGAAAATTCATGAAAATTCAAACATAAACAACATGTGCACAGCATGACGTCCTCAATTACTTCACCATAGGTCCATAGAGATAGTGAGCATAGAGTACTGGTATAGTAGAGTTAGCATATAGTTATGTAAATAACGCAACTTATGTAATAATGTAAGTAAGAATATAGCTCCCAGTACTGATCCCGAAAGATGGCCCGATCCCGTTATGATGGCAGATCCCGCGATGACAATCCCGGGTTTACGGTCTCGGAAAAGAACGGGATCCCGGGGACCCCAACTGCCGGGATCCCGGGATTGCACTCTCTAATCACAACCAGGTATCTACCCAAACACCTCTATATCATCGATATATATATATATATATATATATATATATATATATATATATATTCACCTAGAGCATCTAGTGACAGTGCTTTTAGATTATAACATTCGCCAGTGAAAAATGATAACACAGTTTTCATTTTAACATTGAAAAATAAAATAGTATTTAAATACTATTTAAATAGTTGTGAACAATTGGCTATTAAAAAACTATTTTAAATAGTGTTTAAGCTCAAATATTGACAATAGTATTTAAATAGTCTAGTCAACTATTGGTCCCAACACTCAGAATTTTCTTGAGCCCCTGGTTCTATTCATCCAAACACAGTTGTTCCAATATAATAGAGCGTTAAAGTCCTATCTCCTTTGATACATAAAACCCTCATCGCCGTTGTGGCCCCCGTTGCGTTCTCGATATTGTGCAGCGTCATATGCCTATAGGCAGAGGCGTCATTTGGGGGCTGGGAGGGGGCACGGCCCCCCAAAAAAGAAAATATTAATTTATAATGTATTAATGTGCAACAAAAAACAAAAACAGAGACGTCATTTGCGTTTGGGAGGGCAAAAAAAAGGTCGTCAACTTTTTCGAAACTCAAACTTAGTCGAAAAAATTTCCAAATAAAAAAATTTTTTAAAGAAAATTTTAAAAAATTTTTCGCCCCCCCAAAGAAAAGTGTGAAATGACGCCACTGCCTATAGGTAGATGTTAATCCGCAGCCACGAGATATTTGCATAAGATCGGTAGGAGTAAATAATACAAAGCATTGGAATCGAGAATAGAAATTGATGAATGAAAGTTATTGTAGTCACTTTCTTTGGTACGCGGACTATTGACCACTGGACGATTGACCACAGCGGACTTTTGACCACTGGACGATTGACCACAGCGGACTTTTTACCACTGGACGATTGACCACAGCCGTGAGTATCAGGCTTAACACGCTGTCTGCTGCATGCATGCATGCACGCATACAAAAAAGGAAACCAAATGCTATTGTCTATATATATATACATGTATATATATACAATAGCATTTGTATATATATGTATATATATATATATATATATATATATATATATATGTATGTATATATATGTGTATATATATGTATAATTGTATATATATGTATATATATGTGTATATATATGTATATATATATGTGTATATATATGTATTTATATATATATATATATATATGTATATATATACATATGTATATATATGTATATATATGTATATATATATATGTATATAAGTATATATGTATATATATATATATCGACTCACTATTGTCCTTTTCATCATTCCCAGCATTTGGTTCCTTTTTTGTATGCGTGCCCGTCGTAATTGGGGATGCAGGGGATGCAGATGCACTCTTGAGAAAACCTTAGACTGGAAAGCAAAAGTTATAGCAAAAGTTATAGCTGTAATTTTTTTGCATGTCGTGGAGTAGAATGGGGGGCGCCATCAGCATGATTTGTGCCCGGGCGAAGGGCCGGATACCGCAGTATTAACCTAGCCGTAGCTAGTTCTTAGGGATGTGACGACCTTTTTTGCTTGTCAGATTTTTTTGTTGCCCCCGGGCACGGGATGGGACACCCTATCTACGAATTTGAAATACACCTCCTGCTAAAAATTCGTTCCGACGGACCTGGAGACAGACAGATCATTTCAATTCATACATTCATAAAAAGTATAAATAATGTGTTTATTTATTATTGTTTTTTATATTTATATATTATTATTTATTATTTATGTCTATTAATTCTATGTATAAAGAGTGTATTTTTCTATTTCTTTTAATTGAATTTCTCTAGCCGTGACGCCATCCAGTTACTCTGTTTCGGCACAACCTTACACGACACTCATTGGCTGTGTGCATTGTGCTGTAGATACGATTCACCGACTGTCGCTGTGTTGCCACCGACGAAGGAGGAGAAGGAGGAGGAGAAGGAGGAGGAGAAGAAGGAGGAGGATGGGAGAGTGGGTGGGGTTTTGTCTACGAGGGGTCCTGTGACGTATCATCGTGCGGTGTCGTCGTCATCGCCTACGTCATCGTCATCGCGCTCTTCTTCATCGCAGTCAATTTCTACAACGTTCCCTGTACGAATGTCATTCTTAGGTAAAAACAGAAGCTTCCGTTCCAATGACGAAGCCTCTATTTAATGTTCAATATATCGTCGATTTATCTAGCGCCTGCGTGGAGCGAATCTAACGATAATAAGTTCTGTCTCGTCAGCCACGGAGTAGAACACGAATCGCATGCATACTGTCTGTCGTAGTTCTGCTCTCTGCAACATAAGAGATATAGGCAGACCCGGATACATTATGCCCTCCTCTGACCAATGCCTTGATATCCATTCGTTTGGACTGTTGTAACTCGCTCTACACTGGAAATTGCAATTCAAATCTTTATCTTTCTCTTTCTCTTCGTGTTCCTCTTCTTCATCATCATCATCCTCTTTTTTTCTTCATCTTCATCTTCACTTCGTCTTCATCTTCATCTTCCTCTAAAAAACTCACTTGCTAGAGCCATCAACAGCCAAATACGAGCCGATTACACACGCTCGCTCCAAAAGCATTTCACTGCCTGCCTATGAAAATTGTTTGAATCAAAATCCGATCGTTTAATTGGTCTCAGAACAGGACCTGTATTTCCCGTTGGTCTACCTGTGATCACGACTAATTTTGCTCCAAACTTCGCTTCATGTGTGTGACAGCCATTTTTTTCGTTTTGAATTCTAACGATGTACATTGTACAGTATAATTTGTGGTGCGATGATATAACTGATTAATGCGATAGCAGTCTATTCAACTGGCGCTACTGCTATTGCTGCAGAACCGTGTGATGATGATGATGATAATGATGGTGGTGGTGATGATGACGATGATGATGATTATGGTGATGATGGCGACGATGACGACGACGATCATGCGGTCAGTGCGATGGATTTCAATTACTGGCCGCATTTATGCTCTGCTCGAAGCCAATAACCGTTAAAGAGACGATGTATATTAACCGTTTTGCCTGTTTGATTATTTTGCAGATGTATCGACAAAAGTGATAAATCCTTTCGGTATCTACTTAATGGGTACAATGATTCATGCAATCACATATACCATATATATATGTATATATTTATACACACACACACACAAACACACACACACACATATATATATATATATATATACATATATATATATAGTATATGTGTGCAGCTGCTCGTGCCTCTCTCTTTTTTGACTGTAACTAACTTTACCACTTATGTAGATCGAATGTGTTTAGGAGTTTATGTAATGCGATGTAATGCATTGAACACTTTGTATAGCGCCCTTGCTTACAGGCTGTTCAGAGACGCTTTTTCTGGGCTGACTGGCGATCAAAGAATTCTATTCCCAATTCTCTGTTAGCAGCGAATCTATTAAGAAACCGTAGCGGTGTCTAGCGGCAGAATTTAGCTTCAGGGGCGGATCCAGATATTCAGTTTTTGGGCCCTTTGTGTTCCTTTGTCCAATTTTTGCTTGCCATGTCTCTTCCATGAGGAGTGATTGTTGTTGAAAATAAAAACGCTTAGTCATTCGTGTCTTAAAATCCCGGAAATATCCGTCCATTTTACATTGAGTTACAGTTAAATACATGGTTAAGGGGTTAATAACTTCCCGGCTTTTAGTCGTCGTGAGAAATTAGCAAAGCAAAATGTTGGTGTGGACCAGGGGTACGCGTCCTTCTTTGTTTCAGTCTACAGAGTGACACGGGGACAGAAAACTGTCCACATAACCAGCCGAAGTCATTTTTGGTTTATCTGTCCCCACATCGTCCACGCATTGTCTGTCACCATCCCCACCCCGTTACCGCGGCCAGTGGGCGACTTTGTACCCGTTACAGCACTGTTACCGTTTGTTTCAGAAAAGGTAACCTAACTTTTCCTCTTTGTTTACACCAGGGGCGTAGCGACGGGGATATATCGGTTTATATATACCCCAAAATCAGTCTATTTTAAAGCTTTTCATGCGATTTATGCACTGTATGTGGTTACTTGTGGTTTAAATGGTTTATTTCGCTTATAGTTAATATTTATAACCGCCCCCAAATATTTATGTTTTCAAATCGAATTCCTGGCTACGCCTCCTGTTCACTCGTGCTGCATAAAGTCGTTATGTCAGTGAATGAACTTCGCTGAAAGAAGTTTTTCTATTTCACAACGCTCCATATTTGTTTTGCCCTAGCAAGTACTTCCCTTTTACTTTTAAACGCACGTGCCACGTGACACACCCTAAGACAAACATAGACTTTAATATCACAAACAGTCTATGGTATCAGCAAGTGACGCCAGTTTGCTTTGGGTTGTGTCAATAAATGTTTACCCTGCAGAAATCGTGGAAATTTTGGTACATTGTTGGCATGTATACCGTTTAGCTGTTTAACTTATTTAAGGTGGACTTTAGTTGTCTAAATATTGTGTTTAGAATTGATCGTCTTATTTATGCGAACTGCCGCGACATTGCGCAGTCGCTGCCGCAAATGTTTCTTCGAAAATTACACAGTAGCATATGCCTGTTCGCATAAATCAGCACTGCACAAAACGGCTTCGAACTCAACTAATAATCGACCTAAAACTCTACTTTTACGATACGATAGTAGTATTTATATTCGGGAATCAATTGGTATGAATAATACTGTATTATAATTTTATGCTACCCAGCTGCAATGGCCAGTGTTAACTGGCGCCATAGGTTGCAATCGAGGGCGTAAGTGTTATACCAATCTCGTAAAATGAAAAAAAAAACAGAAGTTCTGACAATGTTAAGCCCAAGAATACCAATTTTGTTACCGCGGTAATACCGTGACTTTGATGATTTTTGCAACCTTTACCGCGGTAAAAGGGTGTATATTTAATATTTGTCACCGTTACCGCGGTATTACCGCGGTTACCGCGGATTTACTGCGGTAACGGTTACCGTGTCACTGTCTATTCCAGTCTTTCCGACGCCCATCATATACGGGTCGGTGTTCGACGGCACGTGTATCCTGCGCGAATCGATTCCCTGTTCGGAGCAGACCGAAGGAGAGGGAGACTGTCTCGCCTACGACCGCCGCAAACTTCGCTGGGCTCTTCACGGGCTGACCGTGTTGTTTCAGTTAACGTTTAACTGAAACTAAAATATCGTTCTGAAAAATTACAAATCAGTTCCTGGAAACTGAAACTATAACTGAAAAATGTCAATAACTATAATTGTAACTTTGAAAAATACATAACTGAAATAGCTAAAATAACTGAAAATAATTGTATATATCGTCAGTGTTGTAATAAATACTTCAGCCGAAGAATTTAAATGATGTTCATAAATTTCAGGTAGTATTTAAATAGTATTTAAATACCCAAATACCAGGGTAAGTATTTAAATACTGGCAAATAAGGTTTAAATACTTTTAAAATGCTTGATAACGTATTTCACGATTAGCCACAACCGTATTTTTGTGTAAAGAAATGTTAGTTAAAATTATTTCTAACAATTCTTTTTAAGATTACTTAATTGTTCAACTGTCTAAACCCATCATTAAGAGAAAATGTAAAAATAACAGTCTATAAGAAACGTTATAATTATGTGAAAATTGCAATAAATCCAAAGTATTTAAATTTCTTAAAACATCTAAAACTCTATGGTATTTAAGACCTATTTAAATACTTAATTTTGGATGAGTATTTAAGGAGCTTTCTTAAATACTGGACAAAGTATTTAAATAGTATTTAAATAATGAAAGTATTTAAATAATTTACAACAGTGATCTTTGCGTACTATTTCTGTGTTTTCGAGAGACGGATATTTGCAATGTTGTAGCGGTAACACCATGCAACGGAATTTCTTTCTTCCCTTCCGTCGGTAGTTCTAGTTCCGTCGCTAGATTTGATTTTTACATTTTAAAAATCGTTTTAAGCAGGGTTAGTTTTCGCTCTGAGCGGAGGAGAATCCTGTTAGTAGTATCTTATTTATTTAAAATACTAGTGAAGAAAGTAATAACTGGATTGTATTTGTAAGTGGTTTAGTAGGATTTTGCTTACGTTTAAACCACTATCGGTACCAGCAATACCTAACTCTATTGCAAGTTTTAGCTTCTGATATTAAATCTGCTAAACTTTGAGTCCCTCTAAAACTGTGTGGGGACCTCTCTGCTGCTAAAACGCACCAGACAACTAACTTGGGACATCGTTTGTTCCTTAAGCTAAATGAATCAATTTGTCCAATAGGGTGATTGTGTTATTTTGTGTATTAAAAAAATGAAATTTCATTAATCAATTCGATTTGAAAAAAAAAAAAAAACTGAAAAATAAATAACTGTAACTGAAACTATAACTGAAAAATGACAATAACTTTAACTGTAACTATAACTGAAAAATAATTTAAATAACTGTAACTGAAACTGAAACTGAAAAATAATCAATAACTGAAACAACACTGCTTCACGGGTTGACCGTCAGCCTGAGGGCGGTCGCCACCGTCCTACACTTCTTCGTCTACGTCCTGGCGAAGAGAAACCTGGCGAAACTCGGCGTCAAAGAGACGACTATGCACAAAATGAACGTCGGTCAGGCGACCGATGATAATTACGAACTATCGCCCCACGTATAAGAGAAACAGCAGCCGAAGAAGAAAATCGTGTCCTTATATTTCAAAATAGCAGGTATAAGTAATAATAATATGAATGGTTCAACATCATCATCATGTGTCATCTTAATATCTGAAGGTTGACGGTCATGAGTTGATTCCACTTCGTTCTGTCTTCAGCAATTCTTTTTAGGATTGCTGAATTGTTCGTTATATTAAGTAATCGTGACAATAATAATATGAGCTTGTAGCTTATATCGAAGGACTAGGGAACTCTAGCTCCAAATAAAATTAAGCAATATTCCTATCATAGTTTAAATTTAATAAAAGAAGACTATAAGTGCTAAATGCGATATATTTTTATGAATAAATAATAGACATTTTAAGTATCAGCACAAAATCCAAGATATACAAAACTTAAAGCTAATCACAGACCTTCTTCAGTAGCTTGTGTAGATGAGGTTTCCAGGAGCTAGCCCACAGACGAAAGGTACCATAACCCAAATAATTGTCCTTTTTATAAGAATTTTGCGACTGATCTTAAGCTATTGTTTTTCAGGACATATTGGACTGCCCCTTTTACTCTGGACTTGGTATGCCCTCGAACAAACCAAATGTACTGTTCTAATTCCTAATTTTGATAGAGAAGACAATGCTAAGGAGAAAAGTCAATGTCAACGTCATTGTTAAGAATCGGTCACTTTGGCAAAACCCCCACTCATTCTATTAACTAGCCTCCTGTATTCGAAGTTCAAACCCATGTTCTTTCTTCTTCTCATGTACGTGCATAGGGTGCGTGCAATTCTCTTTACTATGGCCAGTATCGATGTAGATTTTGACCCTTGCCTTTCCGATCTGAGCGATCTCTACCATGGCCGACAACACAACAGATTTGACCCTTCTTCTGCCCTGTATCTATGTCTGTGATCACGGTCCAATAGTGTTGTTGGAATTTGCGCTATATAAATGATTAAATAATCAGGTATTTAAAATTTTTACAATTTTATGGATACTAATTTTATGGATACTATTCAAATCTACTCCGTTATAATAATATAACTGGTAATATGCCTATATAAAAATAATCTAATGGAAGTTAAAGTTGACGGAAAATTGTAAAAACAAGTTCATTCGAGATCAGATCCGTTCATGAGATTTTAAAATGTCTTATTTCTGCTTACATTTCGATACATGCGCCATTCACAGCGGCATAATAAGCAATTACATTGTGCAAGTGTGCATTCCGGATATATCCGTCCATTTTACATTGAGTTACAGTTAAATGCACGGTCTTCTTCTTCTTCATTTCTTCTTCTTCTTCTTCGTCTTTTCTTCTTCTTCTTCTTCTTCTTCTTCTTCTTCTTCTTCTTCTTCTTCTTCTTTAGGTGCTGTGTATTTCTGCGTTAGCGACACCATGGATTTCCACTTTGTTCGATCTTGACATTCTCTTATTAATTCGATGTTGTTCTTTACTCCCTCAATTCCTTCTCGTAGGCAGTCTACATAGATGTTTCTCTCCCTTCCTCTTTTTTTTTCCCTCCACTTTACCGGTTATTACCAAATGCTATTGGGAAATTTGAATAGCGCCATCATTGGCACAAATTCTGGTAGGTCTATTCACTGAACACGACTGAGATGAAAGTCTTCCTCTTAAGCTTAAAAGCGATGACATAGCATTCTAGACGGACTCCTTTATATTTAACTCTAATCATTTGGTAAATAGACCAAATACTGAACTTATTATTTACACGTTTGCGGAATATTTATTCAATACATTAATAATAATAATAATAATAATAATAATAATAATAATAATAATAATAATGTGATTTTAAGTGGTTTAGGAGGCTAAGATCCAATGTGCTGATGTACTGTTTAAATCAGAGAATTGCGTCTGCTCTACCTATATAATTTTAATGGAATAATATGATATTGTCATGTATTATAATTTGTTGCTGAGAATTTTTATCTTGAGTCCGCTATCAAATAGTCCACTGTCTGCTAAGATAGATCGCTTAGAAAAAGAATGTCAAGATTATCATTAGGTAGAATTACATAGATTATCATGTGACTGCTATGAAATTATGTAATTGGTATAGATTACAATTTTCATATCTGCCTGTTTGCTAGAATGCAGCGTTCACAGTTACATTAAGCTCTCTATAGCGTCTGATCTTTATTAGAACTTACTTATACAGTATTCATTCTTGTATCTATTGTTCCTCTATAGATTCTGCAGGCCTATCATATAAATGTTCGAATCTCCACGAGTGAGATTCGCTCTTACAACTGCTACACCGTAGTTCAGAATTCAGGATCAAGCAATGCTATCGGTAGTAAAACTAACCTCCACCGGTATAAAGTCGACACGTTATGTAAAAGTGTGTTTCATCATGGGTTCTCCCTCCATCTATCATATTAAAATCGTTATCTGTATGTCTCTCTGTCTGTTACCCCGCCGTTCTGATTGGTTGACTATTGGTAGACGGTTTTAGATCGTTTAGTATTCCTTACGTCGCGATGCGTTGGTGGACGATGTTCGAAACGACGTTATTGTGAAAATTGTTCGTAGAATCGAGTTTAACACGGTTTTTATCGAGTCATTGCAGCGTCAAAGGGCTGGGCGTGCGACGACGTTGCTATTGGTAACAATTGTTCAGCAGCCTGAGGTAACGCAAATTTTAACGTACATTTTAACGTACACAAAAAATACGTGTACAGCGTCACAAATGGTCACAGTTGCGTGATTTTAACGTACATAGGCCTAATTATTACGTGGCGCAGAGCTTGGCTAGGTGGCGATCATTGAAATGTTGATCAGCATGAATTCAATGATTGGATATTAGGTATAGGTATTGGATTAGTATTATCCTGCACCGGTATAAAGTCGACACGTTATGTAAAAGTGTGTTTCATCATGAGCATCTTTCCAGTTTAGGGTGAAAGGCCTTTAAGACAGGCAATACAGATAGACTGATAGACAGACAGAAATCAAACAGAGAATTACAAAGTGGTAAAAGGATGTCTGATGAAGATACATTTTAAAAACTAAAAATTAGTTAAAACTTCAATGGCATGTGTTATGTTTTTTTTATTGTACAATAATTCATAGAATAGTTCAATCTAAGAATGGTATATATGAAACAATTCATTAACCAACAGACTAGTAAGTAAGCAACAAAATTTATTTCTTCACATAGCCCTTCATTTCTGGCTCGCAATGTTATATATATTATATTATGTTATATATATATATATATATATATATATATATATATATATATATGTGTGTGTGTGTGTGTGTGTGTGTGTGTGTGTGTGTGTGTGTGTGTGAGTGAGCCTAAAAGTTCAAGTCAATAAAAAGGTAGACTGAGGTCCAATACTAATCATAGCTTATTAAGAAATAGTTAAAAGGTCTATAGAGTACAGGTCCTGATAGTTCGGTAGGTAGCGCTAGTTGTTAATGAGCAGAGAAGGAATTAATAAAGTGAGTTTAGCACATCACTCTTTACCGGACCAAGAATCACTTAAATAACACTGCACACTTGTACAATGCGCATGCTTAGTATGCCGCTGTGAATGGCGCATATGTCGAAATGTAAGCAGAAATAAGACATTTTTTTTATCTCATGAACTGTTCACATCTCGAATGAACTTGTTTTTACAATTTCCCGTCAACTCTAACTTCTATTAGATTATTTTTATATAGGCCTATAGTTAACCAGTTTTATTATTATTGTCATTATTACTTAATATAACCATCGATATTATTATTACTTATACTTGCTATTTTGAAATATAAGGACCTGATTTTCTTCTTCGGCTGCATGCTGTTTCTCTTATGCGTGGGGCGATAGTTCGTAATTATCATCGGTCGCCTGACCGACGTTCATTTTGTGCAAAGTCGTGTCTTTGACGCCGAGTTTCGCCAGTTTTCTCTTCGCCAGGACGTAGACGACGAGGTGTAGGACGGCGGCGACCGATCTCAGTCCGACGGTCAGCCCGTGAAGAGCCAAGCGAAGTGAGCGGCGGTCGTAGGCGAGACAGTCTCCCTCTCCTTCCGACTGCTCCGAACAGGGAATCGATTCGCGCAGGATGCACATCCCGTCGAACACCGACCCGTATATGATGGGCGTCGGAAAGACTGGAATAGAGAGTGACACGGTAACCGTTACCGCAGTAAATCCGCGGTAACCGCGGTAATACCGCGGTAACGGTGACAAATATTAAATATATACCGTTTTACCGCGGTAAAGGTTACCAAAGTCAATAAAGTCACGGTATTACCGCGGTAACAAAATTCCGCAGTGTTCTGTGGTAATGGTGTTGTACTATTAAAAATAAATTGTTATTACGGCATTTTGGTATTCTTGGGTTTAACATTGTCAGAACTTCTGTTTTTCATTTTGCGAGATTCGTATAACACTTACGCCCTCGATTGCAACCTATGGCGCCAGTTAACACTGGCCATTGGAACTGGGTAGCATAGAATTATAATATTATAATTCAGTAGAAGTTCTTTGTCTTTATAGATTTATTATTATACACTAGATGCCGTCAATTGATGGCAAAGTCAGACCAAAGTTGACGCCAGTTTGCATTGGGAGTGTGTGTGTCAAGAAATGTTTACCCAGCAGACACCTTAAAGACCCCATACTTCTTTAGCGCTATCGTTATCGTCATCATTCGATTATATCCAATTATGTAGAATTCTAAACATTGAAAAACGATGATTGAAGAAACAAAAAAATAATCGTGTAATCTAATCTAATCGTCAATATATTGCAGAGATTTGGGCGTATTTTTATATGGTTACTGAAATCTGATTATTTGAGAGCGGCGCCTACTTAGATATGGGCTGCGTCACCGCTTTTAGATCTGTTACCATCGTTGCTTTAAATATGCTCCGTTTTGTCTTTTACCCATATTTTCCACATTTCTTATTCGTACCAATTGATTTCCGAATATAAATAATATAATCGTATAGTAAAAGTAGATTTTTAGGTCGATTATATTATTAGTTGAGTTTGAAGCCGTTTTGTGCAGTGCTGATTTATGCGACTAGCCGGGCTAGACCTGTGTTACTATGTAATTTTCGAAGGCTCGTTTGCGGCAGGTCTTCATTTGTACACTCAGCGACTGCGCAATGTCGCGGTATTTCGCATAAATCAAACGATCAATTCTAAACACAATATTTAAACTATAGTCCACCTTAAATAAGTTAAACAGCCAAACGGTATCCACGCCAGCAGTGTACCAGATTTTTAAAGATTTCTTCTGGGTAAATATTTCTTGACACACACACAATGCAAACTGGCGTCACTTTCTGATACTGTAGATTCTGTCTTGTGATATTAAAGTCTATGTTTGTCTTAGGGTGTGTCTCGTGGCACGTGCGTTTAAAAGTAAAAGTGAAGTACTTGCTAGGGTAAAACAAATATGGAGCGTTGTGAAATAGAAAATCTTCTTTCAGCGAAGTTCAGTCACTGACATAAAAGCTTTATGCAGCACGAGTGAACAGGAGGCGTAGCCAGGAATTCGATTTGGAAACATAAATACTTGGGGGCGGTTATAGATATTAACTATAAGCGAAATAAACCATTTAAACCACAAATAACCACATACAGTGTATAAATCGCATGAAAAGCTTTAAAATAGACTGATTTTGGGGGTATATATAAACCGATATACTCCCGTCGCTACGCCCCTGGAGTGAACAAAGAGGAAAAGTTAGGTGACCATTTCTGAAACAAACGGTAACGGTGCGATAACGGGTACAAAGTCGCCCAGTGGCCGCGGTAACGGGGTGGGGACGGTGACAGACAATGCGTGGACGATGTGGGGACGGATAAACCAAAAAATGACTTCGGGTGGTTATGGGGTCAAATTTCTGTCCCAGTGTCACTCTCTAGACTGAAACAAAGAAGGAATTGTGCCCCTGGTCCACATCAACATTTTGCTTTGCTAATTTCTCACGACGACTAAAATCCGGCAAGTTATTAACCCCTTAACCATGTATTTAACTGTAACTCAATGTAAAATGGACGGATATTTCCGGGATCCCCAGTTAAGGGGTTAAGACACGAATGACTAAGCGAATGTAGTCTTTATTTTCCTTTTAAGCGTTTTAACAACAAACATCAATCAACATGGAAAGGACAAGGCAAGCAAAAATTGGACAAAGGAACACAAAGTGCCCAAAAACCGATTATCTGGATCCGCCCCTGGAGCTAAATTCTGCCGCTAGACACCGCTACGGTTTCTTAATAGATTCGCTGATAACTTCAGAACAAAGAATTGGGAATAGAATTCTTTGATCGCCAGTCAGCCTAGAAAAAGCGTCTCTGAACAGTCTATAAGAAAGGGCGCTATACAAAGTGTTCAATGCATTACATCGCATTACATAAACTCCTAAACACATTCGATCGACATAAGCTGGTAAAGTTACTTACAGTCAAACAGCGAGAGACACGAGCAGTCGCATGCACAGTATTTATTCTAGCCACCTTGACATCGGGGAAGGGGGGATTTGAAATGTTTGGGGGAGAATGTCTGAGTCTCCAAAAATCTCGACAAGCATCCTTCCTGATATTTGTAGATTTTTAACCCTTCTTTCTAGCTTTTTACCCTTCTCCAATGCCCTGACAAGCAAAATTGTCATCCTTACATTTTCCCCCCTCTTCACAAGATGAAACCCCTCCGTTCTCACACCATAGGGGGAAATTTCCATCCCCCATGCAACATATGAAAATTTTCGAGGGGATTTTTAAACTTTGGGGAAAATTCCCCCCAAATAAGGCCTAGAATAAACACTGCAAATACATATACCATATATATATATATATATATATACGATTGAATGAATCATTGTACCCATTAGGCAGAAACAGACTGTCTGTAATCCCAGTGCCAAAGATTTATCACTTTTGTCGATACATCTGCAAAATAATCAAACAGGCAAAATGGTTAATATACATCGTCTCTTTAACGGTTAATGGCTTCGAGCAGAATACTAGAGCATAAATGCGGCCAATAATTAATTGAAATACATCGCACTGAACGCATGATCGTCGTCGTCATCGTCGCCATCATCACCACAATCATCATCACCATAATCATCATCATCATCATCATCACCATCATCACAGGGTTCTGCAGCAATAGCAGTAGCGCCTGTTGAATAGACTGCTATCGCATTAATCAGTTATATCATCGCACCACAAATTATACTGTACATCGTTAGAATTCAAAACGAAAAAATTGGCTGTCACACACATGAAGCGAGGTTTGGAGCAAAATTAGTCGTGACCACAGGTAGACCAACGGGAAATACAGGTCCTGTTCTGAGACCAATGAAACGATCGGATTTTGATTCAAACAATTTTCATAGGCAGGCAGTGAAATGCTTTTTTAGCGAGCGTGTGTAATCGGCTCGTATTTGGCTGTTCTGTGATGGCTCTAGCAAGTGAGTTTTGTAGAGGAAGATGAAGATAAAGTGAAGATGAAGATGACGAAAAAGAAGAAGAAGAATAAGAAGAAGATGATGATGATGACGAAGAGGAAGAGAAACAGAAACAGAAACAGAAAGATTTGAATTGCATATTTCAGTGTAGAGCGAGTTCCAACAGTCCAAACGAATCGATATCAAGGCATTGGTCGAAGAAATGAGAGCTCTGGAGGGCATAATGTATCCGAGTCTGCCTACATCTCTTATGTTGCAGTGAGCAGAACTACGACAGACGGTGTCAATGCGATTAGTGTTCTACTCCGTGGCTGACGAGACAGAACTTATTATCGTTAGATTCGCTCCACGCAGGCGCTAGATAAATCGACGACATATTGAACATTAAATAGAGGCTTCGTCATTGGAACGGAAGCGTCTGTTTTTACCTAAGAATGACATTCGTACAGGGAACGTTGTAGAAATTGACTGCGATGAAGAAGAGCGCTATGACGATGATGTAGGCGATGACGACGACACCGCACGATGATATGTCACAGGACCCCTCGTAGACAAAACCCCACCCACTCTCCCATCCTTCTTCTCCTGCTCCTTCTCCTCCTTCGTCGGTCGTCACACAGCGACAGTCGGTGAATCGTATCTACAGCACAATGCACACAGCCAATGAGTGTCGTGTTAGGTTGTGCCGAGACAGAGTAACTGGATGGCGTCACGACTAGAGAAATTCAATTAAGAGAAATAGAAAAATACACTCTTTATACATAGAATTAATAGACATAAATAATAAATAATAAGTAATAAATAATAATATATAAATATAAAAATAATAATAAATAAGTACATTATTTAAAGTAAATAAAGTAAAATCTATTTCTATAGCGCCTTGAAAGCAGCACAACAGTAGCTGCTAGGCGCTCAATAAAATAGCTATAGGAAGGTGTTCAGCCATTTATCCGAAGGGCAGTGAGGCTAGGTTGTTACAGCTTGGCGGAAATGATTTAAGAAACAGGAAGGATTTAAGCTTGGACCTGAAGACTTGAGGAGATAAAGGCACTCAGATTTTATTGTTTGAAAGTGTCCAAGTGTGCGAAAGGAAGCTGGGATCGAGTTCCAGAGTTCAGGTGCAGCGTATGAGAAGGCACGGTTGCAAATTTTCAGGGATGATTGATTTAGCGGGCGTGACAGAGTGAGATGAGATGACGAACGTGTGGGTCGAGGAGGCTGAGGGGTTAATAGTGACCTAAGATAGACAGGTTTTGATGACTGAAGTGAGCTATGTGTAAGTGTTATTATCTTATATTGGATACGTTCAGTTATTTTAAGCCAATGTAATGATTTTAGTATGGGTGAAATATGGGAGAATTTAGGTGACTTAGTAAACAGCACGAGCAAGTGCATTTTGTATTGATTGCAATTTGTTGATAGAGGCTTTGGGAAGGTTATAGTAGAGGGAGTTACAATAATCTAATTTGGAGTGTGGACTATTGAGGTGGCAATTGTGGCGGCAGTTTTAGTATCTAAAAAAGGTCACGAATATGAACATAGCAGGCTTTTGATAATTGGGAAATTTGTGATTCGAAGTTTAGAAAAGAATCAAATTTGAATCCTAGATTTCTAGCAGTTGGAACAGGGATTATTGTGGTGTCAGAAGCCAAAACTAGTTTAGGATTGTAATTTTTTTGAGTTGTTGGGGTAGTCCAATTAAAAGAAACTCTGTCTTATTAGATTATTGTAACTCCCTCTACTATAACCTTCCCAAAGCCTCTATCAACAAATTGCAATCAATACAAATTTATACTTTTTATGAATGAATGAATTGAAACGATCTGTCTGTCTCCAGATCCGTCGGAACGGATTTTTAGCAGGAGGTGTATTTCAAAGGCGTAGATAGGGTGTCCCATCCCGTGCCCGGGGGCAACAAGAAAAATCTGACAAGCAAAAAAGGTCGTCACATCCCTTACAACTAACTACGGGTAATACTGCGGTATCCGGCCCTACGCCCGGGGACAAATCATGCTGATGGCGCCCCTCCCCCATTCTACTCCACGACATGCAAAAAATTGCAGCTAGAATTTTTGCTTTCCAGTCTAAGGTTTTCTCAAGAGGAGCATCTGCATGCCCTACATCCCCACTTTCGACGGGCCTGTCTGCCTCTGTGTCTGCGCGTGTATTTCCCCGTCTTTCTCTTTCTCTGTCTCACGGGGCTATTTCACCCGTGCATGTCGAACGGCGTCGGATGATCGATGAGAGCAGTGGCGTAGCCAGGATTTCCAGAAAGGGGGTTGGTTTTTGGTTTTGACATAACCAACTTCGGGAAAAATCTTGACAATCATAAAAGGTCATCTCTTCTATTTTTCCCGACGAGCAAAAAGGTTGTCACATCTTAAACCGTTACATTTTATAGGCAACGGTGGTTTGACCCCAAAAGGTCCCAACATTAAAAATGCACAGAAACTCATTAAAATATTTTGGTTACGGCAGCCAAGGGGATGTTTTAACCCCCAAAACTCCCCTTGATGAGAGCTAAGGGGAGACCTAGAATACCTTTCTCAGCGACTCGTTCACTCCGTTGGTCGGACTGTAGACGGAAGAGCATCCGGCGAAACATGGAGACAGATAGGAGCGTCCGTCGTTTCCACAGACCGGATCGAAGTCACCGGAAGGACAACGACAGTCCAGGTTACACTCGGTCACCAAACTCAACCTCGATATAAACACAGAACGCCACTATCAAACAACTATCTTCCCGCTTAAACATTATCTATGGTAGTTTAAATATTATTGTTATTTAAATCTACTATTCAAATTTAAATATACTATTAATATTAGTAGTAATATTACAGTGTAATAATAATGTTTAATATTAATATTTAAATATAAACACAGAAACTCCACTATCAAACAACTATCTTCCCGCTTAAACATTATCTGTGTTAGTTTAATTATTATTCAAATTTAAATTCAACATTATCATTAGTATCGGTATATTAATATTAATATTTCGTATTTATTTTTAAATATAAACACAGAAACTCTACTATCAAACAACCATCCACCCGCATAAACACTATCTATGGTAGTTTAATTATTATTTTAATTTAATATTTAAATTTAAATATTAATATTAGTATCAATATTAATATTATTATTTAATATTAATATTTAAATATAAACACAGAAACTCCACTATCAAACAACCATCTACCTGTTTAATCATTATCGATGGTAGTCTAATTATTGAAAATAATATCGCAGATATAGTCATCATTCATTAAGATGTAGGCCTAAACAAACATTTGCTGAGGTATTCTGTCATTACGATATATGTACATAGCAGTCGGTAAATGGTAGTACTGTCTTTTTAAAAAGTACATTTTCGGCTGTCCATTAATTATGTCAACAATTTTTGGGTACTTTTTGACCCCCTTCCCCTTGTCAACAACTGTCAACTTTCACTTAACCCCCCCTTCCCATAATTACGTCAACAACTCTTGCCTCCTCCCAAGATCAATGACAGGTCCCAATAACAAGGTTATTATTTTGTGGTGATGATCATTTTTTGCCCTTTTTCTTCATCGAGTGTTAAAATGTGGTGGTGATTACCTTTTTTCTAATGCTTTTTTCCATTGAAATAAGTAGTATTCTATGAAATTTCCTATTTTTTGATTATTTAAAAAAGTTAAATTGTTGACGTCAACTTCTCTTGACCTCCTCCTCCCCTGTCAACAAATGTCAAACTTTTCCAACCCCACCACTAAATTGTTGACGTAATTAATGGACAGCCCCTTTGCTAAGTATTAGTAAGTAAGCGAACGCCGTATATAATAGTGGAGCAGTATACATAGCGGTTTACCTGTTGTCGATCAGTTGACCGCTGTAGGTATCTTCTGAACAGTGGATAAGCATTGCTGGTATCAAGAGGACTATTCCGAATAAAGAGCAAACGAAATCTATCCGTGCGTTTCCAGCTACTCCGTTGTCTCTGCCTTTGATCTTGCCGCTTAAGATGCCTCCAGCAAAAGACGCAGATCCACCGGAAATGGATGGAATCATACCTGTCAGGCACATGACCAAAATTACCTGGATTCGTTTTGCATTGCAAGTACAATCTGATAATATGTTATTACTGTCAGTGATAGTTTACGCTTAAAAGAAATTGAAGGTGGACGAAGAAAAGAGGAGCGTAATAAAAACAATGAAAATTCAGGTCTTCGATTGCAATAAGTAAATATCAGAGGACATTCAAAATACTCGACAGGTCATGAACGAGAGAAAATACATGTAGAGGATAAAGACAGTGAGATAAAGATTCGTTATAAGAAGATGTCACTCCGACAAAACGGCGCAGAAAAGAGGCGGGTAAGGACAAAATCTTTCTACGTTCACCCGTATCAGTGGAAA
The DNA here is from genome assembly GCA_018105865.1 of Metaphire vulgaris. Lineage (NCBI taxonomy): Eukaryota > Metazoa > Annelida > Clitellata > Crassiclitellata > Megascolecidae > Metaphire > Metaphire vulgaris. The sequence goes on from CM030849.1 coordinate 13,336,405, forward strand.
ATGGAAATAGCTATAATATTATAATATAGTATATATTCAGTTGGACAAATGATAAAAAGCTATTGTTCAAAATTTTCCTAACGTTGATAGGCTTTATTATGTAAGACCAATTGCACATAATTCTACTCAATAAAATGACTTTAGTATAATAATAATAATAATAATAATAATAATAATAATAATAATAATAATAATATACACTACACTATTACTCTCAAGTTCAGAGACATATTTTCATTCTATGTATTTTCTAAATTTAGAATAATAATAATAATAATAATAATAATAATAATAACAGCAACAATAACAATTATTTGCGCTGTTTTGTGGTTCTCACAGAGGGCAGACCCTCCTGAACCACTTTAGACTTTGTTATGTTATATTTGTTTGCGCCCTTTTGTCGGTATTTTATTTGCGCCGTTTTGTCGGGCGCCGTTTTGACCGGTCATCAAGAATCAATCAATCAGTCAATCAATCGGCTTATTGGTATCAAAGTCAGAACCAAAGATCGTCAATATCACAATACAATATAGCGAAAAGTTGCAAAGACAAAGCTAAAATAGGCCTATGAAATATTTCGATATTTGATGAGTTAGATATTTGATATATTAAAACTGACGTTAAAGGATTAGGATACTAAAAGGAGAACCAGGAGAAGAGAAACATTCTCTGTGCAAAGCCTGCTTTCCCTATGAATCAATATACCAGATGCAAAGAAGTTCAGATATTCTGGATACAAATGCATTTTTAAAAGAAATAATTATGATTGTACAAACACGATTATTTTATATGCTAGAGAATGCAAATTTAGCATATGTTGTAGAGTGCAGATGCATAGTCAAATTTTAAGCTGCAATATTATATTATAGTGACATATTTAGAGATGATACTGTTTATCAATCTAAATATTTATCCATCTATAGGACTACTAGCTATCTACCTCCCAGCAGATTGGCCATCCATGCTGCCTTCCCGAATTGTACCTCGACGTATTTCGGAAGAAACGCTATGAAACCAAACACGATGAAGTCGATGCAGATAGCAATGGACGACAGCATGTAGATGGGGTTCGAAATCAGTCTTAGAATCGCCTTCGGGAGTTCTACAAAATGCAGGCAATGCGGATAACAGCCGAGACCGATAGCTCCTGCCCTAATAGATTACCTGTGCCATACCTGTGCTGAACCTGATCAATGACCTTGGCCACCTGCGTCGAACGACGGAGGTCGGCGCAGGTTCCAGTCCTTAACTATAGAATCGCATTTTATGGCGTATCGCTGCAGTCTGAGAGCAAAAAACGCGCCCAATAAGTAAAACCCAAAACACTGAAAGCCATTATATTGAACACTTGTGCATTTCTGTCTAAATTAAGTTCACCACCACCACAACGACCACCACCATCAGAAGACGCGTTGGAACGAATTTTTAGCACAGGGGGCGTATTGTGTTTCTTTTAGAAGTCCCGACAAGCAAAAAGCTCATAACTCTTCCTTTATCACTTATCTTCTTTTCAGAAATCCTGACAGGCAAAAAAGCAGCCTCATCTTTCCCTGCATCCCCACTTCCTACGGGCCTGACCACCACCACCACCACCACCACCATCAGCAGCAGCATCACCTCTCCAGTGTGATATTGGCGTTGAGACAGAAACGCTTTTCGATTTGTTGAACTTGGACGATCGACGGACGTCCTGCCTCTCCTTCTCCTTCTCCTCCTTTTCGTTTTCCTTCTTTTCTGATCCTCTGATGGAAGACAGTCTCTCTGGGATCATGGAGGTGGGAATGCTGAGCAGGAAGTTGACGACGGAACACACGAGGAATCCCAACCACCAGGCACCGATCCACCGCGGATGGTCATGGCTCAGACTGGAAGCTGGAAAACAAGGACGAGAAGGGGAGAATGAGACAGAACAATACCATATTATACACACACACACGCTGATGCAGACAATGATTTTGCTTATAATTTTGATTTAAAAGATGAACATTGAAAATAAAACTTTTGAACGATGAATGTGATTGTAGGAAGTCTAGTCTTATAATTATAGTTCGTGTTCTATTTATATATTGCAAAACTAAACGAGTAAGAATATTAATTAGTGGTTATTACCATATATGCAAAACCCGAAAAACATTGTTAAAAACGTTAAAAAACGTAAAAGCGTTGCAGAAATAAAAAACGTTTAAAACGTTGAATAAAAACGTTAACGATTGTTTTCTGAGCGAAATTAATGAACGTGCCTTACCCACCCACGGGAACTCAACAATCAAGCCACACTATGCAAAACGACTGTGAAACGAAATAAACAGCAATAATATTGCCACAAATTTCAAAACACAGGTTCACATTTTCTTCTATGGCCTTGCTTTCTTTTAGATTTTTAGACGATACTGCTTGGAATTGTAAGGTATGACTAACAGTTAAAATCCAACAACTGTGCAGTTATGAGTGAGTAAAGCTGCATCACCTGCTAATAAACAGTCGACTATACTCCATAGCTTAACAACAGGTTTTTGGGCAGACAAACCTTTCCCCTCAAACATTTCAAACTTCTCCAATGTCATGGTGGCTTTTCAGCGCCAAAGAATAAGCAGCTACTGTTGTGCTGTTTTCCAAGGCGCTATAGAAATCCACGAGATTTTACTTTACTTACTTTACTTTACTAGAATAAACACTGGTTGTAAAGCTGAGTGTGAGAATGCTTGAGGAGAGAAGGTTCAAATTATAGACGCAGTAACCTCGGCATCAGTCCCGCCTGCGGCCAAGGACGCTGGTTCACAGCGATGATGATGATGATGATGACGACGACGGCGGCGACGATGATGATGATGATGATATTGATGCTTTGTGATGATGATATTGATGATGATATTGATGTTTGATGATGATGATGATGATGATGATGATGATGATGATGATGATGATGATGATGATGATGATGATGATGATGATGATGCCGTTGGGGCCAAAGGTAGGCGATCGTAGGCTTTGATATGACCGAGTTCTTCAGAGAGCGAAGAGGGAAGGAGGGGAGAGGAAGGATGTGAACTCCCACAAAAAATTAGCCAATAACATCTTTTGACGGCAGCGTCTATAGAACCTTAGAAATTGTAAGCGTAGACTGTTTTCTTTGCATTTCTTACCTGATAGAGTGACGTAGTGGGTGAGACAGTATCCTCCCATCGCAAAAGATATCATCGGTGATACATAGCGTACGCTGTACATCAGACCTGCAAATGAAACAGGCGCCCATTCGATCGAGCAGAAGTTTTAAAAGATTTATCACTAAAACGGATTATCTTGGAGGCCAGATTAAACAGGGTTACAGTTGAGGGAAATTGACTGGATATTGACCATATACAGTATTGCGTTAGAATTCAATTTGCGGAAATTCGAGGAATAAAACTTAAACTTAATAAGAAGTTTTCAAGAAATTCTGAATATATATATATATAATACTTGTATTCTGAATTCGTAGTTAATAGACTACTTTTTGATTAACATCTTTGAGTAATTTGAGTTGAGAAGCGATCGCTTGTTTTGGCATTTACAATCTCAATATCTGACAGTAGTTGACTGTGCAGCAGATGTGACAATTTATCGCTCGAAAATATCCATGATCCACGTGACCCATGGCCCACGTGACCCATAACCATGGGCATGACCAAGGTCATCGGTAATTAAATATTTTAATATCTTTTAAAATCCGATGGATGATGTTGAGGCTCTTCTCTTAAGTTCTCTATCCGGTAGGAGGTTCTGGTTACCATTGGCGGCATCCTTCTCTGTCAGCAGGTTGGGTCTTTAAACCTTTATGTGCGTCTTTAGTCAGCATCCAGTGAGGTAAATAATTATGCACTTCTATAGCACCATTTCTAATACCCAAGGGTATCAATGAATGGTAGTGACGTAAGTGGTCTTTCTCTGGTTATCAGTCACCCTCCCCCATATTTCCTTCCAGTATTGTTATGAATAATAAGTCTCCTCTTAGAATGTACCTAATCCGGTTCTTTTGTCTTTTTTAATGTTTGTGTTATTGTCTTTTCTTCTTTATGATGTCTAGGACCTCTCTATTGGATGTATATATTATATATATATATATATATATATATATATATATAATATCGAAATAGAATATTCTAAAACAGTGTTGAGTATCGGTCGAACGAACATACAATTTCACGACTACTACCTGCAATACAATACTTCAGCACAAGTCAATAAATCTTTGACCAACGCTGCAAGCATACCAGAAGCAGTCAAGAGCAGCGCCATTATCAAAGAGCAGATGTGCAAATTAAATAATTGTCATTATTTATTTGTCAGTAAACGCAAGCATAAATTCACGCGTTTCATGACTGCATCGACAGTCGTTAAACTTTGATGGTTTCTTGGTCATGAAAACAAAATCCAAAATCTCTTAACATCTGGGCGTTGGTAGTTCTATAGCCCGTTGACATTTGACCTTTGAACAGGTTCATGTTGCCTTTGACACTGCAGTTGAACTTACTGTATAACACGTTTTCGCAGGCAGAGAAGTTCCATTCTCAGTTGTTCTCAGAAGTCCATACGGAACCGTGCAAGGGCTATAATCAACTGATTTATGATCAAAGGGATTTTTTATGCAGAGGCATAGCAAGGGTATACGGCGCCCTGTTGGCGCCCTGTTGGCGCCCTGTTGGCGCCCTTAAATCCTGACGAGCAAAAAGGTCATCACATGCGTTCGTTCGGCGTCCCTCATCTCTCTCTACGGCGCCACTCCCTATGCTCCAGACGAGCCAAAAAAACGGTCGTCGCATTGCTTCTTCCTTTTTTGTTTATCCAAAAACCCGATTTTGGCGCCCCTCTCGTCGGTGCCCGGGGGCATATGCCCTTGCCCCCTTGCTACGCCTCTGTTTATATCCAACATTCTATCTTTTGCAACGACGGTTTAATCAGTGCCGTAGCTAGAGTATTCTGCATCCGCGGCAAGGTACACATTTTAGTTTAGTTTAGTTTCGTTTAAACGAAAATTTATATAGCGCAGTTTACAAAGTCAGAGGCTTAAGGCAAAGCGCTTTACACATTGCACTTGTATGAGATGTCGAACAGGTGCGTCTTCTTGAGTTTTTCTAGCAAATAAATCGATGTTAGTCTCATTTGTGTCTCTAAATTCTGCTGACGACGACGTTTTTGCTTCTCCGAGTCTTCACAACAACATACGACATATACATTTATTGCCTTATTGACTCTACAGCCTCTCAAAACCGGTGATGACCTTCTTTACTTATCTGAATATCCACGCAGGAGAGGAAAGTTGTATAAAAAATAAAGAATTAGTGTGCAGAATAGCCTACGCTCCCTCCCAAGGACGGCACCAGGAGCAGCTTCCCCCCCCCCGCACCCAGCCCAGTGGCGGCTCTAAGATTTGGCAAGTGGGGGGGCCGTTGGGGTGGCAACTTCTAATCATGGGGGCCAACCATTTGTTGTTTAATGTATGTAGCATTAAGTATAGGCTCCCAACTGGCGGGCCACTGGGGGGGGCAGGCACTCAATAGGGGGTGCACGGGCCTTCTGGCCTCCCCGGTGGAGCCGCCACTGCCCCAGCCCAGCCCCTAGCTACGGTCTTAGTGTAATACAGTAGCGTCCCTTTGAAGAACATGCGTTTCAAGGAGTCGTAAAATCTTGCTATCTATTTTGCTTGTTTTCAATTGGGTGTTACGTATTAGGGTTAAAGAACAAAGTGTATCTTTTGGATCTCGCGCACGCACACACTCTCAGCGATAGAAAACTAAACAGCATGTAATTAAATGTACATTATTTGTTGTTTGAAATGGAACATGGACAATAATTGAATGACAAATTAAATGCCTAATTTTAATTGATTTCTGTCTCGCCATATAGCGTTAGCACCAGCGTCAAATAAAGGTGTGTCCCGAACACCTTTTATTTCAAGAGTTGAAATGAATCGGGGCATATCCATTATTGCACAGTGGAGTGTATTATTATTATTTGGGGGTCGTACATCGTGGATGGTACTGTAGATGCAAGGCCGGTTTATCTTGGCGTTTGACCTTGAATTTCTCTACGCAGCAGGAGTGACTTATCGCAATAAGTACCACACCGGAAGAAATACTCACCGATGAGTTTCGCCGAGACTTCTGGATCCGTGTGATCGTCCAGGTAGGCGAGTCCAACCGTCCAGATCGGAGCTCCGGCCACTCCCTGGAGAAACTCCGACAGCAGGAACATGAGCAGAGCAGGTAAGACGTACTGGGCGCCATCGCTGGCGGACTGCCTCTCCGCCTCCGAGCAGTTACCATTCGCCTCCAGGGTCCCGTTCGGCGGGGAGGCACCTTCTCCGCACAGGCGCCGATCCGCCGCCGCCGCCGCCGTCGACTGCGCATGCGCGACGGCGTCGATGTCGTCATTTCCGCTTCCGTAGATGAAGTTAGGGATGACGTAGAGCAGGGCGCACAGTGACGTCAGCAGCATGCAGCAGGCGAACAGCCGCGGGGGGTGTCTCCTGGCGAAGAAGAAGGACACGAAGACGGCGCTGACCAGGTAGCCGCAGCCGGAGATGGTCACCAACATACCGGACAGGTAGCTCGGCAGGTTGAAGCGCTTCTCGATGGTCGTGAGGACCGATATGGTGTAGCTGCCCTGAAGCCCGTGGGTGAAGGAGAAGGCCATGTAGACGACGACGAAGGTCCAGACGGTGGCGAGCGGCTGAAGGGTCCTCGGTTGAAAGGGACCCCAGCCAAAGGACCCTACTCCCTCTCCTCCTTCTCCTCCTCCTCCTTCTCCTCTATGGGAGGGACCCCCCTTGCTTCTTTCTGCTGAGACATTGTCTACGTCTTGAGCGTCCGTCGAAGACATCGCATATGTCCTCTTCTTTGGCCTCCTCACCAGAATAAGCCTTCTCCTCTACTTCGGTATCCCATCCGTTGTCACGTGAACGGACTTCGAATCGACGAAAAACAGCGCTAACGACAATATCAGGACTGTCTGTGCGTGTGTGTGTGTGTATCAGTGCGTGTGTAAGTCTGTGTGTGTTTCGGCGCCTGTCATATTCTCTCAGCCATCTGTTTCCCGAATGTTTACGGATAGAAATTATCCATTCAAAGTCCAAGTTCTTCGAGTGAAAAAGTAGGCAATTAAGCAAGTAAATAAATAAATAAAGTAAATAAACAAATAAACACGTAAGTAAATAAATAGTCAAGTAAATATCACAATTCGAAACATTTCTCCCGGAAGACCGCTCTTGGATTTCGCAGCCGGGGAATACTTCTGACTGGCTGGGGCGTCCGTCTTCGGGTCCACCCATCGCCGTCGGTCTCCTTGCGGGAAATTCTTCTACCAATCTCGCGGACCAACAACATCTTCCGTTCTGCGCTGACAACGTCGTGGTAGTTGCAGTTCTCCAGTGAAAGACCGCTTCTTACGACTGCACCGGACTTCTCGTCGCCAGTTTTGATTTTCTTCATCCGAGCGGACTTCAACTTCAACATTGCCATCTTCTGTCCACCATTGACATGTCAGCGTTGTCAAAGCGCTTTTGACTTTGGTACTTAACCATGTTACAGCGCTATAAAAATTGTCTTAGTAATAATAATAATAATAATAGTACCACTTCTGCATTAGAAAAAGCACATGTGGCCCGCGGAGTCTTGGGACCGAAAAATGTGGCCCTTCGTCCTTAGAAGGTTGTGCGCCCCTGGGCTAGGGTCAAGAGCGATTTACATGGTAATAAACGAAATCCGAAAAGGTGCGTATTCAGTCCCTTGGTAAAGGTTTCTAGATTAGGCACATTGGTTATACTGTGTGGCAACGCGTTCCAGAGGACCGAGTTCCTGCACAATTTAACAAATTAGAATCCAAAAGCGACGGTTTCTCTTTTCAAAATTGATCTTAGAAATGACAACCGAACTCTTTCTGGGGGTTAGGTGGTAACTTAGAATTGTTCATTGTCAAATAGTTGTTCTATTTCTATTACTATTGTACGTTTCTTTATGAAAACATCATGAATTCAATCGAGTCGAAGTATTGGGTTATTATCTCAGGCCCCTTGGTATCGGAAGTAGTACTGTACACAGGTAGTCAATATAAATAACACATACGAACAATTGATATTTAATTTGAAATGACAACATTTTTAACACTTTAAGCAGAAAAAACACAAATTATTATTTCATGTAATTTGTGAGCACAATAATTATTTTGAAACGATTAACGTGAATTTCTGATTAGCAGTCTAGATCGTCGAGATTTTAATGTCAAATACATTATTGAAATCCAGCCACTACAAAATCACTACAAAAGCACTACTAGTATCGGTGTAAATATATTTATATAGTACTCAACTGCAGGCCATTGGCACAAGAAGCCGTTCATAAAGTAGACCGACATCACGCTCGTAGGAGGCTTCAAAGAAGGTGCAGTGGCGTTCCTAGGGTTGTAGGGGGGTGCGGACCGCACCGGGTGACACCCAGTAGAGGAGTGACACCAAACTAAGAATTTACTTTTTGCTTGTCACTCACCAATGTTTTCATCTCCAGAAGGACGATAACCTTTATTTGCTTGTCACCACATTTCCTCACCGGGTGACACCGAGCCTAGGAACGCCACTGAGAAGGTGACATTTTGTGATAGGCGAGGGGTAAGGATCACCGTTTCGTGTATTTTAGTATAAATAAAACTTTAAATATCCCTGACAGGAAGGAGGTAGAGAAAACGCGTTTGAGACAGGACTTTTTGTTCATTAACACTTTTTTGGCCCGATATACAGTAGCCTACAGCATAAAAGTGTAGGCCTCAATTATATTCCTATCATTGTCGTACGTTTCGCTACTGAAAATTGAATGAGAAATTCGAATTTATTAAGTAGAAAACCTGCCCGATGTAATTTATGGACGACGCTTTAAGTGGGTCTGTGAATTATGAAGTACTTTAATGGGGTCAGAAATTTGTGACAGGAAGTCAAAATCTGTCAAAATAACGTGGCGTACTTTATGGACAGCCTCTAAGCTTCGACGAAAAAGTGGGAGGACCCAATCCATATACCTTCCTTCTTCCCTATGGTAGAATCTCAAAAAGTCTTAAATCTATACTGCACTACGGTATTGGATGGCTTTGAATATAACGTAGCCTAATATAATACAGTCTATTAAATTTTACAAACAGCTAAGCACATAATAACGAAGCTCTACTGTAGTCGCTGAACAGTTCAATGTTTGTAGATAAGAAAATCATTTTCAAACCACCTTACGAATTACAATAATATTAAAAGTTTTCGTCCAGTTCTACCAGCATGGCCTACCAATTGTAATATGAAATAATAAAATGTAGTCTACAATATAGAACATCTCTATGTCTAGAGTCCTTCAAGCTAATAATATGTGCTCTACTTTGTTTAATCAGTATGTACAGTAGTACCATTTTAAATGTGATAATTACTTCCACATTATTACATTACTGTTATTCCTATTTGAAATACATATTTATTTTAAAATTAACGCAAATTTCACGGTCAGTTATTATTATCTCAGACTTGTACTGAATGCGTCTTCATTGTCGTTGCCTGCATCCGGAGCATTGATACGTTCAACAATCCAAGGATAATGATCTCGAAGAGCTCATTTGAGAGTTGTGAAAGCTCTATCATTGGAACAATCTTCAAGGAAATCAAGAAGTGCACGACAGCGATCTCGCTGTGTTTCTTTATTCATTATCTTTTCTCTGCGATCCTTGTTCACTATGCCCTCTTGAATTAGTAGGTCCAGAACATCTTTTGGTTCGACCTCATCTACAAATCTTGCTCGCATCCCGAGGACTTTGTTTTTAATTCTTTCATTTTCCCTCTTTCCTAAACGCATAAACAGGTTTTGTTTCAGAAGACGTTCTTATTAGTGTACATGAGTAACTATGGTAATTTTCAGCAATTCTATAGCATTTATAAACATTGCTTAGCATGTGGTCAGTCAAGAGATGGGCAACAGCGAATCATTACCTTTGCTAAACAGAGGACCAAGTGAGATATGGCAAAAATCAAGAAAAGGGTAAAGTTTGCTTAAGTAACTTAGGGGAACATCACATCAATAGAATAGACATGGAAGAGCAGGGTAATAGGCATAGAAACAGAAAGAAGGCACATGATGTATATACAGTAACATATATTTATGCAATTTAAGCAGATAATTTCGGGAGATTATTTATTGACAAACAATCAAGTTCAAGCGCATCATAAATTGCGTCCAAGAGTGAATTGTCAGAAAAGCAAATTCACCTGTCGTTCTCCGGGCCAATCTGCTTCAGAATGCGGCTACATAGATAATTCTGTAATATGTTAATCTGTAATTCTAAATACCAGATATCAATCAACAACTGCAATTACATCAGAAACATTCGCAAGTATATGGCTTATAAATCTTATTGAAATCGCTACACACGCGGCCGAGATATTAAATGTCAAACAGGGGTCCCATTTTTACTTTTACACCCTGTACATCGTTCAAGGCAGCAACGTGGGAAAGTCGACAGCACACCAAGTTGGATTTTACCCATAGGATATAGACAATATGTTTCAGCTCACAATTTGAGGAAATAGAAAGCCAAACAAATTTCTATTTGGCACAGAAACTATAAGTTGCCATTGTCAATGTCAGACCTGCGTGCAGCCACCAACGCTCAAAAGGCACAACAAAGTAATAAGTTGAAAAACCAGGGAATAATATTGTTGTAATACTTAATTCTTCTTTCTTCTTTAGGTGCTGTGTATTTTTACGTTAGCGACCATGGATTTCCACTTTGTTCTATCTTGACATCCTCTTATTAATTCGATTATTAATAATTTTAAACTTATTGATACTTAATTATTGTTTTCTAAAACGTTCTGTTGCACAATATTCAATATTTGACTTGAAACGTGTCTGTAACAGATATTTTATGGCAGTGTTCAACATTTTCGCTTCCGTATACTCCACTATATATTGTGTCCTAGCCTTCAAAAATTCTGCAAAATGTGCATTACCTGCAAGTTTAAACCTCAAGAATTTGTTTTAAAATTCAATGGCTAAAGTATACGCTGGAGCATTAATGCCAGTGGCGGCTGTAGGATTTGGCAAGTGGGGTTGGCCGTTGGGGTGGCAACTTCTAATCATGGGGACCAACCATTTGTTGTTTAATGTATGTAGCATTAAGTATAGGGTCCCAACAGGGGGGCCACTTGGGGCAGGCATCTCAATAGGGGCACGGGGCCCCTCCTGGTCCCCCCGGTGGAGCCGCCACTGATTAATGCTAGTCCCTATTTGTTTGGTAAATAAATTCCATCCATAATCGGACAGATAGAATGTCAATTAATAAATACTGTTATTTCATCTTCACATGGTATCTTGATGCTCAAGAGTCTAATGATAACCTGGGTCTGTGCATTCCAATTTGATTTTTAGCTCCAGCTCTTCAATTATTCTCCTAGCTTCCTTTAATTCGGCGTTTGTTGAACCCAGTTCTTTCTGCAACTCGTCAGTTTTTCTATTAGCTTCCTGCAATTTCATCTTCGTTTCATCGAGCTCTTTCGCAAGCAATTTCTCTCCTGTAAAATATACTCAAAAATTCTGACCTAAAATATAATTCACGTAACGGCCCTGATTGGGAAGGCCGCCCTTAACTTACCTAACTGCTTGTATAGAATAAAAATCTTATTCAAAATAAATGCCATAACTATAGGCCTAATAAATTTCTTTTCCACAAGAGGCAACGCCATATTAAACCTGGTTCTAACAACAGAGGAGAATATAGTCTCCTACGTGGAAGTTGATTACAGTTAGTGCACATACCCGAACTTCTTTCGCTGACGATTAACTGCAAGATATAATGTGCCTTTCAATATCAACTTGATTGTCGCATCAATATACGATTGCGCTTTATTTGCTCATCGATAAAATATATTCTTATCTTCAGACAAAGAGCTTGCTTAAATTGACTATGTCAGATGAATGAGGTCCCATGCATAACCACATGATGCGGTTGCAAATCTAGAAAAACCCACTTTCAATTAAATTGACTTACGGCAGTTCACATGAACCACGTTAAATAACCACACTCAAATCAACAACTCAACAGGTGATCGCAAATTTCGGGAAACCAGAGTTTAAATTTTGCTTAATTTATGGACGACGACGTTCAATAACCATACTCAAAATATCTCTGGTTAATTAAAAGGAAGTAAGCGATTTACGCTATAGCCTAAGCGTTCACTTCTGTCCTATCATATATGGGAAATGTAAGTACTCAAAATCCCCGCTATCACACGCTGTATAAAGCTCAAGAGGGAGTGCGGTTCAAGCTCCATTATCACCCGCAGTCGGTTTCAAGCGGGCTTTAATGTCTCCCAAGCCATTTCAAACCACGCTATAGTTACTGTAGGCTAGTCGAGAGTTTGGCCAAACGCTTGCAACGTCGACAAAAGAATACTTGGAAAGTGATCGTCCTTCTGCTGTTCAGTCATCAAGTAAGAGAATTATAACAGTCCTAACTGTCTACCTCTTCAATTTAAAAGCTATAGACACACAAAAGGACACAGCAAACGCGTCACGTCTTTTCCCACGATGCCATAACTGGCACATAAAGTGAATGTTGATACAGTAGTTGGAATGATCTATATATATATATATATATATATATATATATATATATATATATATATATATACTGTATATTGGGCTCTAGGACATTTGCTCATAGGACGATTGCTCACAAGTTCGCAGTGCACTTTGTTCACATGGATTTTTTCCTTTTTCCCATAGAACAATTGCTTACAGTGACTGCTTCTCATAGGACAATATTACTCCTTAATACTTCTGCTAAATAAGCCTATATAAGGCAATCTTTAAATTATGAGTTTCCGCTTTAAAATTCCAAGTTCTTCGTCAATAATAAATCTAAGCATTTGACAACCATATGTGAACACTTGCATATATATATATATATATATATATATATATATATATATATATATATATATTATACACACTGCTAAATAAATAAATAATAATAAATACTAATAATAATAAATAATAATAAATAAATAATAATAATAAATAATAATTAATAAATAAATCTATACAGTATACTTCTTATTTATTATATATATATATATATATATATATATATATATATATATATATATATATAAACGAGGATATATGTATATATATCCGTTTGCATATAAATATATATACGTATAATTATATACATAATTATATATATTTAGTTATATAATTATATATATATTTATATGCAAACGGATGATATATATATATATCCCTTTGCATAGGCCTATATATATTGCATATATATATATATAATTTTTAGCAGCCATTCGCTTAAAAATATTACTTATAAAGCAATGTATTTTGTTTGTTATGTGAAATTCGACAGTGCTGCTTCTAACGCTGGTGTTTGCGAATATTTTATGTCTTTGCTCAGATTCGTCATGAAACTGACGTCTCTGCTCTTCGTCTCACTGATTGCCGTCACCAAGTGTGACATCACCGGCATGAACCTTACAGCTGGCGACTGCCTCTGCGTCAATGCAGATGAGACCGATGTCCGATCATCGGGTAAGCTTCTCGACGCTTCTGAAAGGATTATTGTCGTACGCATGTGGGCGGGAAGTTAGCAGAGTGGTAACGACGTTGGACGATGGAGCAGAGGGTCGCGGGTTCAACTCCCGCCGGAACCCTAATGTCGACTCAGCCTTCTTTCGCCATCTGGCGATGGAAGCTGAGTAGCGGATTTATCCGCGGAGTAAACAGGCGCGTTGCATGAGAACACTGGCTCCGTATCATGTAACTTGCACCAGTCGCCTGGCTGAGGGCATTGGTAACGGAGATCAGCGCCGCCCTATGAGCCTTGAGGTTATGGCCTTGAGAGCTCAGGAAGGAGGCATATTGCGTCTATGGTGGACTGGAGAAGGAGATAGGAAGCATAGGAATGGTCTTTTCCCAAACTAGGGAGGGAGAGAGAAATCACCAAATCACCTAGGCCCTAGGCGTAGAGAAATATCTTCTTCCTTATGTGTCGTCCTCTATCAGAGAGTTGACAGTCATTTTCCTCCATTTCTCTCTATCTTCTTCTGTTCATTTTAGGGCTCTATAGTTCTTTATGTTTGTCCAGTCAAAGATGTCGTCCATCCAGCTCAGTGTTTAATCTAGGCCGTTTCCGGGAGGAAATTGCCCTTTTCCCCCGGAAATTTCAAATTCCCCCTCCCGGAAATTTTGGAATACTACATGGACTAACAGCGGCCCCTAGCAGAATTCTCCCCGGCTTTGTCAGTTTTCCCCCGACTTTTTCAGTCCCCCCTCCCGGAGTCCAGTAGTCTAGATTAAACACTGATCCAGCTTCTTCTCGGTCGTCCTATTCCCCTTCTTCCTTCGATTCTACCTGCCATTATTATCAGAGGCAGGTCTCCAGTCGAACCTCTCATGAGAAATATAAGATCCCGAAGAAATCAACTTATATAATTCAATTAATCCTCACCGTTTGACTGCAAGGAAAATTTGGACGACTAAGAAATGACGATGACACAGTGTCCGACCTCAATGACGACGATGATGACGACGATGCTGACGATAAAGACTACAAGTATGATGATGAATAGAGTATTATGAAGACGTTGATGATGGCGATGATGTTGGTAATTGCGATGATAGCGATAAAGATGACGATAATAATGACGATGATGCAGATGGGATATTAGCATCAGAATTAAAATTTCCTTTGTACGGAAATATATATTTAATTAATAAAACGATATAATGTTAAACTAAATAAAATGTCATCTACAGTATTTCTATGGCGCTTGTAAATAGTAGTGCGTTTGTTAGAAACGTCTCTGACAACGTAAAAGCAAGGGTTAAATTGAGCCGGATCTTGCCGGATCTCCGATCCGGGACGTCTGGCATCAGATCCGGAACGTAGTTTTTATTCGTTGTGATCTTTTATTGCTTACTTTAGCACTTTGCATGCACCGGAAAGATAAGAAAACGTGAACTGTTCTCTAAATGTTCGTCTAAAATGAATAAAAAAAGTTGTGACGAAATTTTGTGGCTGGAAAAAAAATAGATTCGTCACCTCTGAAAAAGTAATTTAACCACTGCGTAAAATAATTATAATCAGTAAAATTGCAGTGGATATAATGTTTTTGTTGAATCATTTCGGTCTGCTGACATTTTCATTTTGATATTTTAATTTTCATGTCTGCGTTTTTTCGATCTGCTATTCTCAATGCGAGTGCATACAGCGTTTAATCTAGACTCCTGGACTCCGGGCGGAAACTGAAAAAGCCGGGGAGGGGGGAAACTGACAAAGGCCGGGTGGATTCTGCTAGGGGTCGCTGTTAGTCCATGTATTATTCCACAATTTCCGGGGGAATTTGAAATATCCGAGGGGAAAGGGCAATTTCCCCCGGAAACGGCCTAGATTAAACATTGAGTGCATATATTGATTATATTCTCTGTCAATCCAAAGCCTGTGGAGACGTTATCGGTTTTGCCGATTCCGGTCATTGCTTCAAATACAGCGGACAGCGGCCTGTAATATGCACTTCGGAAGAAGAGACAGGACTTTTTCCAGATCGATTGGAACGACATTGTGAGTGTCGCTGCTGTCGCATTAAGCCACGCAGGCCCGCCGAGAGAAATTCCGGGCCTCTATGCAGAAGGGCCCCAATGTGAAAAATAAGATGACCTATATGGCTTGTTTCAGTCTTTTTCACGATTCAGGTTGTTATTAATACATCATCATCATCACCGGCGCCCGGGCCCCCTACAGGTCGCCGGGCCCCTGCGCATTTCCCCCTCCTTCTCCCCCTCTCGGGGGCCCTGAAGCCATGACTGTAACTTTCTCAAAAATAGTTTCAGTCTAATACAGCATACGAAAGTGGAAGAGGTCTAGTCTAGTGGTTTTTTTCGTAATTGTCCAATTAATCCTGTTACAATTTTAGTACACAATTACGTTCTCAGTGGTGAATTAAGCGATACAATTCAAGAATTCTCGGCGAAAAGGACGATAGAGGCCAGCCAGTGGCGTAGCGTGACTTTTGGGGGCCCGGCGGCATCCTTTATATGGGGCCCCGGCTGACGAGCAAAAAAAGGTCATCGCCCTCAAAAAAGGTCTTCGTCGACACTTCTTTTATAGTGTTGACGAGCAAAAAAGGTCGTCGTCCACCTCTTTGAGGGCCTCCCTTTTTCGGGGCCCGGGGGCTGTCTCCAAAGTGCCCCCCCGCCCCCACTCGTGACGCCACTGCGGCTGTTATTATAGCAGTGGCGACTGCTAGCCACTTAATTATCGATTGAAATCAGTATAACATAAAGATGTCAAAAATCGATGACTTTTTGCTGGCAGGATGGTTGGCTGTCTGGTCTTCAACTGAATCTTGCATCTGACTCCAATTGCGAAGGTAAGTTTAATCGATTCTGGAATTGGCCGCAATCTGTAGGGTTGTGTAAATACCCCCGAATTTTTTTTGTATCTCGGTGAAGTAGCTTGTAGCAGCAGACCTTTAACCTTTGAATAACTTTTAAATGCTCCTTACAACATGGGCACCCACAGAAATTTTTCCAGGAGGGCAAACAACAATGGTCACGGTTACGTCACATACATTTTCCAGGAGGGGCAAAACACATTTTAACACAATGGTCACAGTCAATATTTTAGCAAAGTTTTCAAATTTCAATGTGAAATATTTGTATTTGCATTTTCCAGGAGGGAAATTACCCCCCTCCTGCTCCAATGTACGGGTGCCCATGCCTTAAAACCTCCTAACCTTTAAATGCCACTATTTCCGAAAGGGGGTTTTGAAAAAAAATTTCAAAGATAACCGTCAAGGGGGGTTTCACCCCCAAAATCGCCAAAATCGCCTAAAAATAAAAATTGCATGGAAATACATCAAAAAAATTGTGTCCACCGTCCAAGGGAAGTTTTAACCCCCAAATCCCGTGGCTAGGCCACTGTATTTGTTTAGCCTGTTACAGTTGCAGTAGTAGCCTACACTCGGAAGGCGACAGGCTGTGATTTTGCCCATCTTTTTAAAAAATCGACCTTGAATTTTATCAGATTTACCGTAATTTTCTTGTACCCTTTATCATAATACTGTAGTTAGGTATTCAGTTTGAACGTGTAAGAATCTGTAGTTGTTCTTGTCGTTTGAAGGCAGTGTTTAACCTAGGCCGTTTCCGGGGGGAAATTGCCCTCCCCCCGGAAATTTCAACTTCCCCCGGATATTTTGGCATACTACATGGACTAACAGCAGCTCCCTAACAGAATTCCCCCCGGTTTTGTCAATTTTCTCCCCGGCTTTTTCAGTTCTCCCCCCGGAGTTCAGGAGTCTAGATTAAACACTGTTTGAAGGACTGACTGCTGCTGCTGGTGGTGAATACACTTGCCAAGTGAGAGCCCGTGGAATGCGCATACACGAGACCGCTCGGTCAACTCCGTACGAGTGTAAGGACAGAAGCTGCCGGAACACGTGCAGAGGCGGTCAGTGTGTGGCCTATGTGACCTGCAGTTGCAAAAGAGATGGTCGGTGGGCTCCTGGCACCGGTTGCTGGCGAAAAGGAAGGAGCGTCAAGGTCCACAAACTATTTTTATAACGGTTCTAATTAACCCCTTAACTGGGTATTTAACTGTAACTCAATGTAAAATGAACGGATATATCCGGGATCCCCAGTTAAGGGGTTAAACGAATTAACTATACGAACAGGCCTATGATAAAATAATTAATCTAAGCGGTACTTTGGGGATATTTTCAGAACACAGAATGACCCAGTGGCGTAGCCAAGGGAGAGTTTTGGAGGGTTAACCCCCAGTGTTTAATCTAGGCCGTTTCCGGGGGAGAAAATTGCCCTTTTTCCCTCCCGGAAATTTCAAATTCCCCCCGGAAATTTTGGAATACTACATGGACTAACAGCGGCCCCTAGCAGAATTCTTCCCCGGCTTTGTCAGTTTCCCCCTGGCTTTTTCAGTTTTCCCCCGGAGTCCAGGAGTCTAGATTAAACACTGAACCCCCTTGGTTGTTCTCAGTGTAGCCAATGGGGATTTGTGGTCAAACCCCCACCTTTGGCTTCGACCATAAATGCGTATCACATACTGTACCTATATACTAGTTGTTAAGTTGTTAATCGTGGGGGAACCACGATTATAACCTTTTTTTACGTTGTCGGAATTTTCCGAAGTTGGGAATCATAGGAACCATAACCCCCTCTCGGAAAATTCTGGCCACGCCACTTGAATGGCCTAACATTGTAAAGGGAGGGTTCTAGGGCAATTCGTTTTAATTAAACCGGAATGCGATCGAGTAGTTAAGAGGATGTAACCATAACCATCATCAACATCGTCGTCGTCGTCATCATCATCATCACCAGCATCACATTATTACTGTTATATTAATGATAATAATAACAATAATTATTATTATTATCATTTTTATATGTAGGTATGTATTATTATATTATATAATAATAATAACAATATATAATAATAATAATATTATTATTATTATTATTATTATTATTATTATTATTATTATTATTATTTTTACTAGAAAGATGCTCGCTTCGCTCGCGCTCGCTCGCAGTGCAGGATAATACTAATCCAATACCTATACCTAATACCCAATCATTGAATTCATGCTGAACAACATTTCAATGATCGCCACCTAGCCAAGCTCTGTGCCACGTAATAATTAGGCCTATGTACGTTAAAATCACGCAACTGTGACCATTTGTGACGCTGTACACGTATTTTTGTGTACGTTAAAATGTACGTTAAAATTTCAAGCTACGAACAATTGTTACCAATAGCAACGTCGTCGCACGCCCACCCCTCTGACGCTGCAATGACTCGACTAAACCGTGCTAAACGTACGCTTCGTCAAACGCTTCTTTGTCAACCAATGAGAACGCTTGAAGGAAACAGACATACAGAATAAGGATCTTAATATTATAGATTATTATTATTATTATTATTATTATTATCATCATCATCATCATCATCTTCATCATCATCTTCATCATCATCACTATCATCATTATTATGATTGTTATTGTCAAATCATCATTATCGCTATATATAGGCCTACTGTATGTTTGGTTGGAAATTCTTTAACATACAGTATTGTATCGAGATTAGAGAAGGATGAATATTACCAGATCAAATATTTCTCGATTAACGAGTTTAACCTGTTTTTGTTTCGCATGCAAACACAGGGAGCGAACGGAAAGTGTAATAGAAATATAGCAGAGAATACAGCGATCGCCACGTTCAATGCGCAAGGACGTTACTTTGCTGGCCACGCTGCAGTATTCATACGATGCTTGGACGACTACTCTGTCCAGGTGGGCCGACCTTGTGAAGCTACTTTTGCCATAATAGATAAATCTAATCAAAATGCAATCACCGACAGTGACGTCAATCCCTGCAGTGTTTAATCTAGACTCCTGTACTCCCGGGGAAACTGACAAAGCCGGAGGGGAACTGACAAAGAAGTGGGAAAATTCTGCTAGGGTGCTGCTGTTAGTTCATGTAATATGCCAAAATTTCCTGGAAAAAAGGGCAATTTTTCCCCGGAAACGGCCTAGATTAAACCCTGATCCCCTGAGGGTCTTTGGGTCCGGACCCTCACAAAAATGTGGTCCAGAAGACATTGGACCCTCACAAAAATCTGAATAAATCTATATTGTACAGTTGTGTACGATTATTTAATTAACTGTTGCGTTGGGTAGGTAATAGATATAACCAGCAAATGGTATTTTGGAACAGTAATAAGAAATTAGAATTATTATGCTAAAAGAGTGCATTCAGTGCATGGTGCACATTCAATAGCACCAGTTATAGCTTGATTATTACTTACTTTATTCTTACTTACTGGCAAAACAGCAGGTGGACCCTCACAACTTTTACTACAAATTGACGCCACTGATCACTGGACATCAAACTCTGGAGAGTCATTAGTTAAAATCGGTTTAAAGTGATCACATTATGACTAATACCTGTCTATTTCTTGAGAATTTAGTTTAAATTCTTAGCGTGAATAGTAGACCAGATGCAGATGAAGTCATGACATCTAAATGTCTTTTTTGATTTATCTCACTTTAACGATAATAGGCTAAGTAAAAGAGAAGCCAAGTTTTTG
Source organism: Metaphire vulgaris (assembly GCA_018105865.1). Classification (NCBI taxonomy): domain Eukaryota; kingdom Metazoa; phylum Annelida; class Clitellata; order Crassiclitellata; family Megascolecidae; genus Metaphire; species Metaphire vulgaris. Next base: position 13,356,575 of record CM030849.1, read on the forward strand.
GAACATAGAATAGGATATTTTAGATATCCGCGTCATCGTACTGCGATTGCCCATCCTCCAACTATCTACAGATATCCAATCGACAAATAGCTTACAAGTATTGAATTAATCTCAATCTCAATTGAGTCAATCTCAAGTCTAATTAGAATTTACTGCGGTCATATTGCTATTCAATATATTTTAATAATTACCCATAGCCTACGTCATTTGCATTATCTATGTATTTTTTATTATAAAAAACACTTTATTTAATATGTTGAATGTATGCGATAATATACTTAATGTAGGTTTATGATCAAAGCTGTTGCAAAAGCATTGGATATAGGACGTTCAAGTCGTCAGGTCAATTCTTCGGAGCATTTGCGACCATTACCAATCCTCGCTGTAGGGACAGAGACCCGTGGCCATGTCGTGTTGAAAACGCTGGTCCTACCTGTTGCCCGGTCTCAGTTCCTGGCTGCAAGCGGGCAAAGTACTGGTGGGAAGCGATGAGTCATGATGAAGAAGACGAAATTCTACTCTAGACAGCTCTCCATTTATTTTTAACTTGATATAGTAAATAAGTAAGGCATGAGGCGCAGATATACGCCTCATGCCTCCCTGAGGACATGGACCTACTACGCGATCGTGTCATCGCCTGTATCACAAAGATCAGACATTGGACTGAAGTCAATCGTCTAGCATTGAATCCCGACAAAACCGAAGTGCTGTGGATCTCTACTCCTAGGAGGAGGCACTTGCTTAGCCGTGTACCGTTTGTCATTGATGGGATTGAAATTGTACCGTCGGCTGAAGTACGCCTCCTCGGGGTCCTGTTAGATGAATCGCTTTCGTTCGATGGCCACATCAGCAATGTCACTCGGAGTTCCTTCTATCAGCTTCGGAGGATCAGGGCGATACGTCGGCACCTTCCAACGTCGGCAGCGATCCAACTCGTGCGTGCCGTCGTCATCACGAGGATCGACTACTGCAACAGCATCCTCCTTGGCCTACCAGATGCCCAACTGAGCCGTCTGCAGATGATCCTCAATGCTTCTGCCCGCATGATCTACGGTGTCAGATGGGGCGAGCACGTCACCCCCTTACTCAAGGACAAGCTGCACTGGCTGCGCATCCCTGAGCGCATCATCTACAAGCGATGCTGCCTGACATTCCGGGCCCTCAATGATCCCGCCTGCCCAGTCTACTTGGCTGAACTTGTGCATAGGCCATCGCTTACTGACTGTCGGCGGCAGCTTCGTTCACGTAATCGGGTCCAATTGGTTGTACCCCCTCCATCTAAGACAGTGAAATTTGGGGAGAGGTCTTTCACCCGGGGGAATCCCCTCCTCTGGAATTCGCTGCCCGACATTGTGACTAACGCGACTAGTCTAGAAATGTTTGCTACCAGACTAAAGACGCACTTGTTTAACATCTCATTTAAGTGCAATCTGTAAAGCGCTCTTGATCTTGGCCTGCTGTGACTATAGCGCTATATAAGTTGGCACATTAACTAACTAACTAACTAACTAAGTAATAGGCAGAACCGTAGCTAGGTGGAGGCAGGAGGGACAAGCTGCCCCGGGCGCCGTCTTGGGAGGGGGACGTCAGAAATCATTGTAACAACAAAACGAGTTAAACGCCCGTCGAGGGTTTGCGTGTTTGACAAGCAAAAAAGGTCATCACCCGCTTTCTGCGCTACTTGACCTCTCCAACGTCGTGACATGTCTGATAAGCAAAAAAGGTCATCACCAAATTTTCAGCTTTTAAACTGCTGGAGGAGGAGAAAAAATGACACCTTGACCCCCGCGCCAAATACTCTAGCTACGGCTCTGGTAATAAGAAATATTTAGACACACGACAACCGTTTAATCGTGCGCGTAGCTTCTTTAATTTTTAATTTAAGCTGTTTTTATGACAACCCTACAAACACAAAAAAGGTCGCATCCAAAATTTGCCGCCCCCATCATGTGTGCCGTCCACGGCTAGAGCCATAGTAGCCATTGGGACGCTACGCCTCTGTATACAGTAGATATTGACTAAAATGTCCCACGTCGACCATGAATTCGCCGGGGATCAGAAATGAAGCGCAACGTCGCTCATGCGAAGAAAGCTGCGTGGGACGTTTTCTGAGCGTCAAGTTGAAAATGCCTCTTGTCGAAGCTAACAAACTTTAATGTGTTGTTTGCCGAACTTGAATCTCTTGATACAGCAGCAGCAGCAGCAGCAGTAGTAGTAGGAGTAATAGGCCTAATAATAATAATAATAATAATAATAATAATAATAATAATAATAATAATAATAATAATAATAATAGCAGCAGCAGCAGCAGTAGTAGTAGTAGTAACAGACCCAGTAGCAGCAGCAGCAGCAGCAGCAGCAGCAGCAGCAGCAGCAGCAGCAGCAGCAGCAGCAGCAGCAGCAGCAGCAGCAGCAGTGGCAGCAGCAGCAGCAGCAGCAGCAGCAGCAGCAGCAGCAGCAGCAGCAGCAGCAGTAGTAGTAGCAGTAGTAGTAGTAGTAGTAGTAGTAGTAGTAGTAGATAACAGTAGTTGTACTAGTAGTGTTTATTGTTATTATTATTATTATTATTATTATTATTATTATTATTATTATTATTATTATTATTATTATTATTATTATTATTATTATTATTATTATTATTGCTTTCATGGTAATTGTTGCTGTTGTTGCTACTACGGCTTCTGCTGCTCTTCTTGCGAGGAATTCAACATATTGCAAAATTATTTCAATTGATTGAAATCATTTAGTAAATGGAGAACAAGTCGATTTTCATTACTTTTATTATTTTTTAAAACCCGGGAAAATATCATACATTGTATATATATACGCCGCGAGAATGACGGATCAAAAAAGGCAGAAATTCAAATGGATTTTCAAGTGAAATAATCCAGAAAAAGCACTACGTCCATTGTTATTGAAATGAGTAAGAATGCGAAAGTAGAATTCAGAAGAAGAAATGTATTAATGACAGGAGAAAGAGAGCCTAATGAAAAAGACAGAGAACAAAGAGGAAACGAGGCAGGAGTGAGAGAGGTTAAACCATGCCAGTGCTAAAAATCTCACAAAAGACAGACAGTATTAGACAGAGATACAGTACAGTATACAAGTGAGCAGTGGACAGTGACTGAGATAGCAAAGAGGAACATCGTAAAACAGTATTTGCATTTCTTCTCGTCGCTTTGAATTGAAGAATTTTCAAGACGCTTGCTCCAATCATGAAAACGAATTTAACGACCGGTAAATAAATATTTGCATACGATTTATGTCGGAAATATTGACTTTAAAGTCACAAACAGCGAAACAGGACGTTGATGGTGTGGCGTCCTAGTTATGTTAGCTGGCATTTTGAGAAAAGAAATGAAAAAATATTTCAATATGTGATTTCGCTACAATTCATTGAACAGGTAGGAAATACGTATTCGACAAAATTGTGCCATTCATAATTTGCAAAAGTTTCTGACTACAGTAGAATATTATATTTCCTTCTGTCATTCAAAGTGTTCTTCTGGGCTACTCGAGAGTAGTCGTGTCAAAAGGCTAATGTGTGAGTAACGTTGACACATTTTCAATCCAATAGTATTGTAAGAGACCTGAATTGATGCAACGCTTTAAATAGTATTCGGTGACAAAGAAAATGTTAGATACTATTGAAGTTTGTTATTTTCCATTCAAATCATTTAGTAGTATTTTGACACATGGTTCTATAAAGAGACAGAAGAAGTAAAGTGTTACGTACCTCCGCTATGTTTTCGTGGTTCGAAAGAAAGATCACGGTTGCTAGTATTTTCCTTCGATAACTAATCACTCCATGTACTAACTCATTTAAAGTTGAGTCGTCTGAGTGAGCGAAAAGTTCAGTCGCTCCGGAGGTTTGAACCCGGATCTCATCACTAATCACTGCTTCACCTATTGATAAATTGGTATTTTAATTGCGTATTTGGAGGGTTTGACACGAGTTACAATTACAAGAAGCTGAAATCTTAGTGAAATCTTAGTGAAATCTTAGTGGTAGGACGATAGAAATTGTGAAAGGAAACTAATATGTGCATACCAACTGAGATGATTTTAGGCCTGTATTGCACATAGATATGAAAAAAGAGAGAAACAAAAGGACTACAGATATTGAGAAGACAGGCGTACTTGGAATGCAAAATTAATAAAGATAAGCACCAAATTCAAATAGTCACCACTACCATTACACCACAAATACTATGTGGATCAGAAACATGGATCTTAAAGCAAGCAGATGAAAACAGACTGCTAGCAACAGAAATGAGCTGCTTGCGAAAGATCTTGGGAGTAAGAAGGACACAAAAGATAAGAAATGAAGACATCAGAAAAGGACTGGTGATGCAGGAGACTATAATAGATAAAATGTGAAGAAAACTTAGATGGTTTGGACATGTAAATAGAATTATAAACAACAGACTCGAAAATATAATTTCAAACTCAATATGGCCATTTGTGCATAGTGTTCCATAAAATGGACATCACTAGAGGTTGGCGCTTACAAATCTTCATATTACGGACAACATTCCACCAAAACAGTTCATTTGTGGTAAAACTGTAAGATTTCATTTGAGGCATGGTGTCAAAACACACCTCTTGAATATTTAGTCCAATGCGATCTGTACCAGGGAAACGGAGCTCAGTTAAACCCAAATTTTGCAATTGGAGGCTCAGATATGTGATTAACAAGTTGTCGAAGCTGAGCGACTTCTTTGACTGTGAATGAATTAACTGTATAGGCCTAGTGTATATACCCAATGGTAAAGATCTCACATGAATATCCAGTTTCAGCTTCAATTTGCTTTTTGATTCTAACATAATGAATAAATCAACTTGAAAAGTACAATGATCAACTTTGTTAATATTTTCAGGTGGAAGATTAAAACTTTGGCAAAGGAAAAGTTTTGCATAATAGCATAGACATCACACGTTGCATAGGGGTCTACATACGTTAACCATTTTCATTGGAAGAACATTCATTTTCTGTCGTCTGAAGCATGTCAGGTAAGAAATGATGTAGAAATAAAGCGACGTGTCTTTCTGAACTGGCTAACAAACGTCGAAAATGTTTTGTTTGAGCCGATATCCTTTCACTGTTCGTTTAAAATTATTTCTTATTAAGTAAGAGGGAATAATGAAACATTTCAAGCGAAATGATTTGAAAAAATCAAAAATCAAAATTCGCTCTCTCATCAGAAACTGCGTCAAGTATAGCAAAGCCGATATTTTCTTCCTAATTGCTTTTTGCAGTGGCTTAACATCGATCGATATATATATATATATATATATATATATATATATATATATATATATATTTATATATATATATTGCATAAGCTTACATGGCTCAGAATTAAGGTCACCGAACCTTAATTAAGGACTCTGCTGCTACACTTGCTTTCAGGTTTTATTCGGCGAAATTGCCAGCTCCTGACAACGCACCTAAATTTGTCAGACATTGTTAATTATCAACTCTACAGTATTCTAGGCGCCAAAATCACGAAAATCGATTCATTAATTAATTATCAATAGATGAGACCGATAGGCTTGAAAATCCTGCAAAAGATTATCTATAAGTGCAAGATTTCTTTATCACTGAAATAAATGACGACACGGAATACGAATTTTCAGTTCTTATTTAGCTCTCAAAATGGCGTCCTCCAGACGTCTTTCCCACACGGGTTATAGCTCCAATTAGGCACGTGGTCAGGGTTTAATCTAGGCCGTTTCCGGGGTCGGAATTGTCCTTACCCCCGGAAATTTCAAATTGCCCTCCGGAAATTTTGGAATACTACATCAACTAACAGCAGCCCCCTAGCTGACTTCCCCCGGCCTTGTCGGTTCCCCCCACGCCCGGAGTCCAGCGTCTAGATTAAACACTGCACGTGGTTTATTCGTCTCACTTCTTTTGATGAAAATTGGCTTAAGTGCCTCTTCCTGTTTCAATATTGTAGACACGTGATGTTCTGCCTATGTCTTTAAGAGACATCTCTAAGGTGCTCTATTGCGTTGATCTGAGCGATCTCAAGTACCCGCATTGAAGTGCTCTTACTGCTCTATCTTACGGTGATCTACCCTTGCCAATCTCATAGGCACCCGTTAGGTGCTCGCACGGCGCTCTTATAATAACAATATAACAAGGTTTAAAGTGGTTCAGCAGGGACTGCCCTGTGTGAGAACCACTGTTGTTCTGCACTTCCTAAACTCAAGGATCCCTGTAAGCAGTGTTTAATCTATAGACTCCTGGACTCCCGGGGGGAAACTGAAAAAGCCGGGGGAGGGAAACTGAAAAAGCCGGCGGGGGAATTCTGCTAGGGGCCGCTGTTAGTCCATGTAGTATTCCAAAATTTCAGGGAGGAATTTGAAATTTTCGGGGGGAAGGGCAATTTTTCCCCGGAAACGTCCTAGATTAAACACTGCCTGTAAGGTGCTCTCTATCTCTATCTCCTTCACTCTTCGTCATAGTGCTCCCCCCAAAAAATCGCCTACCAGTTTTTCATTGCTGTTACAGTAAAAACGACACAATCGTAAAAAACGCAACAAGTCCTCACCATTTGTGCTAGAGAATAATTTTCTATGATCGCTATGCAACAATGTTCTGCTAGAATTGGTCTGCTTCCGGGGGTAATTTGAAATTTCCCGGGGAAGAAAGGGCAATTTCCCTGTGTATAAGGTTATTATTTAGATAGCACCTCAGTTTTATTTGTTATGAATTTTGACTTTGTTGTTTAGAATTTTCCAATTCCTATACAATAATAATTATAATAGAAGTACTAAGTATAGGCTATCGTCTTAAAGCAGCGGTTCTCAAACTTTTAGGATTTCATGCGTGGTTGTCCTTTAGAAATATATGTGATGACTCGCGGACCTTACAAAACTTGACATGCACACTGGCTTTCAAAAAAGAAGTCATGCTTAGCTATTCCTCACTTCAGTCTAAGACTCAAAATGACTTGTTGAATACAGTTAATTTCAAATGTAGTCGAAAAGCAGCAGGACCCCTTCCCACCTCTCTCTCCTTTTATCTCTCCTTTTCTCTCTCTCTCTCTTCTCTCTTCTCTCTCTCTCTCTCTCTCTCTCTCTCTCTCTGTCTCTTCCTGGTGACGTGCCTTTCTCAGGGGACGACAGGGACATGGCTTCGAGCAAGGCGACGACCCACCGCTAGCTAAGCGAACTAAGTAGGCCTATAGTCAGTAATCAGTGGCCAGGAATTTCGCCTCTCCCAAAAGATTTCACACGGCTCATATGTAATTATGACTAATCTATTCCAGTGATCTATTTTCGTATTCTTTTGATAATGTTCTTCTCTTGTATTGTCTCAGTCTTTAGTTAGCGTCTACCTAATCGTTTGCGAATGAACTGTGAGAACCATTAATTGACGCTTTTTAGCGTTTGAACTGGTGGTAGGCTATAGCGTTGCAAAACTCTCTACAGAATACCTTTTACTGATATTATGCATAAAATTAGGGCGTTTCTATGAGGAGAGCTATGGTCTGCTATTGTCTCTTGCAAACGTCTAATGAAAATAAATAATTTGTCTGCATTTAGGAAATATGGAAAATGAGAGAATAAAGAACGAAGTGCTAGGAATGCTGACTAATATTATACAAGAGGTCGACCCGAGGGGTGTCCTTGATTTCCTAATTGAAAAGCGTATAATTAACATCGAATATAAAGAAAAGATCATGAACAAGAAGACAACGAACGATCGCTGTCGAGCTCTACTTGATCATCTTTTAAAATGTTCACACAATGAAGCGTTCATAGTTTTCATGAACGCTCTTAGAAACTATTATCCTTGGATTGCCGATCGCATTAATACTGACGATGAATACAAAGGCGACGACATCACGGCCAGTAAGTCTTCTATCCAATTGTTCAGTAACCAACTAAAAAGACATGCTAGGCTGGTCTTGTGATTGGTTGAGGGGAAAACAGATTCTACCAGTGGCGTTGCCAGGATTTCCACAAAGGGGGGTTTTGTTCTGGTCGTGACCAACGTAGAAAAAATCTTGACTAGCAAAAAAATGCTCCTCAACGTACCAACCAAGGGGAGGGGTGTTTTCAACCCCAAAACCGTGTCCAAAAATCAAAAAATACATGTCAACCAATGTTCCCTCTAAGCTGCGCGCCTGCGCGGCCGCGCACATGACAAGAAAACGCCGCGCAGCAATTTCCAGCCGCCGCGCAGAGATTTTGAGTTTCAAATTACACTGATTTCGTTGTTGTCATGGGTGACATATGTGAAAAAATTCAGGTGCTCAGGCATGAAAGTGTGCCGCTCAGGCACTATACTTTTCCGCGCACACACAAACCTTTCTAGACGGAACATTGATGTCAACACGTTAAAAAAAGTTTCCGTCGACGGCCAAAGAGGTTTTAACCCCACCCCCCTTGGCTACGCCACTGGATTCTGCTATTGAATAATAGTGATATATTGCATAATAATTGTAACGAATGTATTATTGCTTATAACAGCGATTGAGACCAAATAGCAAATCAATGACACGACTAATTATCATCATGACATAACGAGGCTTTGCCATGCATTACTGCACAGTGGCGTAACGTGGGGGGGGGCGGGGGGGGGCACTTTGTTGACTGCCCCCCCGGGCCCCGGGCGGGGGGGCCCCAAAGAGGGGTCTAAGCTAGGGTTAGGTTAGGGTTAACCCTAACTTCTTAACCCTAACCATAGAAGTGAACGTGCCGACGACCTTTTTTTTTTTTTTTTTTTTTTTTTTTTTTTTTTTTTGCTCGTCAGGGTAAAAAGGAGGTGATGACCTTTTTTTTTTTGCTCGTCAGCCCGAAACTTTGAAACTTTGGGGCCCCCATGACAAAGATGCCCCCCGGGCCCCCAAAAGTCACGCTACGCCACTGTTACTGCATGTCACTGGTTGGACAGTGTTTATTCTAGGCCTGTTTTGGGGGGATTCCCCTTCCCCAAGTTTTAAAATTCTCCATCCACCAAATTTGTATATGTTGGCTTGGGTTGGAAATTCCCCCCTCAAGCGTGGAGAGATAAATCTTGTCTCCCCGAAACATTTCAAACTTCCCCCCAATGTCAAAGTGGCTAGAATAAACACTGCTGGTTGGAAACATTGACTGTATTTCGGTTTCTAGTTTTCGAGTACATTTTAGAAGTGGAACAGCTTGCGAAAGACCTCGAAGCAACGAAGAGAAAATTAGAGGAAGCCAACCGAAGAATTGAACATTTAGAGGACTTGCAGAAAATAATGGACCCGACAGAGACCGAATTAAAAGAGGCGGAGAGAGAAAACGAAATCTTAAACCCAGAACTGGAGCAAACTACCAAATCGGAATGTCTAGCCTCAGGTTAGCACTAGCCTACAATTGTGGGCATCGTATTACAAAAGCAGGTTGACATGCGGTATAAGTATTGCTTATTTCGCATTTTGGTTGATCAGAGGATGGCCAGGGCCGCCGAGAGAAATTCAGGGCCCCGAAACAAAAAAAAATCGCGGGCTCTTAAGAAAAATTTATCGAGTCTCCGAAAAACCCGACAAGCAAAAAAAACGTTATCAACTCTCCAAAAACAGCCTGACAGGCAAAAAACCTTATCGTCACCTGATCTGGGCCCCTGAAAACTCCATGGGCCCCGGTACAATGTACCGGCTGCACCCCCTCTCCTCAGGCCTAAGGATGGCGTTCATTTGTCCAAAAGTGATAGTGTTAATAACTTAATAATAATTATCCAGCGTATACTATGCTGATCTTGCTATCATTACCAGCAATTCTCGTCATATAAGTTTCGGACACCGTTCTTACAATGGTGTATGTGACCATGGGCGTATTTAGAAAGGCTCAACGGGGTATGCTGAAATTGAAGAAGTTCGAAAAATAAACGTGGTGACAAGTAAAAAAGTGCATCGCCCTTCTAAAAACGTGGTGGCAATGGGGAAAAAGGTTATCGCCCTTCTAAAACCTGGTGACAAGGGAACAAAACAAAGACCAAAGGGGTACGCTATGGCTCAATAGCGTACCCCCTAAATACGCCACTGTATGTGACTGCCATCAGTGATTTGGACTCTGATTTCAACTTTTGAAACAAATGCTCCAATATCAATAGTGACAATTCTTAAGAGTTTCAATATGCTGGTAATACAATTTTTTAGATTCGTTCTAAGGTATGGGCAGAATATAGGCTATAGTGGTATAAAGAGATTCAGACTCAGTAAAAATTTTGTTCGTCAATCTCTTTTCCTCAAAAAGAGGGCTGAATTGACATTGTCTCGCTTCTAGTTTTCCTGTAAATTTTAGAAATGGAGCAGCTCGTGAAAGAACTCGATGCAACGAAGATGAAACTGCAGGAGGCCAACAGAAGAACTGAGCACTTAGAGAAAATAATGAACTCGACGGAGACCGAATTAAATGATGCTAAGAGAGAAACTGAACTCCTCAAAGACGGAAACGAAATCCCGAAACAAGAACTGGAGCACATCACCACATCCAAATGCTTAACCTCAGGTTGGCACATGAATTTTGTATCGTTTGAAGGTCAGGGCAGACTATACAGTGCTAGATTCAGACTCGATCATTCTTTGACCATATCAAACAGCGAACTGTGAGAACATTGCCTGTAGGCCTATATTCTAGGAATCAACATTCAATTTGCACGCAGTTTGCAGTCGATTTTCATAAACTAGGTTATTGAATGCGGAGAGTTACTACAGTGGTTTTCACACAGGCTTACTTAGCCTCCTAAACCACTTAAAATCACATTATTATTATTATTATTATTTTTATTATTATTATTATTATTATTATTATTATTATTATTATTATTTGTTGCTGTCTTAAGCTGCTATTCTTATACAAATTCAATGTCACGGTTTTAACCGCATTTTACAAGGCGAAATGATGACAGTATTTCAACGCTGCGGCCGACACAATATTCAATCAACTTACGATTTTATGAGCTAGCAGAAAACTCAAAATATATTCACAAGGGTTTTCAAAACAATACAATGATAAAAAGCCGTCAACGATAATGACTTAGGCCTAAATAACAACTTTTTAAAAAAATATTTGAGTCATAAAAACCAATAACCATTTAATTAGAGGCTCTCCATTAATATTACGTCAACAATTTTTGGGTAATTTTTGACCCCTTCCTCTCCTTGCCACAACTGTCAACTTTCCGTGACCCCCTATAGTTATGTCAAAAACTTTTGACCTCCATCTCACCTAAAATCAGTGACAGGTCACCCTAAAAAGTTTAGAAGGTTATTATTTTTGCGGTGATGACCTTTTTACCATTTCTTTTGTTCATCAAGTGTCATAATGTGGCGATTATGACCGTGTTTCTTGCTTGTCAGGATTTTTTCCTTTGTAATAAACAGTAGCCTATTCCATTAAATTTGCCATCTTTTATCATTTGTACAAAATGAAATTGTTGACGTCGACTTCTCTTGACCCGTCCCCTGTCAACAACTGTCAAACTTTTTCAAACCCCTCCCCTATTCTGTTGACGTAATTAAAGGACAGCCCCTTAATATGCTGCCTACAGTAATGCATTGTTCATGAGACCAAACGCTCTTTTGTTTCTTGTATTGTAGAATCTTCGAAACGAATCGAAAGTTGCCTAATTGTGGTCGGCTTTAAAAACGATAAAGAAATAGACCGAGATGTCATAAAAATAAATATAAATGGTACAAACGTGGTTTCTACAATAGGACAATTGCCGTGTCGAAACAACAAAGAATCTGCAGCCACCGTCTATGGCAATACACTCTTCGTCACTGGGTTAGGAGAGAATTGTGGCGAAATTTGGAGATTTTATGCCCGATCATCTAAATGGGTGTACTGTAATACCATGATTCGGGGCAGACGTAAGCACTGTGCGGCGTTTGTTGATCACGTTTTGTACATATGCGGTGGATGGGCGCACAATGGTGGAATAACACTCGGCGATGTTGAAGCATACGATACAATTGACTATAGATGTAGGCCTACAACTGCTGGGAAGCTGGTTCATCCTGTTCACAGCTCTGGTAATTGTGTGCCTTTTAAATGCTCACTCTATATCTTTGGCGGATGGGACGCCGATGGCAAAGATGTTGACTATGTTCAAGTGTATGACACGAAGTTAAACTCCTGTACTCTGATTGCAAAGCGAATGCCTGTGGCCAATTCTCTTCTGCGCGCTGTATTGTGGGGCAATAAAGCTATTTTACTTGGATACCGTATTTGCCTTATATATAATATTGACGAGGGAACTTTTCAGATGAGTGACAAATTTAGGGCTGACGTCGTTCATTTTGGCATGATTGTTCATAACGGTAATTTATTTGTCATCGGAGGTGGTCAAAAAACATTGGATGTCCATGGAAATAAACTGTGGAGTTTTCGAGACGACGTCAGAAGTGTTCCAGTTGCGAATGTGTTGAACGATGAATCGATTGAATGGTCACATCATACTAAATTGCCAAAACCTACAACGGCAGATTGTTCTGGGAAAATGGAATTTCTTATCCAATAAACAGGGAGACGGACAATAATTATTGTTGCTGCACAGAAGAGATGCATGCATGGGGGATATATTTGTGGAGAGAATATGCTAAATGCGATAACGAATCTTCGAGACAACGGCAGATATATCTATTATTATTTCAGTTGCGAATGTTTTGAACGATCAATCGACTGAATTGATATATCAAAGTACTTTAATCACCATATTTTGTTCATATAGTTTTATTAATTGTATGGTACATAATTTTCTAGGCAACTGAATTAGGTCTAATGGACGTGGAAGTTATTGTTAGTATTGAACTGGGCTTTAACATGCCCATCAGTGGCTTCAGTTATATGTTGTTCTGCATTAGGCCTACTGCATTATGCATAAGACGTGGAATTGAGTAAAGGAAGTGGGTGGTAAACCCCACCCTTGACAATCTCTGGTTGGTATAAAAGACAATAAAAAATTAAATCAAAGTTTCTCTATGAATCTACTTTCATGCCTTTATAAGTGATGTTCTAGAAAAATAGAACCATAGAAAGATGGCACAGAACTATTACAGGAAAGTTTCACAATCATCATATATAGGCCTATACTGTATCATTCAATACCACACAGCTTGGAACAATGCACTCTTTATGATCGAATTTAAATTTATTTCTTCATTTGCTTTATATTTAAATAATTTCATATCCTTTGTTGAAGTGGTTACACCACTTTGGTTTCTGCTGGTATTTTTAAAAATAATTCGATGAGATTATTAAATTATTAATTCATGTTTATTTATTTCTCTTCAAATTTAAATAGCTGATTGACAGCCTTCATTGGTGATGAGCCTTCAACCAAAGTTAGAATTAGGCCTACTAGTAAAATGAAAATTGAATGTTGTTAAAATATGAGTTTCAAACACAGGTAAACAATTTGAGGAGTATTTTCAATGTTTTAGATTAAAATATGGCAACTGTTTAATTTAACAGAAACTGAAATGAAGATATCGAAAGAGTTTCATGAAATTTGATGACAATTTTGTGTAGTGTGAAGTACATTAAACATTTTTGACATTTTAAAATTTACTACAGTTTAGGGGGGGTATGAAAAATGTTGACAGTTGTTGACAGGGGGAGGGGGTCAAGAGAAGTTGACGTCAACAATTTCACTTTTTACAAATAATCAAAATATAGGAAAATTCATGGAATACTACTTGTTACAATGGAAAAAAGCATGGCAAAAAAGGTCATCACCACCACATTTTGACACTCGATGAGCAAATAAGGGAATAAATGGTCATCACCACAAAAATAATAACCTTGTTATTGGGACCTGTCATTGATCTTTGGGGGGGGGGTCAAAAGTGTTTGACGTAATTATGGGAAGGGGTTAAGTGAAAGTTGACAGTTGTTGACAAGGGGAGAGGGGGTCAAAAATTGCCCAAAAATTGTTGACATAATTAATGGACAGCCCCATAGTCAATTGCTATTGTTCATGAATATACACAACCTTAACATGCACTAGACATTTCTTGACTGCAAAAAGCAAAGATAGGCCAACCATACCATACCAGCAACACTCAGTACAAAGTAAATTTCAAAATCCTATTACATTACAAAAGAAGTAAACAACTGAAGCAATGATATATTGTGTGCCAAGATGTACATTAAACATTTGCAAATGTTTGATATTTACAATAGTCAATTGCAATCAGTTCTTTAACATCTGAAGTGTGTCATGAAACAGAATTTTTCAAATTCCACTTTTTCTCTATTATGAATAGTCTCGTTTTTCTCAAGCAAGGCTTAAACTAATATAGTACTTTGCCTTGGTGAACTTGTCAGCCTAAAGAAACCAAATGTCAATTCAAAGTTCAGACCACATTAATTTGCAGTGGACAGTTCTAAGGTTCTTGACTGCATAAAGCATAGATATCAAGAAAACACTAGATTTGTACGCCTTGGAACCGTTGGCATCTATCAGTCTAGTCAAGCAACTGACGGATGTTCAAGCTGCTGTCAACACAAGGCCTAAAAGTCAAGAGGACACCCAGAAAATGCTTTAAAACGCCCTGCTCTGAAAAATATATAATTGATTGATTAATTAAAGTAATTCAGCACTAAATCACACAATCTCGTGTAAAAGAACACAAACCCGCAAATTAGACAACACAAACCAGCAAATTAGAGAAACAAACAAATTAGTTAATGAAAAGCTACACAACATTTCAACATACAGTTTACAATGCCAAAGAAAAACACTAATAAAACTAAAATTCTATTTTAATAGCAGTTTATTAGAATTAAGATGTTTACTTAAATTGAATCTGAAATCAGCACAGAAATCTTCACAAATATAAAAACAAAATCAAATCAAAGAGTTATCAATTTGATGGCTGAACATAAGATGACTTCAATTTAAGTGTCTATGAAAAAAACAATAGTACATACTAACGTATATACTCTAATATAGACTATACTTATACACAGTATTATCAACAGATCAATTAATGATTTTGATATGTCCAAACCATCTCAAACTGCTCTCTCTTGCTTCATCTGCATTAGACTCTATTCCATGCTTATTGCTCAGTTCTCTGATGGCAAATCCCTCTTTCAATTTTTCATTGGAAACAATTCCATGACAATCAGAATGAAATGTCAAATCTTTAGATAAATCACAATCACCAGAGTGAAGAGGACAATGCATAAGAAACTGAGTTTCTTCTACAAATAATTCATCACAAACTCCACATCCAAATGGTTTAACAGCAAAACGAGATTTCTTTTCTTGTTTATTCCTAATCATACCAACAGACTTCTGGCTAACATCAATATTTTGAAGATGCTTCAAGCAAGAATCTTTGGAAGGTGATTTCTTAGAAATTCTGTGGTTACTTAAATGCTGTAGGTTTTGTACATGCTGCAATCTGTGATGTTTTATCACATATTTTCTACAACTGAATGTTTTGCCACAAACATAACATATGAACGGTTTCTTTCCACTGTGAATTCTTTCATGTAATCTAAGGCTGCTTAAGTGACGGAAAGCCTTTGTGCATATTTTACAGACATACGGCTTTTCTTCAGAATGAATTCTTGCATGGCTTTTAAGATTTCTTACATCACTGAATGTCTTTCCGCATATTTTACAAACATATGGCTTCCATCCAGTATGAATTTTTTCATGAATTTTAAGATGAGCTGATTGACTGAATTCCTTTTTGCATAGATTGCAAATGTATGGCTTTACTTTGGAATGAATTCTTTCATGAACTTTGAGATTGCCTAAGGCATTAAATGATTTTGAGCATATTTCACAAATATATGGCTTTTCTCCTGAATGATATCTTTCATGAGCAACAAGCTGACCCTTTTGACTGCATGTCTTGTCACATAATTTGCAAACATATGGTTTTTCACCTGTATGAATTCTTTCATGAACGCTAAGATTACACTTTTGCTTGTATGCCTTGCCACAAAATTTACAAACATATTTTTTCTCACCAGTATGAATTCTTTCATGAACGCTAAGATTACATTTTTGCTTGTGTGCCTTGCCACATAATTTACAAACGTATGGTTTCTCATCACTATGAATTCTTTCATGAACTTTAAGATCACTTTTCCGACAGAATGCCTTGCTACATAATTTACAAACATGCTGTTTCTCACCAGTATGAATTCTTTCATGAACGCTAAGATGACATTTTTGACTGAATGTCTTGCCACATAATTTGCAAACGTATGGTTTTTCACCAGTATGAATTCTTTCATGAACTTTAAGATTACATTTGTGACTGAATGCCATGCCACATAATTTGCAAACATATTGCTTCTCACCAGTATGAATTATTTCATGAACTTTAAGATGACCTTTTTGACTGAATGTCTTGCCACATAATTTGCAAACGTATGGTTTCTCACCAGTATGAATTCTTTCATGAACTTTAAGATTACATTTGTGACTGAATGCCATGCCACATAATTTGCAAACATATTGTTTCTCACCAGTATGAATTCTTTGATGAACTTTAAGATTACCTATGAGTGTGAATGATCTGCCACACATATTACAGCAGTGCAATCTTGCCATGCTCTGCGTATGTCAAATGTTGCTCTGACTCACTGGTTGTAGTTGACAAATAAATTTTCAAAAAGTTAAAGTCTTCAATCACATAGTTTTTTAGGGAAATCAACTGCTTGAAAAAACATCATCTTTTTTCATGATTGCTTCCTTCAAATGCAAATACTGTAAAAAATAAGATATTCTGATAAACTTTAAGAGAAAAATAAGAAAATTGAAATTATGCTACAAAATCCATGTCATTTTAACCAATGTCACATAGAATTAAATTGCAATTATTTGCTTAGTTAAATATAAGTATATATTTGTTCAAAAACTGTTAACATTACTGAAGCATAAACCGCCAAAACTATAAACCTCAGTGACATGCATAATATCAAAACCTGTTGTTTTTACAACCTGTCACTGAGTTCTGTTGTCTTTAAATTAATATCCATCATATATCTGTTAATAAGATAGCTATGCAGGGATGTTAACAAGGACTCAGCCCTCAAGGTCAGGACCAGGATCAAGGACTCAACTGTCAAGGCCAGGACCAGGACCAAGGACTCAACCTTCAAGGCCAGGACCAGGACCAATGATTCAACTCTCAAGGCCAGGACCAGGACCAAGGACTCAACTCTCAAGGCCAGGACCAGGACCAAAGAATCAACTCTCAAGGCCAGGACCAAGGATTCAACCTCAAAGCCAGGACCAGGACCAAGGACTTAAAACTGGTCCTTAAGGAGTCCTTAAGGCCATGACCAAGGCCAAGGACTAACATCCCTGTAGTTATGCATGATCATACACAAAAGAAAAAATTCATTGATTCACATTGGAAAGAGAATTCATCAATCAAAATAGAATTCCAGTCAGAAATGAATAATCAGTGAATGACAGCAAAAGAAAATCATTCTCTAAAACACAACAGCTAAAAAACAGTAGAAACCAGTAGATTGGGTCTTAATTTTACAGCCTGGGTAATTTCAAATAACGGAATGCTACAGCTATGTAGGACATTATTTCATTTATTGAACAGCATCACTGTGCAGTAGAAAACATATCTTGTAATGGAACAAATAGATCTACATGATAGATAATGAAAGGGAAATGAGTAAAAGATGATCTCAAATGTTTGGTTAAAAAAGTCAAAAACAGTAGATCAATATCAAAATACAGAAATAATTTACTCGCATGGAACAAATTATTGCTTTTAAGGACATCAGTTTAGATCAGTGGTTCCCAATGGGGGCGTACGCCCCACTGGGGGACAATTTCATTATTTATGGGGGCAATTGGGCAATTTCAATGTTTAAAATATTTAGAACAGGATAATTAAAATTACGACTGTTAAAGAACTTATGGAATATAAGATTCATAGAAGAAGCTTTCATTACTAAATGAATAATGTATATTAATGCAATTCAGTTCTGTTTTGCATGTTTTGTATCTGTCGTTGCTGTTTTTCATATATTTCATGTTATTTCGATAATACAATTTCTGTGATTGCTTCTGTACATTGTCACGGGGGGACATAAGGATTTTAAAACGACTTTGGTGGGGCATGGCCTAAAAAAGGTTGGGAACCACTGGTTTAGATTTTACACAAAATTCTCTATCATACAAATTGGGGCCGGACAGAATACTTTTTTGAATACGCAAGAACTGGTCTCCATATCTCGAAGCTAAAATCCTCAATTGGAACCGGTTATTGTACGTGTCTGAGCTTAGAGCTGCAATAAATAATTTATTAGAATCAATCAATATATATTATAATATATTATTTTATATATTTATTCCTTTTGTACTTCATTTCCAAAGAAATTGACTGGAGACATAAAGAAATTATCAATCGTTCAACACTATGTGGTAATGCCCATGTATCAGCCAATTGCATAATCATAATTAGATGCTCTTTCCCCTGGAGTTGAGGTGGCAGAATGGATTATATGACTCCAGTTGTCTCTATTTACTGTCGTTCTTACATATCAAGAAGGGAAAATAAAGAATGTTAAGAAGTGCGAAAGAATTGAGGCCAAAATACACCACAAAATGCTGATGAGGAATAAATGAATTTTTGGATCGGTCAAGGTTAAAAGGACTGGACCATGCTCTTAGGACAGGTTAACCGGTTAACTGCTAACAACCTTACTTCTGGCTAATGTAATATCCAAGCAAAGCCACTTGAAAGATAATAGGTGAGTTTAATTAAGCAAATGAGGACTGAATTAAACAATCCCATAAAAGGAACCTCATAAAAAGAAAGGATGCACTAATTTAGATTTATCTCAGATATCCAATTAATTGAAGATAAGACAAACTTTGGAACCAGTTACCATAAAGTAGCAACATCTGATTCAAAATAAGCAAAATGAGAGATAGAGGAGAGAGTGATAGATAGATAGAGAGAGGGAGAGACAGGGAGAGAGAGACAGACAGACAGACATAGATGCAGAGACATATGAAAGACAGAGAAAGAGACACAGATAGATACCAACAGGAAGGTAGCATACGGGAACAGGATTAGACAAATCATGTCTGAAGATATAATGAAAGACAATTGGATATATGGACATAGAGGACATAATAGGTGAAGATGCAAAAGAAATAAGGAAGACATATATTAGGAAACAGATTCAATGATACTAACACAAGACAATTATTAACAAAAAGCTCATTTGTGTCATCAAATGAAGAAATGAACAAAAATATGAATGAACAAATTAGGGAAGCACCAAAATATGATGAAAATTAGCAATGCATGGAATCATGAGGCTCTAAAATAGTTGCAGATGACAAAAACAACGACTACTGATACATAGGCTAAGATCTCTTGACAGGAACGTTTACTGTTGTTGGCATAGTAGATATAACATTGTCTATCTGAGGTCAAAGTCATTATTTCGATGTTGAAGCCGTCTTCAGAGAAAATAGAAGAGCAAAAGTTTAAAATAACGAATAGGCAGACAAACATGAGATTATGGCACGTGGCACTTTCCAGGATTAATTATAAGTAATTGTTTTAGGCAGGGGCGCCCACAGAGGGGCAAAGGAAGCAAAAATGCTTCCTAAAAAGCTGGGTGGAGGAAATTCCCACCCCCGGAGTTTTGTTATCACGTTGGAGTTTCATGTTAATTTGATAATCTGCCTGTGCAATTAATGCAGTGCAACTTCGTAGCTTCATATACTCTGTTCAAGTTCAAGTACAAGTTCCTTTATTGTCAGGCAGTCATACAATTTTATTATAAATGTCACTTTTAGGCACAGTCATTCTTGTGATGTAGAGTGCAAACTTCCTGTGAACCTATTGGTTTGTTATAAATTCATTTTGAAGTTACATATGTGATGTGCTGATGTACAGATAGAATGCCTCGACAGCAAAAGTCATTATTCAAATATAGATGTCTGGATATATGGCCGTATCTCAAAAACTAGAGCTGATTAAAGAAAATCTGATGCCATATTTAGAATCAGCACCCTACATGTAAATATACCATGAAACAGGTCTAACTTCTAAGGCATCATACACAATTTTTTGCCCTGTGTACTTTGTAGATAATTTTGCATAGTTTTCCAGTGCAATAACTGCAATATCCCTCTTTAGTTTTAACGTACATTCAGTAGTGCTCTGTGGCTGTTGGAATTCTCCGGAAATTAACAAGTTGAAGCTAACATGAAAAATAAACATGAAACCTAACCTGGTGCACCAAAATGTGTGATCTTATGTCCAAAATGCACTGAAACTCACCTACAAGCAACTATTGTTCAAAAAAATTTCCGAGGTTATACCCCCGTTTAGAGGTTGGGGTGGGGAAAGGAGGACAGGGAAGGGGGATGCTGCTACCAGCAGCCAGGGGATGGGCACCTCTGGTTTTAGGCAATTAGCGCCGGTAAAATGAGATTTTACATGCACGCCTAAACACCACAAAACCTCATTTAGCATAGACGCATTAGAATCTGTGAGTTAATGTTGTTCTCTAAAAATATGCTACATAAAATCAAATTGTAAACGCCTATTGTTAGAAAAACTAAAGCTCAATATGCACCAACACAGCTAACAATGCATTCGCTTCCTAACCATATAGGCTATGTATCTTTTGAAACAACTTTCATCAACGTTTCTCTTCAAGAAATATCAAATCAAATCAAATCAAATTTATTTTTCTCAACATTTCAAGAGTAGACAGCTTAACTATAGTATAAACCACGAATAACTGTATACTAGAACAGAAATATGTTGAATAATTTTTAACATCAAATTTGTGCAAATAACAAAAAGTAATAATCTAGTAATAATAATTAATTAATGAGAATATAAGGTAGATCTAGGTCTTATAGGAAAAAAAATATAATAATATATATATGTTTATATAGTCAATACTATAATTCACAGACATATAAAGTACAGAAATCAGTCGAGAAAAAAAATGTTTTTACGAACATTGTAACCTGTCGAATGTGTTCCTTGATCAAATATTTTCTTATCCTGTTTGTGGTCCCTAGACAACTTACCGCCCCAAATAAATAATATAAAAACTTATACTGAAAATGAGAGAATTAATTTCAAGAAAGTGGATATTCGCGCTCGGAGCGCGAATATCACCAGCCTAATTACAAACATCACATCAGACAAAATGGCGTCGATCAGAATATAATTTCCTAACAAAGAAATAAATGTTGGACTCATATTCTCTTAAGAAATGCTTGCATAATATGCATATAGATATTTCATTAGGACATAATATGGTTAACTGTTTCAAAGTGTCAACGATAAAACAAACATCAGAACTACATAGGCCTATCTATTGCCAATTAAATGACACCATAGTAAAACCCGGTCTATAAAAATGTAGCAGAACCAGTAAACAAATAATCTCCCATTTAACCGGTAGGCCTAACCCTTATTTTAGAGTGCAATCACCCTATCATCATGTTAGCTTGTAGAGGCAAGAAATTTTTTACGCAATTTTATTTGGGGGTTACTGAAAATTTTACAGTTGTTGATAAGGGAAGGGGTTAAAAATTGCCTAACAATTGTTTACGCAATAAATGGACAACCCTCAACTCTGCCTTAACACAGGAGGTTATAAGCTTACAGCATTTGTCCCTCCTGCAACAAAATCGTAATAAATGTAGGCTACTTTGGCTTATACTTACACTACATTACATTGGCTTAAAATAACTGAACGTATCCAATATAAGACAATAACACTTACACATAGCTCGCTTCAGTCATCAAAACCTGTCTACCTTAGGTCACTATTAACCCCTCAGCCTCCTCGACCCACACGTTCGTCATCTCATCTCACTCTTTTGCGCCCGCTGAATCAGTCATCCCTGAAAATTTGCAACCGTGTCTTGTCATACACCGAACCTGAACTGTGGAACTCGATCCCAGCTTCCCTCCACAGACTTTGACACTTTCAAACAATATATTGTGGCGAATTTTTATTTTTAAAGCTTGATACGCTCGCGTTATAGCGAAATCAGTCGCTACGCGGCGCCACGATTCATTATTCTCGCTTAACGATCGTGCTCTTCATAACTTTCCCCGTTCGAAGAATTTGTACTCGAACGCACGCTCATAATTAACTCCACCTGGAAAACTAACGGAAAATCCTTCTTTCCGTCGCATTGCACTAACCTGATCGAATCGCCAAAGGCTGGAACTCGCCATGAACACACCTCGCGTTAACCAACTCAGACTATGGCCATTTCCTTGCATTGGCGCTTCCTCGTTTGTTCGGTAGGCGTCGCCTTTAACTGATTTACACGGAATGAATAGGCCTCAAAGAAGAATGTTCCTTCGGATTCGAACCCTCACCCTACGGAGGACTATTCGACCACTATTATGTGACAAAAAGTCGCCAGTAACTATGTATATAGTGCTCACTAGGTGGCACTACGCGTTACGAAACAGCAACGAATTGGAGATTCGCAATTTACACTCCTTTTCTTAGCAAGCTCCGGAGTTCTTATAAAAGGCCTCTTCCAATATTAAGGGCCGATCGTGCTAGGCTATTGCCCAGCGTCCGGAACGATCGTTTTCTGGTCAAAGACGTTCTCGACCTCGATTTGAATAGCTTATAAGCCTGTTGCGACCTCTGGACGCTCGTTCTGTAGTTGAAGGTTAAACTCGTTATTGACACTTGTTATCGACCTTTAGAATAAGACGTGGAGATTCAAGGTTACATTTCTTAGGTTTCTGTTCTTCGTCGTCATTCGATATCATTGTTTAGTGCTTAAAGGTCATCGTAGAAAGGTCGCCACATATCTGTCGCCGGTCAAGGACGTATTCGACCTCGATTTGAATAGCTTGTAAGTCTGTTGCGACCTCTGGATGCTCGTTCTGTAGTTGAAGGTTAAACCTGTTATTGACACTTGTATTCGACCTCTAGAATAAGACGTAAAGAATTAAGGTTGCATTTCTTAGATTTCTGTTCTTCGTCGTCATTCGATATTAACTTCGACTTGAAGTTGATTACTTGAAGGTCACACTCATAAATTTAACCTCTGATTAATCGTTCACAGTGGATGTCGTACTGACTAGCGATGCATTATTCCAGTGTTAGTTATGTTACCCTTCAAATGCCCTCCTCCAATATCGAACACTCTAATGTGTTGTTATTTGAATGTTGACTGATATAGAGTTAAGTCTTTGTTTTGTCGATTGCCTTACCTGACGTTGCCTCCTTGTCCTCCGGGATCACTCATGATCATTTGTATTTGTCCTTCGCCAAGGTTACTTGCATAATCGTTGAAAGTCGTGTTCTTGATTAAGTTCGCCAGTAAATGACCTTCTTATTGTTATGTTTATAATAAAGTTAAGTTCTTAAATTAAAAGGTCGTTCTGTCTTTCACAAGCACGGGCTGTCTCAGACCGGGACGGGGGCCCAAGTTTAACGCACGATTTCCCTCTTTGTCCTTAACCTTTAAACAGGGGTCAATTAGCGGATTTCGCAACAATTGGTACCAGAAGTGGGGTCCAGTGCTTGTGAATTTTTAGTATACTAGGTCAAGGTGACATTGAAATTGAAGTCACCTTCTATTGTCCTCTAACATTTGTTTTGCTGACATTCATTTGTGTGAACTTGTTAATAACATTGAACTATAATCATCTGCATTATGGAGTCTCGAAGGTCAGCCACGAAATACAACCTTCTGGACATCGATGACGGGTTCTTCGCTGGAAGTCTCCTCAAGGAAGAGCCGCTGAATTCGCCCTCGACCTTGGAACCTCCGATGATCGATCGCATATCGACCCTCGAGAGGATGCATCCGTTGGACTCACCGATCGATGAGACGCCAGAGTCCTCTGGCAAATATCTTCGTGCGACCTTACCTCGCACGGATCGTCCTTCAGCCAAACGACAGTTCATGAAGCCTGGCAAGTTCGATGGTACGGGCTCCTTGGAATCATTTCTACGTCAATTCGAAGTGTGCGCCGAGCATAATCAGTGGACGACGAAGGAGAAGACAGACTTTCTTCAATGCTCGCTGGAGAGGTCAGCTGTCCAGCTCCTCTGGGACTTTGGGTCACGCGCGGACGTTGCGTACGAGGACTTAGTAGAACGGTTGCGACAAAGGTACGGCCTTGAATCGCAGGCTGAAACGTTTCGTACACAGCTAAGGTGTAGACGACAGAAGGACAGGGAAAGCTTGGCGGACTTGTTACACGACATTCGAAGGCTGGTGACCTTGGCCTATCCGGCTCCAGCTAGCGAGACGACAGAGGCCATAGCTCGCGACGCATTCTTAGATGCCATGCGTGATTTTGACCTCTCGTTGAAGGTGCGTGAGAGGAGCCAAAGTCTTTGGACGAGACCTTCAGGACAGCCGTTCGCCTCGAGACTTACAAGAAGTCCTTCGAGATGCAGGACGCTCGGGACAATACACGACGTGAACCCAGACGCCAAGTACGTTCTACCAGACAGGACGACGCGGTGGCAGAACTCACCGCTCAAATGAAAGACTTTATGGAAGTCCAGAGAAGGAATCAAGAACAATGGATGAAATCTATGGAGGAGAAGTTGTTGGCAAGGTCAAACCCTTTCGAGAGCCGACGTCCGACTGCAGAGGTCGGCAACCAAGGACGCAGACGTGACCTCGCCATGCCCTTGGCAACACAGCAAGTTGGGGGCACACCCGCGAACGACACTCCAGAGGCAGGTCATCGTACCGTACGCTGCTACAATTGCCAGCGTCAAGGTCACTTAAGCAAAAACTGTCGTCAACCTCGCCGGCCAGAACGAGGTGGAGCATCCGTTAATTTTAATACGACCTCTAGATCGACTGGAACAAGCGGACTGCGGTCATTGTATGTGCGATGTCGTATAAACGGTCAAGGTTGTTTATGCCTTTTGGACACAGGGTCAGAGGTGAACTTGATACCTGCTTCCGTAGCAGAAGGGTTGTCACTTGACCACTCAGCCCGCGAACTGTACGCCGCGAACGGTAGTGTTATTAATGTATTGGGAGAAGTGACAACCGAGGTCAAATTCAACGAGCGTTGCAAGAGGAAGGTCACCTTCATAGTCTCAGAGCAAGTGAACGAGGTCATGCTCGGTATGGAATTCCTCACGACCTTCAAGTGTGGTTTAAGTTTTGCGAAGAAGAAGCTCTTCATTGGGCATAGCCAACTGCCCTTGATCAAGAGAGACGGTGTTGGGTGGTGTCGACGTGTACAGGTGTCAAGTCGCATCGAGATCCCACCACTCGCTCAACTTGACGTGCCCTCTAAAATCTTGTGGAGAGGTGAAAATCCTAAAGAGTCTAACACGTGGATGCTCGAACACAAAGAACTGCGGCCCGGAGTTCACGCCGCTCGCGTTCTGCTCGCGGAAGGAACCACCGATTCCGTGGTGCGGTTGGTGAACACGAGAGAGGAACCGACTGTCATTGACGAAAACGAAGTCCTTGGGATCCTACAACCGGTAGAGGTCATTGAATGTCAACCGAACTGCGAAGAGACCGTCAAGACTGCCTTGAATCAAGCTGTGGATACTTTGCTCTCCACAGTGGACGAAAGTCTTCCCGGAGATACTAGGGCACATCTTGAGGCGCTCGTGCGCGAGTTTCGCGACGTTTTCTCTTTAGAAAAGAATGACCTTGGTCATTGCACGATCACGAAGCATCGCATCGATACGAGGTCAGCGAGACCCGTGCGGCAACCTCTACGTCCTCAACCAAGGGCGTACCGAGAGGTGATCGACAGTGAGGTAGATCAAATGTTGAGTGGAGGTTTAATCGAACCCGCCAAGAGCGAGTGGGCCTCCAACGTTGTACTAGCGAAGAAGAAGGACGGGACCTTGAGATTCTGTCTAGATTATCGTTCATTGAATGCAGTCACTAAGGGAGACGCCTATCCCCTACCTAAGATTAATGATTGCTTGGATGCACTCAGTGGCGCTCGTTGGTTCAGCACGCTAGACTTAAAGAGCGGCTACCATCAAATAGCTATGGACTCGACGGACGCAGATAAGACTGCCTTCGTTACTAGAAGAGGTTCATTTCGTTGGAAGCGCATGCCGATGGGACTGTCCGGGGCCACGGCGACCTTCCAAAGGACAATGGATTTAGTGCTCTCAGGGTTAAATTTCAGCATGTGTCTCGTCTACTTAGACGATGTGATCGTGTTTAGCGATTCGACAGAACAGCACCTCCTCCGTTTGCGAGAAGTCTTTGAACGGTTGCGGAACGCTCGCCTCAAGCTCAAGGTCGAAAAATGTCGGTTGATGAACCGCAAGGTTAATTTTTTGGGACATGTAATTTCCGACGAAGGGGTTGCTATGGACGAGGGAAAGATCGAAAAGGTCATGTCTTGGCCCGCCCCCGCTAACTTGAAGGAGCTACGTGCCTTTCTAGGACTCTGCTCCTATTATCGCCGTTTCATCCCCAACTTCGCCGGTATAACTGACAATCTCAGTCAACTCACACGCAAGAACGTGAAGTTCGAATGGAACTCTGAAAGACAAGCGTCCTTCGATTTTCTCAAGCAAAAGTTAGGATCCGCACCAATATTAGGGCTGCCTAACGACAATGACGAATTCGTCCTTGACACAGACGCGTCCGAATTCGCTATCGGAGCTGTCCTCTCCCAGAGACAAGACGGACAGGAAGTGGTCTTGGCGTATGGGAGCAGGTTATTGTCGCGCGCTGAGAGAAATTATTGTACCACGAGGAGGGAACTTCTCGCAGTTGTTTATTTTCTCAAGTACTTTAAGACGTACTTATTAGGGAGACCTTTCTGTCTAAGAACAGACCACGCAGCATTGCAATGGCTCCAGAGGACGCCTGATCCTATCGGTCAACAGGCCAGATGGCAAGAACGCTTGTCTGAGTTCAGATTTAAGATTTTACACAGACCAGGTAGATCCCATCAGAACGCCGACGGGATGTCTCGACGACCTCCACCATGTGAAGAAGTCGTCGCCGCCGCAGTAACATCAGCTCCGCCTATGGTAGAGAATGACCTTCACCTGGCCGAAGAGCAAGGTAAAGATCCGTTACTGATGAAGGTTCGCGATTGGATCGCCTACGGCGCTCCCAATTTGGTCGATATATTAACGGACGACGAAGCTACCAAGACTCTTTGGCATGTCCGTGAACAAATGTCCTTGGAGGATGGAGTGCTCTACCGTACTCGACCCGATGGGACACGGCAGATCATCCTTCCTAAATCGTTGCGTCGGGACTTTCTTCGTCTTTGTCATACCGGAATGACCGGAGGTCATATGGGTGTACGTCGCACCCGTGCTCAAGTTCGACGAAGAGCCTTCTGGCCAGGGTGGTCCAAGGACACCCATTTATTTTGTAAATCCTGTGAAGAATGTTCCAGGTATCGTCAGGGGAAACCCCCGAAACAAGGGAAACTTCACCCAGTGTTGTGTGGGGCCCCCTGGGAAGTGTTGTCAGTAGACGTGACTGGACCCCACCCAAGGTCAAGTAGAGGTCACGTGTACATTCTAACTATGATGGACTACTTCACGAAGTTCGTGGAGGCAGTTCCCATACGTAATCAAGAGGCCACCACGTTGGCTAGAGCGATAGTTGAGAAGATCTGCGCCGTGTATGGAACGCCGCTTAGAATCTTGTCCGACCGTGGACCATCGTTCGAATCTGAGGTATTCCAAGAGATGTGTCACATGTTAGGCATTGAGAAGATTCGTACTACCAGTTACGAGCCAAGGACAAACGGTCTTGTCGAGCGATACCACCGAACCATGAATACCATGATAGGGAAAATGGTGTCGGATAACCATCGTGACTGGCACGAGGTCCTCCCCATGGTCACAGCCGCCTACCGCGCCTCCGTGCACGAAAGCACTGGGTTCACTCCCAACTACTTGATCTTCGGGAGAGAGAACCTTATGCCGGTGGATGTCGTTTACAGAGTGCCTTCATCTAGCGAGACTCCTGACCTTAATGAGTTCGTGCAGAATCTGAAGGACACGCTGACCTACTCCTACGAACTCGTTCGTCGTAACCTTGGGGTCGCTACAGAACGTCGGAAGCGGAAGTACGACATGAACGTGCGCACGCAACGTTTTACAGTAGGCGACAAGGTGTGGGTATTTATACCGCGGAGACGCCGAGGTCATTACCCTAAATGGGAGCGGTATTATCAAGGTCCTTTCGAGGTCATTGAGCAGACTGGCCCTTTGAACTTTAAGGTGCGCAAATTGCCCAGAGGGCGCACATTCGTGACACATGTTGATAAGCTCACGCCCTACCTAGCAATTACAGATGAAGAATCGTCCAATCCGAGTTCTGGACAACCGGAGGACGTGATGCCAAGGAGAACGATTTCCGAGTCCGATTGCGGGGAACCACCGTGGAACCAGGTCCCCGGAATAGAGGAAGAAACTGTAGTGGGCCCCGACGAAACGCGGTCGCCTGAACCCTCCACCGAGATCGATGAGGCACGCCACTCGCCTGGACGACGTAATGTGTTGCGTCCACGCATTAATCTTCGTAAACCTCCTCGATATCGCGACGACTAACAAGGCGATGACTTGATGACTTTCGCCTCAGCTGACGGCCTAGTACTCACGATGTTCGGTAGCAAAGAAGGCCGCAACATTCAAAATGAATGGATGTTTTCTAGCGTTCTCACCCATATTTAACTTTCTGATTCATCTACCTGTGACGATCCCACCTCACATAGGATCTCTTGTATCAACCGAGGGCGGTTGATGTCCTAAGTTGGGGGCATTGTGGCGAATTTTTATTTTTAAAGCTTGATACGCTCGCGTTATAGCGAAATCAGTCGCTACGCGGCGCCACGATTCATTATTCTCGCTTAACGATCGTGCTCTTCATAACTTTCCCCGTTCGAAGAATTTGTACTCGAACGCACGCTCATAATTAACTCCACCTGGAAAACTAACGGAAAATCCTTCTTTCCGTCGCATTGCACTAACCTGATCGAATCGCCAAAGGCTGGAACTCGCCATGAACACACCTCGCGTTAACCAACTCAGACTATGGCCATTTCCTTGCATTGGCGCTTCCTCGTTTGTTCGGTAGGCGTCGCCTTTAACTGATTTACACGGAATGAATAGGCCTCAAAGAAGAATGTTCCTTCGGATTCGAACCCTCACCCTACGGAGGACTATTCGACCACTATTATGTGACAAAAAGTCGCCAGTAACTATGTATATAGTGCTCACTAGGTGGCACTACGCGTTACGAAACAGCAACGAATTGAGATTCGCAATTTACACTCCTTTTCTTAGCAAGCTCCGGAGTTCTTATAAAGGCCTCTTCCAATATTAAGGGCCGATCGTGCTAGGCTATTGCCCAGCGTCCGGAACGATCGTTTTCTGGTCAAAGACGTTCTCGACCTCGATTTGAATAGCTTATAAGCCTGTTGCGACCTCTGGACGCTCGTTCTGTAGTTGAAGGTTAAACTCGTTATTGACACTTGTTATCGACCTTTAGAATAAGACGTGGAGATTCAAGGTTACATTTCTTAGGTTTCTGTTCTTCGTCGTCATTCGATATCATTGTTTAGTGCTTAAAGGTCATCGTAGAAAGGTCGCCACATATCTGTCGCCGGTCAAGGACGTATTCGACCTCGATTTGAATAGCTTGTAAGTCTGTTGCGACCTCTGGATGCTCGTTCTGTAGTTGAAGGTTAAACCTGTTATTGACACTTGTATTCGACCTCTAGAATAAGACGTAAAGAATTAAGGTTGCATTTCTTAGATTTCTGTTCTTCGTCGTCATTCGATATTAACTTCGACTTGAAGTTGATTACTTGAAGGTCACACTCATAAATTTAACCTCTGATTAATCGTTCACAGTGGATGTCGTACTGACTAGCGATGCATTATTCCAGTGTTAGTTATGTTACCCTTCAAATGCCCTCCTCCAATATCGAACACTCTAATGTGTTGTTATTTGAATGTTGACTGATATAGAGTTAAGTCTTTGTTTTGTCGATTGCCTTACCTGACGTTGCCTCCTTGTCCTCCGGGATCACTCATGATCATTTGTATTTGTCCTTCGCCAAGGTTACTTGCATAATCGTTGAAAGTCGTGTTCTTGATTAAGTTCGCCAGTAAATGACCTTCTTATTGTTATGTTTATAATAAAGTTAAGTTCTTAAATTAAAAGGTCGTTCTGTCTTTCACAAGCACGGGCTGTCTCAGACCGGGACGGGGGCCCAAGTTTAACGCACGATTTCCCTCTTTGTCCTTAACCTTTAAACAGGGGTCAATTAGCGGATTTCGCAACAATATAATTCTAATCCCCACTTCCTATAATTCCTACATTGTCTCCTCAAGTCTTCAGGTCTAAGCTTAAATCATTTATTTTTCTGAAATCATTTCCTCCATAGGTGTGACAACCTAGCCTCACTGCCCTTCGGATATTGACTATTGCCTGGCTGATCCCACACCTTTCCTAGAGCTATTTTAAGAGAGGCTGAGCGCCTAAGAATAAGCAGCTACTGTTGTGATGCTTTCCGGGGCGCTATAGAAATCCACGAGATTTTACTTACTTACTTACTTACTTACTTACACTAAAGGAATTTGACAGCTATTTAATAATTTGGTTTTCCAAACATACAAATGGCAGAACTACACTTAACTTTTAAAAATACAGTAGCTCGCCTCTCCCGTATAAAATCGATGAATTAATTTCTACTCATATGTGTTGTTTAAATATGGCGCCAATAGATTGACCGTGCTTTCTCTTAATTTTTACGAACATTGTAATCTGTCGAACGTGTTCCTTGATCAAATATTTTCTTGTCCTGTTTGTGGACCCTAGACAACTTACCGCCCCAGACAGATTGAAAACATGAGATAAAAGAAATCACGGATTTCAGGTCATAATAATTCCGGCTTTTATTTTAGTAAAGAGAATGTATACACTAATCTTCGAGTAATGATACCCAGGATAGAGCATGAGTTTGTATATTGACGCCAGCTGTGGAGGACGCCATATTTGTTAACGCGCAACATTAAAGTAAAGTAAAATCTCGTGGATTTCTATAGCGCCTTGGAACGTTGCCTTTGGAAAAACATTTTGGAAACGTTTGGAAAAACATTGCGTTTGCGATAGGCGACATCACAGCATTCGAATCGAATACGTTTCAATTAATTTATAATTAATTGAATAAAATAGTCGTCGAAAAATTGTCGCAACTTGTGAATTTTTGAGCCAGTTTTCAAATTTGTGTTTTTCTCGGCTTTTTTAAATACGCAATCTGGGCTTTTTCCTATGTTTTGCGTAAACACATATGGCGGATAGGCTCCGCCCACACGCCCATAGCTGGCTTCAGTCGTTGAGCAAGCCTGCTTATGCTCCGGCTCTCTCTTGAGTATCATTACTCCAACGTACTAATAGTCGCCATTTTGTGTGATCGATAAAAGATTAAAAGAATTTCGTGCATTTCAGTTAAGCGTTAACTTTTACGACTTTTTATCAGTTTCACTCTTACCTAAATTTTTAAGTAAGTTTTGCTGGTAAAACCGAAGTTTAGACAGACAACCGGCAGAGAGGAACACCACCGAAAGTAGTCCGATCGGTCCATAGATATCTGAATTGATAGGTAATGGAAGAGTAACGACATAATAATTAAGTAAATAAGTAAGTAAGTACTATTATTTAATGTTAATAATGTGATTTACCGTTGTGAAGAAATGGCAATCTATACAATGCTTTTGGTAGGCGCTGTGGTATAGGCCTAGACCTGAAATGTCGTTTATCAATTGCTGATACCCTTTATCACAAAAAGGAAGCAGTGCAAAAAGCAAGCGCCGACATATTTAAATTAGAAGTAATTGTTTTAACTGGGTTTTCTGACTTATGGGTTGTCCACGAACCAATAATTGCACAAGATACGAGATTTTCTTGTATGACTTATGCAGTGGATTTGAATTTCTGAGTGGGTGGACTTATACATTGTTGAATTTGGAGCCTCTTTACTTGTGTAGCCGCTTCATACAGCGCGGATTTATACTTTATTTACGTTACAACAGATCTCGTTCAAGTTCTTGGTCGGCTAAACTTCGGTTTTACATTTTGCTGATGTGCAATATGGATTTTGTTTCTACTTTGAAAAAAAATTTTCTAAGTCAATTAAATAGACGCCCAGGGCCGGCCTTAACCCTGGGCAAACCGGGCCTGTGCCCAGGGCCCTGCTCCTCTAAGGGCCCCGCGCAAGCCAATCGGGGATCGGCAGTACAGTACAACAGCACACCCCGCCGGGCGCCGGATACCCTCGACTGGGACCCCGCAGGACCCCTCGTCTGGGACCCCGCAGGACCCCTCGCCCGGGGCATCGCGGAACGTAAGGCGGGCCTGCACACTCCGTTGTGATAAGGGCGTGAATGAATGATTTGCATATTAGCTGAGGTTTATGCAGCTGTAATAATTGGTTTTGCCACATTTCTGTCTATGCATTAGTGGTTTCTCAGTACAGTCAAATATACTTAATAGTAAGAATATCTCATGCTTTGCTGGAAAAAAACTTAAATTAAATGTGTAAATCAATACAATTGCAAATATTAAGAGACCAGAATAAAATCCGAATCTTGTGCCTAACTTGACTATTGTAACTTTTAGTTCATGTACTTAATTTAGTAAAATAGTAACTTACTTTAAACTGCTGTTTAATTCTAAATGTTACCAGTTACTACTAGCCACTGCCTGGGATGTTTTTCAATTTCCCAGAGTAGATACGCCATTATTATTATTATTATTATTATTATTATTATTATTTGCCTCCTAAACCACTTAAAATCACATTATTATTATTATTATTATATTTTTTTAAAGCTTATTATTATTATTATTATTATTATCATTATTATTATTATTATTATTATTATTATGTAAGTACAGCTGTAGCTTGCTATTGCTGAAAGTTATACTGGCTAAGTTGTCATTCGGACGACAACGTCATGAATTCCTCTTTCGATGCCATCAATTCGATGCAGACCAATCTCCTTGTACGTGTCGTTCTGAACTCGATCGCGAGCTCTTGCCTCTTCCGACATGAATATATCTTTAGCCATGTTGCTGTCGGCGCCGACGTCATGCTCCTGTATTGCTCCAACCGGACCTCCATCAGGCAACAGGTCGATAATTGGTATGGACGGTGGAACAGTTTGCTCTGGTTTTCCTGCTTTTGGCGTTTTCTTCCGATTCATTTTCTTCTTGATGTTTTCTCCAAAGCGAGACTTTTCATCTTTTTCATCTTCAGTCCATTCCTCAGTAGCTTCAGATTTTTCAGGTGGAGATTCATTCTCTGTCTCCTACGGCATTTCTGGCTCATTTACCCCAGCTATGTCGTTTATTATTATTATTATTATTATTATTATTATTAGCTAGACGATTTCTATAGCGCAATGAGCATGGCAAAAGTGGCCAAAGACAAGAGCGCTTTACAAAGCTACGTATACCCGATGGTGAATAGGTAAGTCTTAAGATTACGTAGAAAAATTCCAAAAGAGTCAGAGTTTTGTGACATAGTCCGGTAGTGAGTGAACCATGTTCTGCTTGTTATAGGATCCTCAGGAAGGGAGTGATTCTTCGTCATGCACGGACGGTCTTGGAACAAGGAGAGGCTAAGTATTGTGCATCACTTATCCCTAGGAGTGATGAGGACCAGTCCCGATCCGTAGGACCAGGGGAAGGGTGCTTGCTACCTCTCTCATCTCCCTTGCCACATTTTTTAATATATTTGATTTTAAATGACATATATATTTTGTGGCATTTTTTCAGAGCATTCAAGAAATCAGAGGAATTTTCTCAAACAGAATAGCATTAACTTCTGTGGATTCCATCAATGAGCACTGCATTTTGCTAAAATTTGTAGCAAAGCACTTCTCCATTGTGATATAAATAACCAAAGTATTTTGCTAAAGAATATTTCCAATTTATGTATGAAATATGCTGGGTTCAACTTCAGTGCATAATTCAAATACATGTATCAAATCAATCTCCAATAGACATACCATTGAAGTTCATGAAAGAAATCACGAAAGAGAGAAGCCATATATTTGCAAAATGTGCAAGAAAACGTTCAGTGCATTACGCTATCTTAAAATTCATGAAAGAATTCATACTGGTGAAAAGCCGTATGTTTGTAAAATATGCACAAAAGCATTCATTCAAAGTGGAGATCTTAAGCGTCATGGAGAAATTCATTCTAGGGATAAGTCATATGTTTGTAGAATATGTACAAAAGCATTTAGTCAGTTATCAAGTCTTAAATATCATGAAAGAATTCATACTGGCGAAAAGCCGTATGTTTGTAAAATATGCACAAAAGCATTCAGACGAGGCGGAGAGCTTAAGTGTCATGAAAGGACTCATACAGGGGAGAAGTTGTATGTTTGCAAAATATGCAGAAAATTTTTCAGCCAATTAAGAAATCTTAAATGTCATGAAATAATTCATACCGGCGAAAAGCCGTATTTTTGTAAAATATGCACAAAAGCATTCAGTCGAAGTGGAGCTCTTAAGTGCCACGAAAGGATTCATACAGGGGAGAAGTTGTTTGTTTGCAAAATATGCAGAAAATCTTTCAGCCAATCGAGCAATCTTGAATCTCATGAAAGAATTCATAGAGGTGAAAAGCCATATGTTTGTAAAATATGCAAAAAGGCATTTCGTAAATTGGTCAATCTTAAAGACCATGAAAGAACTCATACTGGAGATAAACCTTATATTTGTATTAAGTGCATGAAAACATTCAGCCATTTAAGCAATCTTAAACGTCATCAAATTGTTCATAATGGAGAGAAGCCATATGTTTGTAAAATTTGCACAAAAGCATTCAGTCAAAGAGACGGTCTTAAGTGTCATGAAAGAATTCATTCTGAAGTAAAGCCGTATTTTTGTAGAATATGCACAAAAGCATTTAGTCATTCAACTAGCCTTAGAGCTCATGAAAGAATTCATACTGGCGAAAAGCCGTATGTTTGTAAAATATGTGCTAAAGCATTCAGACTAAGAGGAGATCTTAAGCGTCATGAAAGAATTCATACAGGAGAAATGCCATATGTTTGTAAAATATGCACAAAGTCATTCAGTCGGTCAGGAAATTTAAACCGCCATAAAATGATTCACACTGGGGAAAGACCGTATGTTCGTAAAACATGCACAAAAGCATTCAGAGAAAGAGAAGATCTTAAGTTGCATGAAAGAATTCATTCTGGAGAAAAGCCTTATATTTGCAAAACATGCATGAAAGTTTTCAGAAAGTTAAGAAATCTTAAAAGTCATGAAAAAGTTCATATAGAAGACAAGCCATATGTTTGTAAAATATGCATGAAAGCATACAGACAGGTAGACCGTCTTAGAGCTCATGAAAGAATTCATATGGGCAAAGAGCAAAGTCATCAAAGAACACACACTGAACAAAAGCTAGAGAATTGTGAAATGTCTAAGAGATCCAAATCTGAAGTTGATCTTAAACACGTTGTTATTAAAAAAAATTCTGCTGGCATCTCTAATTCCAGGAAGTTTATGGAGAAACTAACAAACAGTCCTTTTGCAGTTAAGCCTTTTGGATGTGGATTTTGTGGTAAAATCTTTGTTAGGGAAACCCATTTTCTCATGCATTGTTCTCTTCACTCAGTTGAAGGTGATTCTTCAAGTGATTTGACTTGCCAGAAAACTGCATTTAATGAATTTTTGAAAGGGAGATTTTCCAACAATGACCTGAGCAAACAACTAGGAAAGGAGTCTGTCACCAGAAGCAGTTTGCGATGGTTTGGTCATTTCAAGCGTATTGAGGATTCTGTTCATAGTGCTCCATAACAATGAACATGAGAGGATATGGTACCATGGATTCTTACTGACACAAGGTCAAATTATTGATGCATGGTCAATTTCTATGGGAAGTGACATGTTTAGTTTAATTGTTCTAAGACTGCTGTTTCATTATGAATATTGTGGTTGAGGTGTGTGAGTATTTAGTTGTCCTTAAGAACAGTGCTATGTTTGTCTATGCTTGCTTCAGGTACAGTGGATATTTCAGACGGTCATAAAATTTAAAGTTTTCTAATTAAATTTCAGCTTTTTTGACAAAGTGAATTTGAACATTTTGCTTTTCAGTCAATATAAGGCTATTGATATGAAATTGTATTCAAAATGGAATTTGATACTATTTTCTGCAACAATTTGTCCCTCGTTTGGATTCATGTTGTCATTGAAGTATTCTATTTTGCAGGGAGAACTTGCAATAAATAGCATTTTACCCGATTTAATTCTATCATGACTTATTTCTTTGTTTTTTAATCACACAAATATAATGTGCAGAGTTGTGTTTTATATGTAGGGTTTATTATATGATGGCTTTCCTTGTAATACCTGATAATTAACCCCTTAACTGGGGACCCTGGATATATCCGTCCATTTTACATTGAGTTACAGTTAAATACACGGTTAAGGGGTTAATATATATGTCGTATAAATGATTTTTACATTTGTCATGATTTTATCCGGCCTATTTGGCGTTGTGCGACCGGTTCTCGTCAGAACACCGAAGTTAAGCAACGTCGAGCGCGGTTAGTACTTGGATGGGTGACCATCCCAGGATCTAATCGTGGTGCCGGCGGCCAACCAAGCCGTTCATCGCTTAGGCGTCGATAAATTGGTAGCAGCACTAAGCTGCGAAGGTAAAACGCAGGTCTAGAGAAAGTAATGGCAACCTACTCTAGATTAATGGCGTAAGCCACCTGCGTCGCTGCTTGCCTAGTACCGGAGATCAGCGCCGGAAACCCTACGCTCGTTCGAGTACGGGACTACCTTTACCTTACCTTTACATGATTTTACATTCTTTTGTTTGAATTTTTTGATATAGTATTGGGATTGCTGCCATAAATATAAGCATCACTGTGACATATGTGGAAAGTAACAGACACACTTCCTAGGGCTGTGCGTTTAATGCTACTATGCGATCGCATATGCAATCACATATTTGAAAAAGATTCATTGTCTGCATATTCAGCCGTTTTTTCCCGCATACTTTGCATAAATATGCACTGATGTAATCCCCACTTTTCACAATTTTTTGTTGCATATAGCGTTTTAATAGTCTGTACTGACCTATAACAATGAATTAGGAAATCTGTTGCCACCATTGTCATGTAACAGTCATCTTATAACTTACTAATTGTCTGGCAGACTGGCACACTAGTTTGTTCCTTGGTTATTTGAAAGCCAGTCATTGTCATTGTTTCCAATGTGATTACTTTTCCCTTTTCTCATTTATGAATTATTTCATGTCGTTTAAGGTAACTTAATCGACTGAATTCTTTTCTGCAGGTATTGCAAACGTACGGCTTTGCTCCAGTATGAATGCTTTCATGAACTTTAAGATCACATGTTTGACTGAATGCCTCCCCACACAATTTGCAAACATATGGTTTCTCACCAGTATGACTTCTTTCATGAATTTTAAGATAACTTTTCTGACTGTATGCCTTGCCACAAAATTTGCAAGCATAAGGTTTCTCACCAGTATGACTTCTTTCATGAATTTTAAGATAACTTTTCTGACTGTATGCCTTGCCACACAATTTGCAAGCATAAGGTTTCTCACCAGTATGACTTCTTTCATGAATATTAAGATAACCTTTCTGACTGTATGCCTTGCCACATAATTTGCAAACATAAGGATTCTCACCAGTATGGATTATTTCATGAGTTTTAAGTTGACTTATGAAAGTAAATGTTTTGCCACATATATTACAGTTATGCAATGCAGCCATGTTGAATGTTCCTTTGACTCACTGAGTGTAGTTGAAAAATTTTCAAAAATACAAAGTTTTCATTCACAAAGTTTCCTTATGAAAATCGTCTGCTTGAAAAACGTCATCTTCTTTCATGATTGCTTCCTTCAAATACAAATTCTGTAAACATGTAAGATATTCTGATGCGCTTTAATAGTAAAGACGAAAAATTAAATGATACAGAATCAATGTCATTGTAAACAATGTTATATAGACTCAAATTGCAATTAATTGTTTAGATAAATATACGCTATATTTGTTCAAAAATTATTAACATTAGTGAAGTCTAAAATGACAAAACTATTAATCTCAGTAACATGTATAAGAAAAACTCGTGTATTAGAAAAACTCATTGCTGAAAATGAAACCGGATTTAGAAAAGGCAAAGGCACAAGATAAGCTATCATACAAGTATGAACTATGTGCGAAAGAAATCTAGACATGAAAAACAGATAGCTACATATGCTTCATAGACTTTTGATAGAGTGAAGCAAAACAAATTAAGGTAAGTCATTAAACCAGCAGGGATACCAGACTTGGAAAGAAAGCTGATATAACATATGTACTGGAGTGAAAAAGCTTCTGTCAGGACTAAATCAGAAGAAACAAAATATTTTAAAATTTGAAGAGGAGTAAGACAGGGATGCACACCGTCACCCATCCAATTTATTCTCCATACTGAATACTTATTATCAGAAGACCTAAATGGATTACCTGGAGTTAATATAGGAGGATACGACATAAACAACATAAGATATGCAGAGGACACCACCTTATTCATTGAAAATGAAGACTTGAAGGCCCTGGTGATGAACATAGTCAGTGGCGGTTCCAGGATTTCTTGGTGAGGGGATGAAATGAATTCATAGGAAGTTGGGCAGAGGGGATGAAAATAGAATGAAAAATCAATAAACTTTGCTAAAAAAGCTGACAAAAGGGAATTTTATCCCTGATTTTACTACACTTTTACTGGAAATAGGTTGACAAGCGAAAAAAAAGTCTTCCGTTCCGCAGCTTTTCCCCATAGCTTTACTAGATTTTTACCAAAATATAGGTATGTATTGAATATATGCCCTATATCAATGATCTATATTTTATTGTCTCAAAATAAACCACAGTAGTTTATGATATTAGATTGGACGGGAACAACAGTGATTCTCACACAGGACAGTCCTTACTGAACCACTTTAAACCTTTTATATTTATTATATTATATTATAGTATATTATATTATAGTATAGTATATTATATTATATTATATTATATATTACGGGGCTTTCAACGGAACTTCTTCAGTGTTTACGGACTACTTTCGGTTACGCCGCTCGCGCTCACGTCTACCCAAAAGAAAATTAACAAAAAATCCTTAGGGTCACCAAATGCAGAGATGAGCAGGAATATGCATTAAAATATTTAAGAAGCATCAAAACATGAAAATTAGCAAGTATTAGAACTGGTGCTAACAAGTTCATAATTATTAGTATATATAATATTGAAGCCGATTAAAAAATCTTACACAAAAAATCGCTAATAGTGAAAATTAAGAGCAGTTTGAAAAACTAAGATTTTGAATGAAATACGAAAAATCTTGTCGATAACACAAAATGGAGCCGTACAGAATATTCGCAAGGGAAGAGAGGAACTGGATTGAAAAAACATTTTGATTTGTTTGCCTTTCATTGCTAGTTTAAAGCTGCAATAATCTTAATGATCTAGTATAAATTTAGCTTCGCCAATCTTATCCTTTACACAGTTACCC
Source organism: Metaphire vulgaris (assembly GCA_018105865.1). Taxonomy (NCBI): domain Eukaryota; kingdom Metazoa; phylum Annelida; class Clitellata; order Crassiclitellata; family Megascolecidae; genus Metaphire; species Metaphire vulgaris. Next base: position 13,396,128 of record CM030849.1, read on the forward strand.
AGAAATCTGATTCAATGACAGCCTAAAAGGATGTCGCAAATTAGATTGCCAAATGAAGCCGGAGTTATGCCAATCGACAATCACGTGTTGTTATATAGATTTTAATTTTGTTTTCGTAACATACAGATAACAGAACTACACTGGAACAAAAATTAGCACAGCCGATCTTGTATTCAATAAACTTATTTTCAATTACTATATTCTGATTTAAAGATGGCGGCAGTTGATTGAAGGTGCCTTCTCTTCATTTTTACTAGCAATGTAACCTGTCGAATGTGTTTTTTATAAAATCTTTTTATAAAATCTTTTCAATACCTGTTTCAAGACCTGTTTGTGGACCCTGGACAACTTGCCGTGGACTCTGAGTCTCTGACAGTTTGAAATCACGAGATAAAGAAAACACTTATTTCATTTTATAATTCCAGTTCCCGTTTCATGAAAGAGAATATATTATTCGGTGCCATTTTGCACGATCGATTAGATAATTAAACGTTACTTTTGATGAATTTCATCATTTTCTAATTGTTGCAAGTTTTTCGTGATTTATAATATGAATATTGTTTCCATTTTGAACGAAATAAATTAGCTATCCAAGTCAACTAAACAGACTCATTTATGATATAGACGTTAATGTCCGTGTTATATACAGGGTGTAAAAGTAAAAAGTGGACCCCTGTTTGACCTTTAATATCTCGGCCACGTGTGTAGTGATTTCATTCAAATGTTTAGGCCATATACCTGGGAATGTTTCTGATGTAATCGCCATATTTCAGCAAATACTAAAGATATCAAATCAAATCAAAATTAGTTTATTATTTTCCAAATAAGTGCATAATAACATCATCACAATGATTACATGTAAAGATCGTAGTAGTAATAATAACATCATAATAGTAATATTTGAAAAATGTTGACATTTAAATAGTTTGGAAACTAAAGGGAGAAGCAGGAGAAGAGAAATATTCTCTGTTCAAGGCCTGCTTTCCCGGTGAACCAGTAAGCTTATACTAGCTATGGACATGTTCCAATTGACTGAGTACTATGTTTATAAATACAGAAAGCAAGTAGCAACCGGAAACAAATTTTAACATATGGTGCAAAGTGAGGGTGCAGCGTGCAAAGTGCGAATACATATACATATTTAAGCTAATTTTTTTCGCAGAATCAAGGTGACATATATTTTGAGATTAATGAACTTGAAATAGTTTCTTTAAATTTATGGAGGGATTTAATTTTCTTAGTTTCATTAGATAGAGAATTCCAAACTTTGGGGCCAGAGAATCTAACACATTTTTCATATATTGACGTATTTCTAGTATTAACAAAGAAGTTGTCAGTAGTACTTGAGTATAATGCGAGTGGATATCAGAGCAGAGGTTAAAATATGTTTGAAAGTGGGCAGGAAGAAGCATATTCTTTATTTTAAACATGAAGGTAGCTACCTGAACAACCTGAATGTCGTGGATTTTTAATAGGTTTAGGTGTTTGAAAAGGGGATCAGTATGTGAGGAAGGGGAATGGGAAATAATCCTTATCACCTTTTTTGGAGGAGAAATAGATTATTTATGTTTGTGTTAGAGCAATTTCCCAGGACAGATTGCAATAGGTCAGATATGGTAATATGAGAGATTTGTATAGCAAGACTAGGTGAAGAGGGAAGTGATGATTTTATTCTGGCTAAAATTCCTATATTTTTTGTAATTTTTAGAGATTTCAAGGATATGTTTGTCCCAATTTAGGTGCTGTTGTATTATTATACCGAGAAACTTAGTGTGGTCCGTACGAGTGATGCTAAGGTTTCCAGCTGTGATGGTATCGGGTATGTAGAATTGAGCTGATCGTTTTTTTGTGGAATAATATAAAATGAGTTTTACTTACATTGACAGAAAGTTTATTTTGCTGAAACCATTGGAGTACATTTGGTAATTCTCTAGATGCGACGTCTATGAGGACTTTGGGATCTTTATTTGAGATGTATAAGTTAGTATCGTCAGCATAAAGGATAAATTTATATTGATCTGATGATTCGTGAATATCATTTATATAGATTAAGAATAGGATGGGACCGAGTATGGAGCCTTGGGGTACTCCACATGAAATGTCGAGAAGACCTGAGGACTTGTTTTCAATTTGAACATACTGTTTTCTGTGAGATAGATATGAGGAGAACCAGTTTAGAGCAGTTCCACGGACGCCATAGTGGCTAAGTTTATTTATGAGTATAGAATGGTCAAGAGTATCAAATGCCTTTGAAAGATCGATGAAAATGCCGAGAGTAAATAGGTTAGTATCCATGGCTGCAGATATTTTATCAATGAGTTCAGTTACGGCAAGAGAAGTATCGTGATTGTTACGGAACCCGAACTGGTTGTGGTATAGTAGGTCATGCTTAGCTAAGAAGTTATTGAGTCTGTTGCAGACTAGTTTTTCTAAGATTTTAGAGAGGGCAGGAAGCATGGAGATTGGTCTGTAATTATTTATTAGATGCGGATCGCCATTTTTAAATATGGGAACGACCTTAGCAATTTTCATGTCTGAGGGAAAAATGCCAGCTGAGAAGGATAAGTTAAATAAGGAAGATAGTATGCTAGCCAAATCAGGAATAATTGGTTTGATAATTTTCATAGGTATATTATCTAACCCATAGCTGGACTTAGATTTAAGGTTCCTAGTAACAGTGATAATTTCTTCCGGAGTTGTCGGATTGAGAAAAAAGCTATTTGGATTAGTATGTCTGAGATAGGTTTGTGTATTTTGACCAGGCTGGGTGTGAATTTCTTTAGCTAAAGAGGGACCTATATTGGTAAAGAATTCATTGAATTTAGTAACAATGGTGTACGGGTCTGTAATGTTTTGGCAATCGTGTATAAAGTATTCAGGTAGGTTTCTATTCTGATCTTGGTTGAGCAAGTTTTTTAAAACTTTCCAGGTACATTTCATATCAAATTTAGCCTCCGTCAGTAAGTTTTGATAGTAATCTCTTTTGGCTTTTGGAGGACAGCATTTAGGATATTTCTGTATTTTGTATATTGAAGTTTTGATTCCGATGTTTGAGATCTAGTAAATTTGATATAAAGTTTTTCTTTCTTAATACAAGCCCTAGCAATGCCAGGGGTGACCCAAGGCTTACGTGGGGTGTTCTTATTTCTACGATTAACTGGTTTTGGAGGAAAACAGATTTCAAAAATTTCAGTAAATTTACGAATAAAAAGTGCGTAAGCAAGGTCAGCATTTCTTGAGGCTGGATATATTATTCCGGGCCAGTCTACTAATTGGATCAGTGTTAGAAATTTGGCATTTGACGCTTTATCGTAAGACCTGTGTAGCGAAATTGAACATTTAGAGCCACATTTACGTGGTTTTGAAATTGGGAGATAAGTTTGGATTATAATAGGGAGGTGGTCTGAGATATCAGAATAAATAATTGCAGATTTAGATTCAGCTGTTAGTGAGTTGGTGAGAATATTGTCAATGAGAGTTGCTGAGAATTCAGTAATTCTGGTCGGATTGCAAATCATGGGAAAGAAAGTTTGCGAGAATAAGCAATTTATATAATCAGTTGTGGGCTGATGATCATCATGTTTAAGTAGATCGATGTTTAAATCTCCGGCAATATAGCTTAATTTTTTTCTTTATTAATCTTTGGTAGTACGGTATCTAAATAATCGATAAAAGGATTAATTTGGTTTCCAGGAGGGCGATATATACAACCAATAATTAATCCATGATCAGGCAATTCCAAGAATAAGGTTTCCGCAATCATGGGGTTAGCACATTCGAGATCTTGACGTCGTTTACTGGTGAAGTCGAGATTAGTATATAGACCAACGCCTCCGCCTTTTCCATACTGTCTAGATTTGAAGGTGCTGTTGTATCCATGTAGATTAAAATTCGACTCATTACTAACGTTTGTCCAACTTTCTGTTATAGCAATAACAGAAGGTCTCACTTTAAGATCTTCCAGGATATCGCACAAGCTATCAAAATTTTTCTGAATACTTCTACAGTTAAGATGAAGTAAGGAGAATTTAATTTTTTCTACATCATTATTTGGGGAGCATAGAAGTGGATTTAGTTCGGTAGTTTTGACGTAGGGTGTATTTAGTGACATTCTTAAGTTTAGGAAGTTTATATCCGGGTCAAGGTCGGCATCATTTAAGAGGTGTTTATTTTCGTTAAAAGCTATCGGAAGGAAGGTATTCGTCTCTGCGTGCATTCTTAAGTTAAACGCATTGACAGGTGAGATTGCATTTTCAATAGATCTAACTGTGCAAGGTGCAGGAGTGCTGTGGGCAGGCGCAATGCTGCTGTACATATTCGGGCGTCAACTAGACTATCAACCGTGGACCGGGCAATTGAAGCGAAGGTGGGGAACAAAAGGACGAGGTTACGTAGTTGTTAACTTGGGGGGGGTGTCAAGTGGCAAATTTTGCCGTCTCCGAGAGTTAGGCTTAAAGAAATTAAGCACAGTAAAGACAATTGAAGCGGCCCCTAGAATAACAATTTGGATGAGCGAATACAGTAGAACCACACTGCCTACGCTATTTATCTATAGTGTACATGCATGACATTAACATAACAAAATTATAACAATTTAAGAGAAAATCCCTATACAACTTTCCACAGGCATGTAGTCAATACAATACATAACGCTCTTGGCCATGGACCGGGCAATTTAGGGAGAAATAATCGCTAGCCGATGAATTGCTAGTTTGAAGGCGTAATGAGTCAGGTGGCATTCGTATCGCTGCCAAAAGTTTGGGCCAACAGAATTATGCACCGAAGAAGAATCAATTTAAAGAGGTAAAACGGCGCTGAAGGAGCGTGTACAGTTGAGCTATGTTGACCATTTGTAGTGAACATATGAGACTCTAACGTAATAATGAAACAGTATTAAAAGAAAAACCATGTACATCTAATCACATGCACGAAATTGATATACACTGTAAACACCATTGATCAAAGAGGCATAGGCATGTCACACCCCAAGCAAAAGCAACTAATTGTAGTCAAGGATCCAAAAAATGATTTAAAAATACTTAACATCATTATGCACACTCAAGGGTAACAAAACCCAACGTGGAAATATGTAGAGCAGAGCAAGTGGAGAAAATTCATAATGAGTTAAGTATAGAGCTCGTCTTAGTAATTTGGAATGGTTTTTCAGTTTTTTCAGGAGTAAGTTTTGCATACACGATACCTCCGAATGTCCAGGTGCTAAATAGCTTCTTCATTTTCACCAGGTTTCGACATTGGGCGTAGACCTTGGCATTATCAGGGGTGAGGTTTTCATTAATGTAGATTCGTGGAGTGTCAGGACTAGACGAACGTAGGTTTTTTCTTAGTCCATATATTTTGTTCCGAATATTTGTCGAGCGGAATTTGACGATCATTGGCGGTGGAGTGATGCCATTTGCATGTGTTTTTCGGCGGATTCTTTTGATTGATTCAATGTCGTCATTTACCAAGTTTATGCCGAGTTTGTTATGACAGATTGAAATGATCTGGTCTACAGAGTCGTTTTCGGGTTTGGGTATGCATTCTCCCGAGGATGCAACGTCTGCATATGTGGCGGGGACTCCCTGGAAAATCAGGGAGTCAAGTCGATTGTTGATTTCAAGGACCTCAGTGCGCTGAGATAGGTTAGAGCTCGATTTCTCGGTCAGCTCTAATCTTTGTTTGAGTGACGTGTTCTCCTTCTTGGATTGGTCCAGGAGTCGTTTGAGTTCACAGTTCTCCCGTGTAAGTTGGTCGACTTTCTGAGCCACCGGGTTAATGAACTTCTCGGTTGATTCGGAGACGACTTTTTCGATAGAGGTATTAGTAAACGAAACTTTCGAGGTAATCTTATCACCGAATAGCTCTTCGAAACGTTCGTTTAACGAGTCGATGATTCTTTGAAAAAGGGGCGTAAATACCACGTCGTCCATAACGAAGTTAAGTACGTCCTCTACTTTAATCGACTTTTTACTCATATTAAATGGATTCAGTTTGATAATTCCAAGTAACTCCAAGATTAAGCGACACTGGCAGAAACTACTAAGAAGACTTCTATTTCGATCATAATCATGTATAAACGAAGAAACCGAAGTAAATAACGATTTAGCGCCGGTCTACTTGATGTAACGTGTCTACTCAGACGCCATATTCATTCATATCAGCATGAAATTTGGCAATTGAAGAGAGAATTTCATGGAGACAGCTAGTTCATGTCATCACTCAGCTTCAGTGTGACGGAGGAGCATGATGATGATGATGATGATGGTGCCTTTCATTGTTTACTGCATTACTGTCACAGCTGGTATCAGTATTACTCCCAGTCAGTAATGCAAAAGTGCATTTTGTCCCAATGTTTCCACTGAAATTGCTTATATGTTGCGTGTTTCCCCTCATTAGATGATAAATGAAAGATTGTCTAAATGATAAGTAACTGTGAACGATCTAACTCCACAGATTCTGATATAGCAACACCTGCGGTTACTTTTGTGCACATTTGAACTTTAACATATCTGATGCGATACAAGACAAGCTTTTCACATTTAATATTTCAAAATCACACTAAACAAGAACTTGCTATTTAATTCTAGAATGCATGATTTCAAGTACATTATTTCTGTGATTGAGGTAATTGAGTTTATACAGTATATAATTTGTATTTTCATTTATTTATTTATTTTTATCAATGTACTTTAATTTTTAGTATCATCATCATCATCACCATCATCATCATCATCATCATCATCATCATCATCATGTTCTCTGTCCTTTGACAGGATTAGGGTTCCACTGTTTCTATTCCTCTCTGTGTCCTGCCTCTTTCTATGTTCTATGTTGAGAAAACTTAAGTTTGAAGTGTTATTATATAGTTTTTTCAATATTGCTTAAAAGTAGTTAATTGATTCATTTTTTTTATTTCTAAAGGAAGACTGTTCCAGACTCTAGGTCCAGCAAAAATTTAATAGTGAATAATCTAGTATTAGTTGAAGCGTATTGGAGATAGATATTTTCCTTGTTTCTAAGACTAAGATTACATTTTTTATATATATATATATATATATATATATATATATATATATATATATATATATATATATATATATATATATATATTAGGTGCCCAAATCAAAACTGAAGTTCATAATTTCTACTGTGATACCCTCCCATTTTGTTATGTGCTGTGAAGTAAGTTCTCTGTAATTTTTTCAGATTTTTAAAATCAAATTTAATGGTTGCTCAACTGCTCTAAAGTTGTCAGATTTCTAAATAGATGAAAATTTTTACACGTGGAAATTCCATATAAGTTCTTCGACAGTTAAATGCATACTTTTAATACTGTGAGGCACCAGGTTAACAATTAAGTTGTTGTAAATATTCTCAAGAACTAGAAGGTTCAATTGCCTCCAAGAAAATTATCAATTGCCATTCTATTAAGCCTAGTGCGTCTCAGGTCTCTAGTGCGGTCTGTGGAACATCAACATTGGCACCGACAAACAGCGACTTTCTTGCTTCTGGATACTTTGGTCTGTGTTTTGATATAAGATACTTTTCTGTTCTTTATTTGTCGCAATACTGTATAGTTGTGAAAGTCCTGTATCAGTTTGAAAGCTCACTCTGTCCTGTCATTTACAACTGCCAAACTGTTGAGATATTTTTGGTTACCTGAAATTCATCACGGTTTTACTAGCTGTCTTGATCTGTGGGTTTGTGAGGAAATCAGCGTTCAGGCCAAGAGCATTAAAGACTTAGTATTGTTTATGACAAAGCTGCTGAGCTCCTTTTCAGAAATGGTACTGGGCTTGAACTGAATTCCTTTAGGTGTTTCTGTCTACTAAGTGCATTGCTCATCTTTCGTTTTAATGCGGCTGTCTGCAATGTCGTCAAAAACTGCAAAGGCTATTACTTCCTCACTCAGGTACCATATATGTATGCTGATCTGCAGAATACGAAATGCCCTTGTTCAAAGCCACATAGTATTTTGCTATCTTTACAAAAGTTCCGGTCATTGGCAGGAACAGTTGTTGGTCTTGGACATAATGTCCAGGTTTTTGCGTACAACAGGCATCCAAAAAGGCTCATCTCCTTCACTGCAGTTTCTTCACGTGTTTGAGCTGTTCTATAAACATCCGCACTTTTGCACAGTTCAGCAGCTTGACCGTCCAGTGGACTCGGTACGAAGATCTGGGTACCATAAATAAATAAATAAGCCAATATCTGGACCAGAGATGATCGGTCACAACAGTCTCTAAAAACACCACCAACTACTACTTCATGCACATGAAGTTGGCATACCAGATGCAAAAGGTTCTAGTAAAGCATGGTCTCTATCATGAAAAACTCCACTTCGTATGCCAGTATTCAAAGCTGTCAAAGCATATGTCTTTCACGTGACTTTGAATGCCCATTCTGTAGTCATTGTTGTACAACTGCATTGCTCTGGTACATATAGGTGGGTTTGGAAAACTAAGTACCTGCTCCACTTGAAAACTTGATACCAAGATTGGCAGCCTATCAACTTGTTCACAGCCTACAGTATCTGGCAACATCTTGCCATCCCAGTGTACTACTGAAGTTAAGGATGGATCAAAAATTGCCATCATTTGCCATCTGTTCACGAAACTGTAGTCAAGCTATTCTAATTACTTTAAGCAGATTACATGCTGATATAAAATGTGATATGCATTCCATAATTTCATCTAATATTACAACAATATTTTGCCAAGAATATGCTTGCTATAATAGCTGCACCACACAATTCATACATAACCTGAAATTTGTACTATTACCCATATTATTAACCATAAGTGACATAAAACAGTACTGTACACACTGGTTGTTGGTAACAAAGACATGCTAATTTGCTAAATAATTAATTAATTGCATATAACAAAGCACGCTTGTTACAGTTTAATGCTTATTAGTATTAACCGGTGGCAGTGCTAATTTGACAGTTAATAATTATAATTATTCTAAATGTTGTCTGTAAAAAACAAAAATGGTAATCATAGAATATTCATATGCTTTTTAAAATATTCAAATAGATAAGTAGCAGATGCCAATGACATTTGGCATTGAGCAATAAAAGTTGCACAACAAGCAAGTTTTAGAAAATTCGCTAAATAGCATTTTTCACTAAACTTTCAACATGTTGAGCAACCAGTAAATGTTGTCATAAAGAGCTGAAATTTTGCACTGTTGCTGCTCTTATAGGGGTAACAAGTTGAGGGGGTACCACATTAACATTTCTCAACTTCAAATTTTTACATTGGTTTTGTGGGCACTTAATATATATATATATATATATATATATATATATATATATATATATATATATATATATATATATATATATATATATATATATATATATATATATATATATATAATTACTAGATTATTACATTTTTGTTATTTGCACAAATTTTATGTTGAAAAATTATTCAACATATTTCTGTTCTAGTATACAGTTATTCGTGGTTTATACTATAGTTAAGCTGTCTACTCTTGAAATGTTGAGAAAATAAAATTGATTTGATTGATTTGATTGATTGATATGCTTCACCTTGCGCGATGTGGATAGATATTAGTATTATCCTGCACGCGAGCGAAGCGAGCATCTTTCTAGTAATTCTATTAATCTGCTACCTCAGTTGTTTCTGCTTCCTAGACCATATTTGCCTATACAGTCTTCTGCCTATCCTTCTCCCACTACAGCATTCCAGTCTCCCATGATGATTGAGTATTCGGTTCCTTTTACTTTTTGTAGCACTTCGTGTAGTTGTTCATATACTCTTTCTATTTATTCATCCTCACGGGCCGTAGTAGGCATGTATACCTGTACAATGGTAACATCCACTGGGTCTGCATTTAGAGTAACAGTGATTATTCTGTTTTCAAACATCTGTATGTTTTTCACCATCCCTGCTGCATCTTTCTTCATGAGAATTGCTACCCCTCTTTGTCCTTATATTGCTTCTGTATATATTATTCATACATCTTCACTTATAAAGTCTCCTTCTTTCCACCTTCCCTCACTTCTACCCAATATTGACATGTTAGCCTTACTCATCTATCTTATTACATTGCACAATTTTCCAGGTCTGTTTAATATTCTTGCATTCCAAGTACCTGCTCTTATTCTCTCTTTCATTTGTTTCCGCTTTTGCTGCTGTGTTGAAGGATTTTGCTGGATTGCAACCGAGGAGGACGTGTTACCTCCCCTGCCGGATTCGGCACTTCTCGAGTTTAATCTGTGAGTCTCGTTTACATCGTTATCGTTATCAGTTCAGAATTTCATTTCATGGACCTTTTCAAGGGAATGTAGTCGAGGGTGGTTTCCTCTTGCCTTTCTCGATTTAATTTGTTTAGACACTTGTCTTCTCATAGGTTGCCTTCAAGGGCTCAGGAGAACTGTGCTGTTCTATTACAAACTTATTGTTCAGTTGTCTGAAGGCAAATCCTTCTTTGAATGTTCATTGGAGTTTTCTTTCTCCCTGATCCACACGTGTGGCTATGTTACAGTTTCACGGCCAGACTAGATGCTACATCCTTCCCTGCGTCAATCGCATATAGCCCCAGGATAGTACTGGCGAGTGCTGTTGCCACTGCCCGGGATGTTTTTTGACTTCCCAGTGTAGATACGTGTTTTGCTTCATCATGCACGGAAAGTTTTGGCACAAGGAGACGTTAAGTATTTTGCATCACTTATCCCTAAGAGTGATGAGGACCAGTCCCAATCTATAGTATCAGGGGAAAGATGCTACCTCTCTCATCTCCCTAGCCCAGGGGTGGCAAACCCGTGGCACGCGTGCCCAAAGTGGCACGTGAGGCGATTTTGCATGGCACGCGATGCTGAGACGAATAATTTATTTTTTTCTGTTGTAAATCAATGAAATATTGTATTAATTGTATTACAAACATAGCCTATGTGTGATTTACTGACTTGCTTACTTATTTCATTAACGTACGGTATGCAGTAGCTCATGCGTATTATAACGAGATCTCGCTTACTCACGTCTGCCATGTTGTTGATTTCGAAAACTATTAAACATAAAATTTAACTAGTAAATGCTTAAATTTAAAATGTCGTTTTCAATGCCGAAGAAGCTAAGGCTAGCCGAAGAAAGGAAGTGGCAGAGAATTCCAGGAGTGGTGGACTCAATGATACGGAATGATCAAAAAGCAGGATAAGGCCTTTTGTGTCATGTGTTAACTATACTAGTATCGCAGCTAGTACAGCTACTTGGCACGCGGTAAAATTTATCTTCTTGAAATTGTATTTATTGGCACGCGGTCAACAAAAGGTTCGCCATCCCTGCACTAGCCCCATTTTTTTAATATACTTGATTTTAAATGACATATACATTTTGTGACATTTTTCCAGAGCATTCAAGAAATCAGAGGAAGTTTTTCTACCAGAATAGGATTAACTTCTGTGGATTCCATCAATGAGCACTACATTTTGCTTTAAAAAAATTAGCAAAGCACTACTCCATTGTGATATAAATAACCAAAGTATTTTGTTAAAGAATATTTCCAATTTATGTATGAAATATGCTGGGTTCAACTTCAGTGCATAATTCAAATACATGCATCAAATCAATCCCCCATATACATACCATTGAAGTTCATGAAAGAAATCACGAAAGAGAGAAGCCATATATTTGCCAAATTTGCAAGAAAGAGTTCAGTCTATTACGCTCTCTTAAAATTCACGAAAAAATTCATACTGGTGAAAAGCCGTATGTTTGTAAAATATGCACAAAAGCATTCATTCAAAGTGGAGATCTTAAGCGCCATGAAAGAGTTCATACAGGAGAGAAGTTGTATGTTTGCAAAATGTGCAGAACATCTTTCGGCGAAATGAGACATCTTAGACGTCATGAAAGAATTCATACTGGTGAAAAGCCACATGTTTGTAAAATATGCACAAAAGCATTCAGTCGAGGGGGAGAGCTTAGGCGCCATGAAAAAATTCATACAGGAGAGAAGTTGTATGTTTTCAAAATATGCAGAACATCTTTCACCCAATTAGGGCATCTTAAATGTCATGAAATAAGAATTCATACCGGCGGCGAAATACTGTATGTTTGTAAAATATGCACAAAAGCATTCAGACAAAGAGGAGATCTTAAACGCCATGAAGGAATTCATTCCACAGATAAGCCGTATGTTTGTAAAATATGCGCAAAAGCATTCAGACAAGAAAGAGATCTTAGGCGTCATGAAGGAATTCATTCTAGAGATAAGTTGTATGTTTGTAGAATATGCACAAAAGCATTTAGGCGGTTAGCAAATCTTAGAGTGCATGTAAAACTTCATACTTGCGAAAAGTCATATGTTTGTGAAATATGCAAAAAAGCCTTCAGTCGAAAAGGAGGTCTTAAATTTCATGAAAGAATTCATACAGGAGAGAAGCTATATGTTTGTCAGATATGCACGAAGGCATTCAATCATTTAATCTCTCTTAAAATTCACAAGAGGGTTCATACAGGAGAGAAAAGACATCAAAGAATACACACTGAACGAAAGCTAGAGAATAGTAGTAAAATATTTAGGAAATCAGTTCTGAAGTTGACCTTGAACACGTTGTTATTAAGAAAAACCGTCGTTTTGCAGTTAAACCTTTTGGGTGTGGATTTTGTGGTGAAATGTTTGTTGAAGAAGGCCGTTTTTTCATGCATTGTTCTCATCACTCAGTCGATGGTGATTTTTCAAGTGATTTTTATTTGCCTTGAGAGAGAACTGTGTTTGATGAATTTTTGAAAGGGGGATTTTCCAACAATGACCTGAGCAAACGGCTTTGAAAGGAGTCTGTCACCAGAAGCAGTTTGTGATGGTTTGGTCATTTCAAGCGTATTGAGGATTCTGTTCATAGTGTTCCATAACAGTGAACATAAGAGGATATGATACCATGGATTCTTACTGACACAAGGTCAAATTATTGATGCATGGTCAATTTCTATGGGAAGTGACATGTTTAGTTTAATTGTTCTAAGACTGCTGTTTCATTATGAATATTGTAGTTGGGATGTGTGAGTATTTAGTTGTCCTTAAAAACAGTGCTATGCTTGTCTATGTTTGCTTCATGTACTATGGATATTTCGGAAGATGTAATAAAATTGAAAGTTTTCTTATTAAATTTCAGTCTCTTTTTGACAAAGTGATTTGAACATCTTGATTTTCAATCAATATAAGGCTGTCGATATTAAATTGTATTCAAAATGGAATTTGAAACTATTCTTCTGCAACAATTTTGCCCCTCATGAAGTTTCATGTTGTCATTAAAGTAAAATATTTTGCTGGCAGAATTTGCAATAAATAGCATTTTACCCGCTTTAATTCTATCACGGTTTATTTATTTGTTTAATTGATCACACAAATAATGTTGTGTTGTGTTTTATATGTAGGGTTTATTATTTCATGGCTTTTCTTGTAATACCTGATAATATATGTTGTACAAATGAGCTTTAAATTTTTCATAATTTTACATGTTTTGTTTGAATATTTTGAAATAGTGTTGGAATTGTTACCACAAATATAAGCTTCACTGTGAAATATGTGGAAAGTAACAAACACACTTCCTAGGGCTGTGTGTTTAATGCTATTATCCAATTGCATATGTGATCGCATATTTAAAAAAATTAATATGCTGCATATTAAGCCGTTTTTCCGCATATGCGATTTCTGCATAACTATGCGGCAATTTTATCCCCACTTTTCACGATTTTCATTACGTAAACCTATATAGCGCTTTTTTAAATAGCCTGTACAGGCCTATAGCAATGGATTAGGAAATCTGTTCCCACCATTGTCATGTAACAGTCGTCTTATAACTTAGCGGTACTAGTCTGGCAGACTGGCACACCAGTTGTAGACCTCTTTAAGAGTAGAAATCATTTATCAAGATTTAATGTATGTAGTTCCACTACTAAAAATATCAATGCTGGTGTAATTTGTGGATCAGGAATTGGACTAGCAGCATATGGGATAGCAGATGGAGACTTAAAACCTATAAATTATTTATTTAATTTGCTAATAGAATATGCAGATGATATATATTTGGTTATACCCGGTAGAAGATATGTCGGTAGACATAAAGAATTATTATTGAAGATTAAAAATTGGGCTATTAAAAATAGTCTTTGTATAAATTATACTGGAAACCCAAAAATAATTTGATGATCACAACTGTTACTGAGCTTCCAGGTAGGATATATATATATATATATATATATATATATATATATATATATATATATATATATATATATATATATACTATATAATATATACTATATAATATTATAAGACTGATTTCTCACTGGAGAAAGTCCGTATATTGTACCAAGCAAAAGGGTCATCGAAAGTTTGTTAATGTTTACGGGCTGGCATCCCCCTCAATGCAAAAGTGTAAGTCTCTCTATAAAGGTCATCGCTAGATTTTTTTATATATTTTTTTATATATTTACGGGTGGCTACATTAAAAAAATTCTGTCCCCCATGTTGACGGCAGGATTGCGCCAATGGATGCACATGCTTCAATTGAAACGGGCCACTAGTAAATCATTGATTAATGTAGCAATTTATGGGTCTTCTAGATTTCCACTATTGCCAATACTGGCGGAGTTCAATATTTATGGTTACCAGACGTCCTTAAATGATAAGGACAGTCATTATATTCAGTGGCCCCGTCCTTAAGGGCGTTTGTCCTTAATAAGGACACAAAATGTCCTTAAGTTTCGTTTAAAATAGTGATTACCAATTTTAGACATTGCGCTAGATCATCATCAGGGGCACTGAAACTTTTTTGAAGCCGGTCCGTATTCTGTGTTCCATCGTTAATGAGGGTTCACTAGTATAAGGGAAGGCCTATTATTCCTATAAAGTGTGATTTTAAGTGGGTTAGAAGGCTAAGTAAGCCTGTGTGAAAACCACTACGACAGCGTTAGTAGGCAACTACGAGAAAGTACGCTAAGTCCTCTTAATAGACTGTTATAACTTATAAATGCACCATGGCAACAGATAAAAATGACAAAACTATAATGCAAATAATAAATTTAACACTTTATGCCAGGATAATAACAATCCCCAGCCTGAAAAATGTCTCAAAGGTTATTAGTACTCGTAGTGGAGTTGGGGCGAAGCCTCGGTCGCAGAAATTTTGAGCAATCTTTAATATTTGAAATAGAATATGAGCTTTTGTACATATTTTAAAGACTCCGTTCACTATTTATTACTGAGTGACCAAAGGCTGTAATAAAGCTGGGACAGTACTACGACGGAAATAAAAATAAGACACATGTTCAAAGAGCTGCGGCGGTCCACAACCTTACGGTCCTGACTGTGAACCACGGGCCGCAGTTTGAGCCTCCTGCGCTAGATTAAAAATACTTGTAATTGGTGGATATTGATTGCTAAAGGTCATCGCTAGTTCTTTGTACTTTTATTCGTATCTTTATCGTCATAAAAATCACTGTACGTGTACGAATAGTACTATTATCCGACAAGCAAGAAAGGCCATCACTACTTTTTGTGCTATTTTGCATCTTTAACGTTCCACAAAAGTCTGACAAGCAAAAAGGTATCATTAGTTTTTTGTGCTTATTTAGCATCCTGAACAGTCTGACAAACCAATGTATTTTGTGTGTCCTTAAATTCTTTCCCACTGATCTGGTATCCCTATCAATATTGCTGACTCGTGAATCGTCATGATCCTAATATATTAGGCCTACTACCATATTTTCAATTTTATTTAGACATTTTTTGTAAATGCGCTATCACAAATTAATAAATTATTATTTGCATTATTACTTCGTATTTTTATTGAAAGTTGTCCGCAGATTTTTGTTGCGTTTCCGTCCAGCAGTGTAACGGGTGTTAGGACAAAATGTCTGCGGACAAAATGTTATGGGGACAAACTGTCAGCGGACAAAATGTAACCCTAATCGGAACCCTAAATCGTGACATTTTGTACGTGACAATTTGTCCGCGAACATTATTATTTTCCCCAGCGGACTTTTACGACATAAATTCAAATTTAGAAAGCGCAGTGGACATATTGATGTAGTAACATTTCTTGGTGGGGGTGTGTGAAATGAATCCACGAGATTTTACTTACTTACTTACTTACTTAACATATCTCCGTGCTATTGCCCATCTCACCTACAGGCGATTTCGTTTATTTTCTAGATGATTTTGCGTTTATATTAAAAATGTGTTTGGCGTTTATTTTCTTAACCCCTTAACCGTGTATTTAACTGTAACTCAGTGTAAAATGGACGGATATATCCAGGATCCCCAGTTCAGGGGTTAATGTGCTTTGGCTTTAAATATAACATGTCATATATAACATCGTGTCTCGCTGCTAATAAGTTTGCATTAAAAATTGAATGAATTTGTGTGGACAATCGTCCTCTGGGCAATTGTCCGCGTACCAATATTAAACAGCAACCTGTCCATACCCAGGGGCGGCGCTGGGTTTTGTTGGATGGGTGGGTCTAATGCAATCTACACAACCAGGACCCGGCTCAGACTACCACTCCCCCCAAAAAAAAATCAAAATTTCTTTGCGGATTTGCACCATTTTCTCGGGTGTCCCTGCCCGAGGCTGGGTGGGTCCAGACCCGCGGACCCACCCCCTAGCGCCGCCTCTGTCCATACCATCCCTCCCTTAGTCTATGGTAGTGGAGTAGCCGCATCCACATTTCCGGGTTCGATTGCAAAAGTTATTGACTAACAAGAAGACGTAGTCGTCTGTCTGAGTCCGGACTTCTTTCCTACTACCCACTCCCCTCAACTTCTCAACATATTTGCACCAATCTCATGACCGCTCCCAAGTTCCCAACCCATATAGGCGGCGGGCCCCGTGATCTCACATCAGTGGCTACGCCAATGGTCTATGGCAAATAATGTGGGCAGTGGCGGTTTCAGGATTTCTTGGTGGGGGATTAAATGAATTCATAGGAAGTTGGTGGGGGTGAAAAGAGAAGGAAAATCAATAAAATTTGCCGAAAAAGGCTGACAAAAGGGCATTTTCCGTAATTTCACTACACTTCTACCGAAAATAGGCTGAGAAACAAAAAAGGTCATCCGCAGTTTTCTTCCTGTAGTTTTACTAGACTTTTACCCAAAAATAGGTTTCAAAGGTGGAAACAAGTCCGGTGGGGGGATGCATTCCCACTCGTCTCCCACGTGGAACCGTCGCTGTTTGTGGGTGCGGTTGACTGGTTCAACCACACTCTGAAAAACCGAACATTAAGTTTAACATTGAGATAACAAAATCCTTGTCATCGTTCCCATCACTCTCTTAGTCAGTGGCGGCTCCACCGGAGGGGGTGTGCAGGGGGCGTGCCCCCCCCCCCATTGAGTGCCTGGCCTCCCCAGTGGCCCCCTATTGGGACCCTATACTTAATGCTACATACATTAAACAACAAATGGTTGCCCCCCCCATGATTAGAAGTTACCACCCCAACGCCCCCCCCCCCACTTGCCAAATCCTAGAGCCGCCACTGCTCTTAGTTGCAGATAAACATTTTTGTGACGGGGTAGCTAGATCGACCCTCACTATGAAAAATAAAACAGCCTTAAACAGTGTGACAAAATGTGGATGTAACAGCTCTACACAATGAAAATATATCTTCGTAGGCCTATATATGCAGGGACGTAGCTAGGCATGGGCTTGGGGGCTCAAGCCCCCTAAGCCTGAAGCCCCCTAAGCCTGAAGCTAGCTCCCAAATGAATTCAAGACCAAAATGGTGTTGCGGGCTCAAAAGGAAGGGAGGGGAGTGAATCTTGGACTTCAGCCCCCCCCCACGGCCCCACCTAAAATCCTGACTACATATGTGGGCATACGGACTCCCGCTGCTCACTTTAAAAATTGGGAGTTGCACTGGAAATAATGAAACCTTAAGCTTGACAGAAAACGAATTTGTCTTTAGAAAGACATTTAATAATTATATTAGAAGTCTAGAGCTTCATAAATTTGCTGAACCTTTATGGTATTGAATGCCGTGGAAATTTAAGTATTTGGTCATTTAACTATTTACAAATTTCTTACGACCAGTCACTGAATTCATACTAAGTAGTCGAAAGGTACTAAGTACAGTTAAAAGCAGATATGGCCATATGACCATTTTTAGAACCCAACCCATCAAATCTCCAACCCAATCCATCCCATTCCAATACATAACTCTTTCTTAAACCATTACTTCTTTTCTGACTTTACCCAACCCACCATAAATATGGAAAAGTCTGACCCAACCCATGGCCATGTCTGGGGAAGGGCATAGACAGCTGAGGGGTTATCTTGTTGGCCATGATGCCACCTAATACATGACACCAAATGCAGTGTCTTTTTGTGCATGGCATACCTAACCACAGTGGCGGCTCTAGGATTTGGCAAGTGGGGAGCCGTTGGGGTGGCAACTTCTAATCATGGGGTCAACCATTTGTTGCTTAATGTATGTAGCATTAAATATAGGGTCCCAACAAAGGGGCCACTGAGGGGCAGGCACTCAATAGGGGGCACGGGCCCCATGCCCCCGTTGGAGCCGCCACTGCCTAATCAGCCACAATAACGATTATCTTGAATAAAAAAATTAAAGATTTTCAGATTTATAAAGTAAGTTATTTTGGCCCATTTCTACTTCACTGCCATAGTCGCAACAACTCCATCGATCTAGTATTTTATTGTGTTCACTCTATGCAGTGAAAGCGGAAGTTGGTCGTCGACTGGACATGAATCTTTCGTATTCCTTTTCCTTTTGCCGTTCTTTCACAACCTTTGTCGTCAGTTCCAGGGGTTCCTCCGTGGATCCTGGATCCGGTAGGGACACGCTGCGTTCCAGTCCCTTCCAGGGCGGCACCGTGTGGACGACGCCGTTGCTTGCCACCGAAGCGGCCGCCGCCTCGACCGACCGCGGACTCGTCGACGTAGAGTCCACGCTGGCGACGGCGGAACCCGGCAGGACTCCAACCACCACCACGGCAGCTGCGCGGTCGTCACCGTGTCCGACCGCCTTGAGACGGTGTTTGCCCTGAGTCGGAGTCTTTGGGCTGCTGAACAACGATAGTTTCGACGACGAACAGTCGAGGATCGGAGCCGAGACGGGCGATTTCCGCGTCCCGGAAGAACCCCCTCCTCCACCGCCGGCGGTCGCGCCACGCGATCCTGGACTCTCCAGCGTCCGGTAGATCGTCATCCCGTTGCACATCAGCTTCAGCCTCTTGGTGGTCGTCGGCGGACTGTCGTTGCCGACGCTCGACGACGGCGGGCTCTGCGTCGGCGAGACCTTGCACCGCGGCAGGCTGATGACGAGCTTGGTCGGCGGCGGCGGCGGCGGCGGCGGCGGCGGGGAATGCGTCGCCGGTTGCGCCTGGCTGCCCGAGCGCTCCTGCGGCGTCGTCGTCGTCGTCGCTGGGCTGCAGCAGTGCAGCGGCGGTGACTCGACCGTCGACGACGATTTCTTGCGTGCTGAAGACGTGCACTCGGTCGACGGTCTGCCCTGACTGCATCTTTCAAGGTCGATGACCAGCGTCCTTCTTCTGACCGGACTGCTCTCATTGACAGATCGATGTTGTTGATGATGATGGTGGTGGGATCCAGCCTTCTTCTCGTCGTTCTTCGACGGTCCGGATCGCGGGGGCGGTGGCGACCCGGTTGCGGGACACGGAGAGGTTCCGCTGTCCGCTTCCGCTCTCGTGTACGTCATTTCGTCCAGAACGCACAGTTTTTCCGATCTTCTTCTCGGACTATTATTTGGCGTCGCGTCGAGCTGTTCAGGATGTTGTCTTTTCAGAGACTGTGCCTTTCTGCATGTAGTTTGCGAAGCGTCCGCTAGGTTCGCTCCTCCTCCTTCGACAGCCTCTGATGACCTCGAGGTCAACGGAAGCTTCACGTCGACGCGCAATGAATTCTTGATCTGAGTTCTTTGCTCCGAAGAAGAAGAAGAAGAATCTTTCGCTTCCTCTTTCGTCACTGAGTTTGCGCAGAGTGACGTCACGGTCGTCTTTGAGGTTTTCTTCGAATGCTCAACATTTTTCGGAATTTCTTGGCTGTGATAAAAACCCCCTTTGTCCTGTGAACTACTTTGGTTGGACTTTGACCCCGCGGTCGACTTCCTCTCGGGCTTTTTGCTCGCCTGACTGCAGCTGGCGGTGTAGACGGGGACCTTAATGATGCTTCGGAAGGGGACGTTGCCCGCCGTGCAATGCACCGCCGGCTTGAGCCCCTTCTGCTCGGCGGCTGATCCGGACGCGACGGGGTCCTCCAACAAATGGGGCTGCTTGTCCTCATCATGAGTACAGATGGGGCGGGTGAAACTGGGGTACGCTGTGTACTGGGGACCCCGATAGGACCCGGCGCACGTCGATTGTCTGTTGTGCTGTATTCCTGCTGCGTTCCCCGCTGGAACTTCGGTTTTGGGCGATTTGGTTTCGCTTGCGGTTGCCATCTGGTACGGTTTGAAAAGGCCTACTTTATTGGTGGACGTAGACAGCGTGTCGACGGTGTTTGGCGTGGTGATGGGGGGCGGGTGCGCCGTCGAAGCGGCCCTTTTCGCGACGTTCGGCAGGACCGATTGCACTGGTTTCTGCTTCGGTGCCGATTTCTGAGGGTCGGTTTTCGGGGTGGCGCTCGGCGTTGTTGAAGGTTTTGCGGCTACATCGAGGGGCGGTTTAACAGTATTAATCAGAACCGATTTGCTGCTAAGAATTGGCTGTCGGGTTGAATTGGCGCTACAAAACGAATGCCCAGACGACGTCGCCATAGCGTTTCCATGACTACCGGCGTTGCATGACAACGAAGCACTACGAAAGAGACTAGCACTGGTGTTCGTATCCTGATCACGTGATGGATCTTTGTCAGGAGTCGTGTCGCTTGGTACGTGACAATGTTCCGCGTGGTTACTGGAGATTATTTGTTTATGGCCGTAAGTACCATCGCCTGACAAATCAGCACCGAGGGACTTGGTACGGCTTCGTTCTTTTGATGTTGTATCTTCAACGGTTGTTCCAGTACTGGTGAGGCCAGTACCTGCAGCGTCGGTGTACTTGGGAGGAGAACAGATCAACAGGGCAGTACCTTCGGAGTTTGGGGCGGTCGGGTGAGTTGGAACCGGTGCGGTTCCCTCCTTGCCGGCGTCCATGGGAACGGTTTCGCTGCCGGAGATGGGACCGAATGCGGCGGCGGCGGCGGCGGCGGTCACCGTATCCGGGTTTCCGGGTGTCGGATTGGACGCTATCAGGATCTTGTCGGAGCGTATCCGGCACTGAACGGACACGTTCTGCGGGAGGTTGAGGATCAGGTTGCTGCCCTTGTCGCCGATGCATATCGGGACGCACAGCGTGGTCGACGTGCAGGGCGTCACGGCGGCGGCGGCGGCGGCGGTCGAGCTGAAGGTGTGCGCCGAGACGGAGATGCGCTGTTGACCGGAGGAGGTGTGCGCCGACGCGACGGCGGCGGCCACCACCGTCGCCGCCGGAGATGCGGACGGGTGTTGTTGGGTCTCTGCGTTGGCGTCCTCGGCGTTCTTCTTGTTCCTGGTCTTGACGACGAGACTTGGCACCTTCTTGGATGAGCGCGGTTTTGCTTTCCTGCTGACGAGTTTGACGCTAGTCTGGGTCTCCACCGACGTCTTGACGGTACCGCAATCGCTGCTGTCGTCGGCCGAAACCCGAGAGGATGATGTACTAGACGAGACAACGTTGTCGCTGTTGTTCCTACTGTTGTTGTTGTTGTTGTTGTTGCTGTTGTTGTTGTCGGTTGTTCCCACGATCATGCTGTTGATGACTGCAAACAGGTTTCGGTCGACAGCACCGCCGCCGCCGGCGGAATTTCCGACTTTTTCATCTTCTTTTTCGGCGGCAGCGGAGAACTGGCGGAGTCGATGACGTCGACCGCTTCGACGTCCGATGACGTCGTCATGTCGGAGCTGTCTGACGTCAGCGTCGACTGCGTGACGACGTCGGAACGATTCGGCGAAAGTGCCGAGTCAGCAGAATTCTTGCACTCGGTGGCAACACGCTTATTCGTCGCCGAAGTGCCGCCGACATCAGGAGCGATTGCACTGAATGCTCTTTTGGCATTGACCTCCTTGACCTTGACCTCTTGATCCCCCTCTACCACGTCACCCGCAGAACCAGAGTCCGTCTGGACCGGATAGCTATCCAAAGTATCCTCCTCCAGCAAGATCACATCCTCCTCTTCTTCCTCCTCCTCCTCCGGCTCCTCGCACGCAATGTCATTCGCCTTGGTCGCGCATTTCGTCATCCATAAGGAGTGACAGGATCTTTCTTGCTGTGTCACTCCTTTTTTCTCCTTCGATAAGGATTTAGTGGAAGGAAAAACATTCCGTAGCGCCAACCTTTTCGTCGAGAGGCATCTGCCCGGGGGTGGTTTGACTCTGGACGACTTCGACAGCTTTACCTTGGCAGTACCGGAAACCGGACTGAAGTATTTTCTTCGCTTCTGGTCGGTTCGGATTACGGGTTTTGAATCCGGTGTTTGGATGGTATCCGGTTTGTTCCGTTCCGGATTCGCTTCTTTTGGATTATGAGATCCTTTGGCGTGTACGCAATAAAAAAAGTGAAGAGGTTTCACCTGGAATATTATAAAAAGTGCCAATTAATATTGTGACAATTATGAACACTAAACATCAGGATTTAAAATATCCTGACAAGCCAAAAAGGCTGTCAGCTATTATTATATTATATTACGCTTCAATATTATTGAAACATACAGGTACATGAGCGCGTACACTATATAATAATAAAAAATGTTGGTCGTCAAGGAGGGGTTTAACCCCAAAACTCCCTGAACTACACACTGCAAACAGATAAGGGGGTTTTGGGATCAAAACCCCCTTGGCTACTCCACTGGTAGTAGTAGTAGTAGTATAGCAGCAGCAGTATAGTAGTAGTAGTAGTAGCAGTAGCAGCAGCAGCAGCAGCAGCAGTAGTAGCAGCAGCAGCAGCAGCAGCAGTGGCAGCAGCAGCAGCAGCAGCAGCAGCAGCAGCAGCAGCAGCAGCAGCAGCAGCAGCAGCAGTAGTAGCAGCAGCAGCAGTAGTAGCAGTAGTAGCAGCAGCAGCAGCAGCAGTAGTAGTAGTAGTAGTAGCAGCAGTAGCAGTAGTAGTAGTAGTAGTAGCAGTAGTAGTAGTAGTAGTAGTAGCAGCAGTAGTAGTAGTAGTAGTAGTAGTAGTAGTAGTAGTAGTAGTAGTAGTAGTAGTAGTAGTAGTGTGATAAACTAAAACGTAAAGTAAATACGTCGACCATATTCTATAGCGTTGCTCGGCACTGGAACAGCTTCAAAATAATTGCTAACATATTGCTAGGGAGATCATTTCTAGCGAATACAGTCTTGAGCATTTCAAAAATCTAATTCTGGAATTGGATTGTATGAAAACTGTAACCTATAAGTCTACGGATTGATTTATACTAACGCTTGTCCATGCAGTTATGTAGGCGACGTCCGCCATGGTGTATCCATCGCACAGGCTTCCGTCTCTACTGGAATGGTACAACTCCAGCTGGAAAGGATATTTATTTTTTTAAATTATCAAACATTTATATAATGAACAGTAGCCACAACACAAATGAAAGTGTCAAATATCAAATAAGTAATCAAAAGGAGTCATACATATAATATATATACAATTATACATATTACTTATAGACCATATGTATATAGTACATATATATAGTACATATATAGTACATATACTATATATATATATATATATATATATATATATATATATATATATATATATATATATGAGAGAGAGAGAGAGATATATATATATAAATGAGAGAGATAGACAGATAAATAGACACAGACAGATAAATAGACACAGACAGACAGAGACGGAGAGGCAGAGAGCGAGAGAGACAGAGAGTGAGAGGGAGAGAGACTGAGAGATACGAGAGAGATAGACAGACAGACAGACAGACAGACAGACAGACAGATGGCTGGTTTGGAATTTTGCAAATCATTTCTGGAAGCCATTTAGGCCTACTAGCAACTTGTGCGATCATTCCTTCTATATTAATTAACTAATTCATTCATTCATTCATTCATTCCATTCATTCGAATGCATATAGTAGAGAGCAAACTTACTGGAAGGTCGGTACCAAGTTCAAGTTTCGATCGGATGAGTTTCTTCAAGTGGGCCACTGTTAGAGAGGCTGGGCAGAGAAGATAACTGCAGTCAGTCAGATCCTGCAAAAAGAAAAGTCTATATATGGCATACGCAGGTAATATCAATTCAAAACAAATGATCAGTTACTCTATATATATATATATATATATATATATATATATATATATATATATATATATATATATATATCAACCATTAGCTTGGCAACCATTAACTATCAGCAGAACAAGTTACTGCTTATAAAACCATGCACATCATTAACATTATAGACTCAATCAGACATGCGAGTGTTTATTCTAGACTCTGGGCTCCTGGGGGAACTGAAAAAGCCGGGGGGGAAGTCAGCTAGGGGGCCGCTGTTAGTTGATGTAGTATGCCAAAATTTCAGGGGAATTTGAAATTTCCGGGGGAAAAAGGGCAATTTTCTTCCGGAAACGGCCTAGATTAAACCCTGGACATGTGTCCATATTTAAACACCCAACCCAACTCAACCGAACCCATCATGATTAATTGATTGTAGGCGATACGATTCTTATTCGCATATATTAAAAATTTTCCAGTTAAGATCGATAGAGAGAGGCCATACATAAATGACGTCACGCGATTTTGGCAGTCCCTCCCCCCTTTCGTCACACGTCATCACAAAAGTAAGGCCTCTCAAATGCGTGACGTCATTTATGGATGACCCCCGTATAAAAAAATCGACAGAAAAATCGCGAATTGTTTTTCGGTTTTGCTCTTAGGGTTAGAATTAGTTATGAATAGGGTCGGATCATGGTTTGAGTCTGGGTTAGATGAGAGCTGGCCTTGTAGAATTTGTTGTATAGGAAACAGCGACTTGCGCTGTCAAGGACAATGCATATATCTGTAGTACAGCTAGGATAGTAAGAATTCTTATAGTAATCTACAGAGGCAATTGATTAATTTTACTTAGACAGGCCATTCAATTTTAAAGCATAGCATCGTATTCTAATCAGTAGCGTGCAGGGGGTCGGTGGGACGGTGGCCCAGGGCGCCGACCCCAAATTGGGGGGCGCCAAAATTGACTCTGCGACCTTTTTTGCTCGTCAAACATTTTTGTTATCAACTTGGCCCCAGGGGCGCCCATCATAGGGGCGCCAGCATTGACTCGGCGACCTTTTTTATCGACTTGACCCCGGGGGGCCCACCCCTCTCTGCACGCCACTGATCCTAATCCAGGTGAGAGAATCTGAAAGCTGTACCTGTTTCATCGTTTCGCAGCTAGTCTTTCCAGTATCAATTGAACACAAATCTTTGAAACTGCAACAACAAATGATACGTCTTTGTATTAAGCATACATATCTTATATCTCAAAAGTTCTCACAACACACAGTATACGTACTGCAGGTATATGGATTAATAAATGGACCAATTTACAGATGGATAGATAGTTACATGTAGATGGATAGATAGTTACATGTAGATGGATAGATATCTTGATAGATCGATAGATGGACAAACAGACAGACGGACAACAGAACAGACGGAATGACAGACGGACAGATATAGACAGACAGACAGATAGATAAACAACATCTGGTGCATGAGAATGGAGAATGGCGCATGTCTATATATATATATATATATATATATATATATATATATATATATATATATATATATATATATATATATATATAGTATATAGTATATGTATAAAGTATATAAATATAGTATAAAAATATTGTAGTATAAAATATATTATAATAGTATAAAATAAAATATAAAGGTACAAAATATAGTATATAAACGAATAGTAGGCCTATATATATATATATATATATATATATATATATATATATATATATAATCATCTCAATCGTCTACATGGTTTCGTAATACCTATTCGCAGAAGATGTTGATTGTTTTGACGGCGAATATTGAAGGCAGACGCTGAACGGTTCGTCGCTGGTGTAGATCCTGCCTCCGGTTGTCATATCACAGATGTCTTTCAACAGCCTCGCCATGGCGGATGAGGCAGGCTTCTTTCCGTCTGCAAAAATCAACAAACTCGTTGGCGTTCGGTGTTTCGCTGGAATGCGGGCCGGGCGGTGCAGGGGGGCGGAAAGATGGAGAGAGAGAGGAGAGAGAGAGAGGGAAAAAGAACTAAAACAAGATCCGATCGAAAATCGACACAAAGACTTTGCAGAAACGAAGAAACTTGACCAATACATGGTATCTACAGTGTATGTTCTGGAGTAAGTATTTCAAAGAGTTGAAAGAGGAATGTCTTAGCTGGAACTCTCATCTGAGTAGATATATAGATATCTATTTCCAACCTTTACGTATCGTTTCAAAAACATGGAATTCTCGTCTTCCATGGCTGTCAGATCTTCCAAAGTATGCAGTACTTCCAGATCTAGGCTTAAACCCATCTGTTTTAATTTAGCATATCCTCCATAGCTCTGCCTCCCTGTTTCCCACTGAACGACCTCTGCATGGAACGAACTGCATGGTCTTTTGCGGACGATCTGGAGAACCATCGATTGATACCCTCGGGTATTAGAAATTGTGCTATAGAACTGAATAATTATTATTTATGATATCTTGATACCGTGCTTAACCTCCATTGTGATATCATCTCATGAAATGATATCGCATGCAGGGAATATTTCAGTCTGTCAAAAAGCAATTGTTTAAAACACATGAAACATCCTATACATACTAAACCATTAAAGATCCAATTATTATTATTATTATTATTATTATTATTATTATTATTATTATTATTATTATTATTATTATTATTAGTTTCTGCTGCTGTTGTGGTGGTGGTGGTGCAGTGTGGTGGTGGTGGTGGTGCAGTGGTGAAATTTATAAAGGCAAGAATAAATAAGCGAGTGTTGTCTTTTCTAGATCTTAAAGTATTTTGACAACCTGCATCAATCCTTATGCATGGAATGGAAAAGGCAAGTCAAAATTGTGATTGGGATACAAAGTTCCCCTAACCGAATTCGTAGATCGACCCCTGAGTTCAACCCCTTGCTACTAAAGGGCTAAAGGGCCTACTAGCGACACGGCAATTCTAAAATTTTATGGTGAAAGTAGCCACTTTTCGAACCCAAACATCAAATCTCTAACCCAACCCATGTCGGCAATAGGGTGAGTGGCTCTATGCTCCTATAGATGCATTTTCTGAAATCTACCTCCGACCTTACCTGCATGGGCGTTATTGATGACAGTACATCGTCGCCTGACTTCGTCTGAAAGTTTACAGCAAATTTTTAAAAATAGCTGAATAGATCGATGCAATGCTATTTCGTTTACGTTCTATAGGTATTTCTCCACAGCTTTCCACCTTCATTTCAATGTCCGTTACGATTAGCAGTAACTTTCGTGGTGGCGCTATAGAAGATTAATATAAGTCAGTATGATTTTATCTCCTATATATAAAGCGCATCTCGTCAATACGACTCCTATGCAATGTCGGATTTATATAGCGCATTGGTTCCCAACCTTTTATAGTCCATGCCCACAAAAGCATCAGTAAAATCCTGATGCCCCCGTGACTTATAATACTAATATTCAACAAGTGAACTCATTTTTATGTGACAGAAAATCTTTATTTTATATATATATATATATATATATATATATATATATATATATAGGAACTAGTGGCCTAGAAAATTAATTAATAAGTCAGTCAAAGATTCACTATAAAATCTATATCATTTTCCAATTGCCCTGTTAAACATTTCACATTTTCCAGTTGTCCCCTTAAAAATTCAAATTGCACCCACGTGGGCCACGTGGGGCGTGCGAGAGAGACGCTGGAAACCGGTGGTTTAGCGCCTATTTTATTCTCACTCGTAGGGTCCTGCATGGGTTGTGGCTGATAATACAGTTTCCCCTTGTCTAGAAAGATTTCTTCAATATTCTGCTCTTATTTATTGGCTAATTTTTTTCTGCAGCTTAAATTTTACTAGACACTTTTGAGGAATGGTCAAGTAATCTGTAAACCCCCTCAATTGTCCAAGGTCGTATATAATTATAGCCCGTAAAGGGCCTATAAGCAGTTACATTAACCTGATCAGAAAGCGACTGCCTGGTAACGTCAAGCATTGGCATTTGACAAGTCATGGATATTACGGTCGTTTTATTACAAACAGGGCGCTTGAAAGTCTATTACAGGGTAATGCACCGTTATCGCTTCTTAAGACCCTCTCCAGATTACAGAAGGGGGCTCGTTTTCTGCCCCATCACCCCACCACTAAGCAGATATTAATTGGACGGGGGCATGCATGCCAAAGGGGACCCCAGTTAGCCATGGGGCGTGTTCAGCCCCCGAGTGCCCTTCTGATATCGGGTCGTTTTGCCCGTCATATCTTTCTGGTATCTTTGGTGCTGACATTAATTGAACAGCAATAAAACTGACAAATTGGCTGGCTTATCGATAAAGCTGGTCGGCCCTTGACTGGTTTTAGACTGACCTTTGTAGACCCCGGGCACCAGCTTGTACACGAGCGTCTGCAGTGTAGTGTCTGACCTGAAAATAGGAACTATATATATATATATATATATATATATATATATATATATATATATATATATATATGATATGTACGCTTAAAGAATGCACGAATTTAGGTGTACACATAAGTGTACACACAGGGTCGTGGGCGCCCACAGAAATTTGTCAACGGACAAAACACAATGGTCACGGTTAGGCTGCGTCAACAAAATTTCCCAAGAGGGCAAAACACAATGGTCACGGTTAAAATCTTAGCAAGGTTTTAAAAATTCACTGCGAACATATTGGTATTTGCATTTTTCCAGGAGGCAAGTGCCCCCTTTTACCCTAACGTGAGGGCGCCCATGCACAGGATGAACCATTCAGTATAAAAAGAGATTTTAACAATACTAAACCAAACCAAAGACACAGAACAAGTCATGCAGACCAAATCAGAGCGCACGGAGCCATACATAAAAGACCTGACTAAGACTGACCGACCGACCGACTGACTAACCAATTGACTGACTTAGGCCTATTTATTTATTCATTCTTTCATTCGTTCATTCATAATTAATTAGCCGTAGTTCCATTGACTGGCCGACTGAATGATTGCTTGGTTAGTGAATACTTGATTGATTGAGTTATTGATTAATAAGCTTCTAACCAAAAGAGTTCCTTATGCGGTCAAAAATTAAATACTATACATCGCGCTCCACTTATGCGACATAAACGTATACAGTGCATAGGCTATATGCTGTATATAAAGGTTGCCAGATGTCCGGTTTTTGAACGGAATGTCCGGCATTTTGCCTATTTGTCCGGTGAAAAAATTTGAGGCAAAACCGGACATGCATGTGTCCGGTATTTTCTTGCAAGATACTAAACTACAGTAAACAAGTCACTCCCAACCCAGTTTCCCAAACATTTTAGTGGCGGCGCTACAGGGTGGGCCCGGGGGGCCGTGCCCCCCCCCTATTGAGTGCCTGGCCTCCAGGGGACCCTATACTTAATACTACATACCTAACAACAAATGGTTGGCCCCCCATGATTAGAAGTTGCGACCCCAACGGCCCCCCACTTACCAAATCCTGGAGCCGCCACTGCCGCGGCTCGCTTAAGAGATTTTGTAACGTCCCGCGAACCAAATCATGGCATATAATATCAACAATTGTATTAGGCCATCTGACGAACGCTAGTTGTAAAGAATTTTCTGAGTTTTTAATAAATAGCAAAACAAAAGCTCTGATACGATTCGAATGAAAATATGGCAAATATATTAAACAGAATTATTCATATTTTGTCAAATAAGACAAAAGGAAAGAAATGAATATTGAAATTGTTTGAAAATTATTTTTTTAATTTTTAACAGAAACATACCTCTTTTACGCGTCTGAAAAATCCTATGAGTATTGCAAAATCGCTTAACAGCCAGGTTGCTAATAAATAATTGGGAATTCCCTATTGTTAGTGGAGTTTCAAAGCAAAATGGTCGGAATACGCTTTCATTGCATATTTTTATTGACAAAAGGAAAGAAATAAGATTAATTTTTTAAAAGTATATATATATATATATATATATATATATATATATATATATATATATATATATATAGACCTCTATATATATATAGACCTCTATATATATATAGACCTATATATATATATAGACCTCTATATATATATATATATATATATATATATATATATATATATATATATATATATACTAGAAAGATGCTCGCTTCGCTCATGCTCGCTTCGCTCGCAGTGCAGGATAATACTAACCCAATACCTATACCTAATACCCAATCATTGAATTCATGCTGAGCAACATTTCAATGATCGCCACCTAGCCAAGCTCTGCGCCACGTAATAATTAGGCCTATGTACGTTAAAATCACGCAACTGTGGCCATTTGTGACGCTGTACACGTATTTTTTTGTGTACGTTAAAATGTACGTTAAATTGCGCAACTACCTCAGGCTGCGAACAATTGTTACCAATAGCAACGTCGTCGCACGCCCAGCCCTCTGACGCTGCAATGACTCGACTAAACCGGTTCTACGAACAATTGTTACCAATAGCAACGTCGTCTTCGAACATCGTCCACCAACGCATCGCGACGTAAGGACTAAACGGTCTAAACCGTCTACCAATAGTCAACCAATCAGAACGCTTGAAGGTAACAGACATACAGAATAACGATTTTAATATTATAGATATATATATATGTGAAGTATGACATATTATATATACTGATATAGGGATAGATAAACAGACAGACAGACACAGGCATAGAGAGAGAGAGAGAGAGAGAGAGAGAGAGAGAGAGAGATTTTCCATGCTGACTAACTTATTCAGTCATTCATTCATCCATGCGTGACATACAGTGTAGGTCAACTAAACAACGAAGCAATCAAAATCACGCCAAACAAATCAAATAACGCCATTATATATACATATATACACATATATGCACAGTAGCGGCTCCAGGATTTGGCAAGTGGGGGGGGGGCGTTGGGGTGGCAACTTCCAATTGTGGGGGAGGGCAACCATTTGTTGTTAGGTATGTAGTATTAAGTATAGGGTTCCAACAGAGGGGCCACTAGGGGGCCAGGCACTCAATAGGGGCACGGGCCCCCCCCCCCGGGGCCCCCTGTGGAGCCGCCACTGCACACACACGCACATAAATATATATATACAATTTACTGATATCGGGGGGAGTGAGAGTGATTTTTCATGTCAATACCTGATTCCCAGCAAAGGATTCGTCTGATGAAGAGGTACGTCGCACACGGGACACGTTTCGCTCGACTCCAGATAACGAATGATACAGCTGCGACAGACTGAATGCATGACAAAGACATGACATCACTCACGCATTCACCGAACGCGTATTCACATTCATAGCTCTTAAGCAGAATGAATAGGCAATATCACTACCACCACCACCACCACCACCACCACCACAATCGTCGTCGTCGTCAAAAACATTGCTCAACTATATATATATATATATATATATATATATATATATATATATATATATATATATAGAGAGAGAGAGAGAGAGAGAGAGAGAGAGAGAGAGAGAGAGAGAGAGACAGACAGACAGACAGACAGACAGACAGACAGACAGACAGACTCGGCTTTCTAATCATGTAAAGATCTGTCCGTTAATCCTCCTATACCAGATATACCTGACGGAGAGATCCTCTCATTAATCCTGTAAAGGGATATATCTGGCTGAAAATGTGACTGATAATCTTCTGACGGGATATCTGGCTGAAGACATCCATATCGATATCAGAGGGGGGCAACGGGGACATTTGGCCCCGGCCTCCAATTCTTGAGGTCTCTTTTTTAAAGTTAATGTCTAACTGAGATATGTTAAATGCCTTTTCACGTTACAATATTGAATTTTCGAGTAATTTGTAAATTGTAACTCATTTAATAAATCATATAAGTTTATATATATACGGAATTCAGTGCAGCAATATGTGCTGCCCATGTCTAAATTGTCAGTCACATAAACTTCAACTTGTAACCTAACTATTTGTTGAATAAAATAAAACTATTATGGCCACGAATGGCAAAAAATGTTCAAATAGAACAATTAACATTCAAAACTTCAGATTATGCGAATTGAGTAGTATTGTAATTTGTAACAATAAAACTAATGCATCACCAAATGTAGTAAAATAATGATGCTGGTGATGCTGATGCTGCTGCTGACGATGATGATGACGATGAAGATGACGATGACAATATAATTGGAGTGACTGAAGTTGTAGCTTTTGAAGGCTCTAACTCTAAGATTGCACAACTGCACATTTTTGTCTATTGTCTAACGGACAAAAATATTCTGGTGTCTTAGCCTCTTAGGCAAGCGAATAAACATAGGCGCTATAAAAGTATTGGAAAATTAAAATTAAGATAGCGATTTCCGCTTTATGGAACGTTCTTTGCAGAATTTTCGAAGTCAGACGACAAAATAAAAATTACATTAACCTGTGTTCCAATATTACGAGATAATCATGATGTCAACACCATCTTAGTTGTCATCGTCGTCATCATCATCATCATCATCTTCTTCTTCTCCTTCATCATCATCATCCATTAACACCCTTGACGTGTGTTGCCATGAAGCACCGGATGGACTTTTGCGTTCGCCGGATATCAGTAGTTTACAGATGAAAGAGTCGCTCATTGGACAGCACAACCACAAAATCCACTGTATACTCAAATTCTCCCAAATACAGATTATCCGCGAGCAATATTACAGAAAGAGGAAAGCTGGAGATAGAAAGACAAAACATATATATATATATATATATATATATATATATATATATATATATATATATATATAGAGAGAGAGAGAGAGAGAGAGAGAGAGAGAGAGAGAGACAGACAGACAGACAGACAGACAGACAGACAGACAGACAGACAGAGACAGACCAGACAGGCAGACAGACAGACAAACAAACAGACAAACAGACAAACAAATAGAGAGAGAAATAGAAAGAGGGACATGCAGACAGGGACAGAAATATAGAGAAGACAGACAGGCAGAGACAGACATACAAAGACAGAAATAGACAAATATAGAAAGATAGACACATACACAGGCAAAGAGATATAGAGACCGATAGAGACAGACAAACTGACAAAGTCCGACCGAGATAAAGAGACAGACATATACCGAGATATTCACCCACGGACGGAGATATATATACCCAGAGGAGAGAGAGAGAGAGAGAGAGAGAGAGAGAGAGAGAGAGAGAGAGAGAGAGAGAGAGAGAGAGAGAGAGAGGCAAGCGGAGAGACGACCAGCCAACCAGCCAGCGAGGCAGGGGCCTTGAGGCCATCTATTCCAGAAATGACTCCGTCAGGAACCGCTCGGTGACAAAGGCCGAACAAAGGAATCGCCAGAGAAGACGAATGGAGAAGAGACGAGGCGCATGTACATGTATATACCGAGAAGACGTCAGGCGGCAAGGCGCGTCTCCAAATGGCACACGCACCGAAATCCATCACGGAAAAGGGGAAGGACAAGCACGCATAGGCACACAAGCACACATACGCACGCTGCCGAGCACACGCACCACAGAGACTATAACCGCCGTCGGGCTGACGAAGAACAAACGCAGATAATGAGCGATAATGAAAGACGATCCCATATCGTCTAATACCGTAATGAAAATATAGATCGTGGGTGACCGACCCCGTATAGACCACGTCACTTGGCTGGCTGGCTGGCTGGCTGGCTGGTGGCCAGCCAATTTGCTAACGGAAAGGTATCACCGACGTCTGTCAAAGAACCCTGCGGTGGAATGCTGGACAAATATACGGAATGAAATGTAATACAAAAAGAATTAATACGATTACGATTTGACCGCGCTTGTATTTGGTGGTACTTATAAGAAGGGCCAATCAGCGTGGGGCCAGTCACAGTGGGGCCAATAAGAGAGAGCCAGCTGGTCATTTGACCCGAGTCTCCAATTTTTGAAGCCTATGTTTTTTAAGTTAATGTCTATCTGAGATGTGTTAAATGTCCTCTTTACGTTACAATATTGAATTTTCGTGTAATTTGTAAATTTTTATAGTGACTTTTGAATTTTATATATATATATATATATATATATATATATATATATATATATATATATATTCACTGTACATGCATATTATGTTGTGTTATTGCAATTAAAACCACAGAATTCCAGGTATTGGATTAACCTTCCGAATTCTGACCTCGTGACACGGTCCAAGCTTGGCCTACCCAGAATTTTCATAGCCTCTGCTTGGCCCACCTAAACTAGACTTCCTAGAACCGCCCCTGGGTAGACTCCGCTTGTAAGATGACAAAATTAATGGACGTTGGTATCGAGTATAATCGGCTCGATTGCTCCGACGCACCTCCTAACCAGAGATCGGTCGGCTATACTCTCTATATGCGGTCAGCTTCGGCTGCTCCCCCCCCCCAAGACCTGAGCATCCGGATAATACAGACTGGCTGTGAGCAGTGCTGCCATCTAGGGACCGACAGCTGTAGTAGTCAGCCTCTCCAGACGAAGATAGGCTAAGTAATTATTATACGGCACGCAGTCTTTATCGGCACAGTGGGACTTCATTGCATTGCAATGTACTTAGCGTGTCTGTAAAATTTAGTATAAAGTAAGTAAGTAAAGTAAAGTAAAATCTCGTGGATTTCTATAGCGCCTTGGAAAGCAGCACAACAGTAGCTGCTTATTCTTAGGCGCTCAGCCTCTCTTAAAATAGCTATAGGAAAGGTGTGGGATCAGCCAGGCAATAGTCAATATCCGAAGGGCAGTGAGGCTAGGTTGTTACAGCTATGGCGGAAATGATTTAAGAAACAGGAAGGATTTAAGCTTAGACCTGAAGACTTGAGGAGATAGTGCAGGAATTATAGGAAATGAGGAATCAGATTTTATTGTTTTAAAGTGTCCAAGTGTGCGAAGGGAAGCTGGGATCGAGTTCCAGAGTTCAGGTGCAGCGTATGAGAAGGCACGATTGCAAATTTTCAGGGATGATTGATTTAGCGGGCGTGACAGAGTGAGATGAGATGACGAACGTGTGGGTCGAGGAGGCTGAGGGGCTAATAGTGACCTAAGGTAGACAGGTTTTGATGACTGAAGTGAGCTATGTGTAAGTGTTATTATCTTATATTGGATACGTTCAGTTATTTTAAGCCAATGTAATGATTTTAGTATGGGGGAAATATGGGAGAATTTAGGTAACTTAGTAACAGCACGAGCAAGTGCATTTTGTATTGATTGCAATTTGTTGATAGAGGCTTTGGGAAGGTTATAGTAGAGGAGTTACAATAATCTAATTTGGAGTGGACTATTGAAGTGGCAATTGTGGAGGCAGTTTTAGTATCTAGGCAAGGACGTAGGCGGCGAAGGTCACGAATATGAACATAGCAGGCTTTTGATAATTGGGAAATTTGTGATTCGAAGTTTAGAAAAGAATCAAATTTGAATCCTAGATTTCTAGCAGTTGGAACAGGGATTATTGTGGTGTCAGAAGCCAAAACTAGTTTAGGATTGTCAATTTTTTTGAGTTGTTGGGGTAGTCCAATTAAAAGAAACTCTGTCTTAGAAGGGTTAAGAGCGAGGAGATTAGATGACATCCAAGCAGAGATTGATGAGAATGCAGATTCAAGCTCAATAATAGAAGCATTGAATGAAAGAGGTGAGAAGGAAAGGAATAGCTGAGTGTCATCAGCATAGAGTTGGTGATTTAAATTGAGGGAATTGATTAAAGATGAGAGTGGTGTGGTGTAAAGGCTGAACAGTACAGGTTAGTATACGTTATATGTAACTTATATCCGAGGTACGATATATAATATCCAATTATCATCCGACCACAAAGAACATGGTTAGACGACATAAAAAGCTGGACTGGCATAGAAAATTATGGGGAAATGAAAAGATAGGCTGAGGATCGATACAGGTGGAGACAAATCATGACTGCCAACCTTCGAATCGAATATGGCACACCATGATGACGACATCCAATACAGTAGCGCATCATACGCGGTACCGTATGATGCGATACGCTGTAACCGAGAATACCCATGGGCGTCCACAGAAATTTTCCCCAGGGGGGGGGGTTCAAATCAGGCTCTTGTGACGAAAGGAATGAAAAATGTCCAGGGGTTGCAAGTTCATCGGATTCTTATAATTATAAATTCATACGTTAACTTAGTAGGTCTACTATAGGTTACTTTTTTAGTCATTTTACTTTTTCCATTACCTCACAATTGCACCTTTGCAACCCTCCCCTCCGAACGTCCATGAAGATACGCTATTACCAATGTTCTCTCTAGGATGTGCGCCGTGTGCGCGTGTGCGCGCACAGAGATCGCAAAGCATGCAAGCGCACAGAGGAAAACGTGGAGCGCACAAATTTTTGAAAAGTTTTCCATTGCTTTCATATCATACATGCTACTTACTGATAAAGAGTAACGCCTTGTTGTGAACTTGTAATGGCTCCATACAATTACTAACTTCTGGTCTAGACTATGCATGGGCAGGGCCACCTTAACCATTAGGCAGTTTAGGCACTGCCTAGGGGCGAAAAATTTTGTAGGGGCGAAATAAAACGGGGATGGACATTTTTATGAGCGAATAGCGTTATTTTTTGCTTGTCAGGCTATTTCGTAGAGCTGATAACCTTTTTTTGCTTGTCAGACTTTTTCCGTATGTGATGTCAATGGGCGCAAATTTCGGAAAATGAAAATTTGCCTAGGGCGCCCAAAATTCTAAAGATGGTCCTGTGCATGGGCTGGGCAAAAGGTCTTCTATTTAATGATTTGTGCAAAGCACGCGGTTGCAAATATCGATAAAATTAAAAGAACAGAAAACCAGCGATATAAATATGTTATAATAAAGACTCGAAATAGTTGTAATGTAATGTAATGTAATGTAACAAGATATTTGTATAGCGCCTCTTCTGAAAAATCACTCAGAAGCGCTTCCACAGCAAATTACTGTATATTAACAAAGAGATAAGTTTTAAGTCGTTTCAAAAAGAGGGCCATAGAATTAGGAGTTGCTAAGCCACGCATACTGGCGTCAAGAGCATTCCAAAGGATAGGGCCAACTGATTCAAAACCTCGCTTCAGGAACATGGAAGTTCGTGCTTGGGGCACACTGAGAAGACCATTGGTTGTGGACCGAAGACATGGCCGACCAGGGATAGAGCTAAGAGGATGGAGTAGCTCTGAAAGGTAAGATGGAGTGGCACCATAAAGACAGAGTGCAACCACTCTCAACATACGAAACTCAACTCGAGCAGGATAAGGCAGCCAGTGTAAAATAGACGTCATATAATCACTAATGTGATCACGTCTTGTGACACCAGCAATCACCCTGGCTGCTGAACGAAGAACCATCTGGAGTTTATCAAGTCGCACCGATGGAAGACCAGCAAAAAGTGAACCACAGTAGTCAAGCCTTGAGCAAATAAATGCATGAATCAAAGTAGAAGCAGATGGCATGTCTAGTGTACGTCGAATCACTCTAAGCTGGCGGAGATGATAGAAGCAACTGCGACAAAGTGAGTTAATATGATCCATAAAGGTTAACTCAGAGTCAAGAATTATACCAAGATCACGGACAGAGGAGGAGAAAGAGAGGCCGGGAAGGCAGCCTGCACAGACATATGATCAATTTTTAAGAGCTGACCTCGAGTACCAAACCAGATGAGCTGAGTTTTAGCTGGATTAAGTAAAAGACGATTTGAGTGCATCCATGAATGAAGTAAGTCAGAGGCTTCAACAAATTCACGAGTGATCTGCAGCGCATTAGTGGGGCTGGAATGTGAATAGGCCTGAATATCATCAGCGTACATATGTGTTTTAAAATTATATGGTGCAAACAAGCGTGCAACATCAGCAGTATAAAGTATATACAGAAGCGGCCCAAGAACCGAACCCTGAGGGACTCCACAAGTGACTGGCACTTCACGGGAGTAGGAAGAACCAAGTGATGCAATCATGCGGCGTTCAGAGAGATAGGATTTTAACCAGGCCAGAGGAAGACCAGAGACACCAAATGAGACAGAGAGGCGCTGTAGAAGAATATCATGGTCAACAGTGTCGAAAGCAGCACTGACATCAAATAGGGCAAGAAGAGTGACTTCTGACCGATCGATGGCCCTATAGAGATCTGAGAGAAGATGCAAGAGAAGCGTTTCAGTGGAGTGTGAGGCACGGAAACCAGACTGGTATTTCGGCAGCAAATCATTAGCCTCAAGATATGGAAGCAGCTGAAGAGTGACAACCTTCTCAAGGACCTTAGATAAGAAACTGAGGTTTGAGATAGGGCATAACTTGACATTTCAGACTCATCAAGGCCAGTTTGCTTAAGCCTAGGCTTAACTATTGCCAGTTTCTGCGATGCAGGTAGGCAGCCTTCTTTAAGAGACCTATTGCAGAGTAACGTTAAAAAAGGCAAGAAACAGTCAATATAGTCATGCACAATAAAAGTCGGAATCGGATCGAGTTCACAGGTTTTCGTTAGTTGACGTTAACGTACAAGAAAAAGTGGGAAGAACCGACCCCTGTCCCTATGGTAGCATCTAAAAATCGGGAACTTGAGACTAGAGGCCTGATAGAAGTTTACGCCTATGTTTGAAATGAGAACGACTTCTTTTAAGAGTTCATAATTATTTAGCTTGACTGTGAACCGTTCTAAGATGTAGCAAATCGAATGGGGGTAGGAGGAACATGTCTGACATCCAGCGCAAACTGTTAACCGCAATTTAGCCTAGTGAATATGTTGAAGAACAAGAGAAGGAATCAATTAGAGCAGTTTTCCGAACAATTGGGAACTGCAGCCCATTTCAACGGTTTTGTAACGTTCCGCGACCCTAATAATAGCATGTAATATTTTTAAAATGCATTGCGCCATCTGGCGAACGTTGGTTGAAAGAAATAATCTTCTGAGTTTTGAATAAATGACAAAACAAAAGCTCTTTTTTCAATTTGAATGAAAATACGACAAATATATTAGACAGAATTATTCATATTTTTGCCAAATAAGACAAAATGAGAGAAATAGATATTGAAATTTCTTAAAATTGTCTTTTTACTATTTTGCCAAGAACATACCTTTGTTACGCGTCTTAAAAATCCTATGAGTATGGCAAAATCGCTTAACCGTCAGGTTCAATTTCCACCAGTTAAGAATTTAAGATACTCTATTGTTAGTGGAGTCTCAGAGCAAAATGGTCGGAATACGCTTTGCTTGCGTTATTGCGAAATAACATTAATTTTTACAAGTACTATAGGCCAGGGCTACCCAAACTTTTGGAATTGTGCTCACTCACTTCAGCGGTTTTGTAACATACATGTCGTGGCCCTGCAAACTTATTGCAGACTAAAATTGCGTAAAAGTTTCATAAAGCACTAATCATTTTAATACAAGCTGCACTCAAAAAAATAATCCGTTACTGGTGAGGGAATGTGTGAGGGAATAATCCTTCTCCTATAGCTGTACAGAATATTCCCTCACTTTGAGGGAATACAACTTTGAGTGCATGAATTCACTCAAACACAAAGTGAGGGAATTATTCAAATTAAACCGTATTCATTGAGGGAATTCATTCACTCGAATATACGTTAGTGAGTGAATGAATCTCTCATTAACTTGTTAGTAAATAAGTAATGCTGATTAGGGACAAATCATGGACGCGCACAGAAGTTGACTTCCCATGCATGTAAAATTTTGCACACAAGAAATTTCATGCGCACACAAACTACAAAAAATTACAGGGGACATTGGCTATTACCAAGCCTGTTATACAGTGGATCCCACTTAATCGCATACCGCTTAACTGCATAACCCGCATAATCGCATAACAACATAAAAACCCGAAACAGTGTTTTGTGCGTACAATTAATTATCAGACGTCCCGGCTATTCGCATAGCCCAGTTAATCGCATAAGCAAGGCTTGCACGGAACCTATGCAATTAAGCGGGTTTCACTGTATATATAACGAAGTTCTGTTGTATATTTACTCAAGACGGGACAGTATTACGACACATGTCTTCTGTTATCAGTGGCGGTTCCACGTGGGGGGATGAGTGGGGATGCACCCCCTTCATCGGACTTCCGAACTTTTTGTTTCGCTTGTGAGAACCTATTTATGGGTAAAAGTCTAGTAAAACTACGGGGAAAAACTGCGGATGACCTTTTTTGCTTGGCAACCTATTTTTCGCTAATATAGTAGTTAAATTAGGGGGAAATTCCCAGTTGTCAGTCTTTTTCGGCAAAGTTTGTTGATTTTTTCTTCTATTTTCATCCCCCACCACCACCACCAACTTCCTATGAATTAATTTCATCCCCCACCAAGAAATCCTGGAACCGCCACTGCCTGCTATATGTCTATGTTTTCATTCCTCGCACTCTATACCATGCATGCACTGCCTACAATATAACATTATTATCGGGCTTGAACCTCAAACGAGAGTCGGAGAAGTTGGCGCTGTGACGCAACAAATCCCTGGTGTGTATAGTACCGGGGGCAAGATATCATAAGAGCCAGTGTTGAGCTGCCCATTGGTCAATTTATTCCTGCCAGCCTCCGAAGTCTGAACTTTACCTGCGGTTCAGGTCTGATATTGCTATAGGAGGCAGTGAATTGACCAGGACCCTGCATGGAAAAACACTGGAATTGTGGAGTAGGCCCTAACTCTGACAGCAAACAGCTGGTCACGGCCAAGTGGATGTATCACCTGTCCCTACTCCTGCTCCTGCTCCGGACCCTTCCCCTCCTCTGCCCCTACCCCTACCCCTACCCCTGCCTCTGCTCAGCATCTTTTACGTAGAAATTGAGGAAACTGAGGCGATATATATCGATATATTATTCACTTTCGCCAATTTCTAGTGATCTGCTTCTATTTCGAGCAAAACACTCTGAAATATGATCTTCCAAAGCTCACCATTATAGGCAGTGTCTTTCCAGTTCACAGGGATACCATATTGACTTAGGCCTATCCATGTTTAGATATTTTGGTTTTGAGGGACTCCATTCGGACCTCACCTCACCCTACGCACGCTACAACAACCAGTCCGGGTAAAATTTTGAGTGTATTAATCGTTCTATCCACTCTGGAGAGCGAAAACTTTGGGATGGGTTTAGTCCGACCCCCTGATTTCTTTAACAATCGAACATTATTCTGAGTGCAACGCTATGACTCGCGATTAAACCACAGCATATACAGCTCTGTAAGCAGGGGCGCAACGACGGAGGGTATATCGGTATATATATACCCCAAGAAATCAGGTTACCTTAAAATTTTTAATGGATACCTTAAAAATTTTAATATGTTTTTAAGATTTGTAAAGTTTTTAAAGATTTATACTCCCCAAATCACATTACCCCCCCCCAACTCAAATTCCTGGCTACGCCCCTGTTTAGTAGGAGTACTAAACCTAGCTTTATTTTTCCTTCAACGGCGGCCGGTAACAGACATTTCGTTCTGAATCTATCACTGACAACTCGTGTATAAAAACTAGACTAAAGTTTTTTATTCAATTAATTATTATTTAATTGTTCCAGGAGTTTCTTGCTAACGTAACACAATATTTTTGAAGA
Source organism: Metaphire vulgaris (assembly GCA_018105865.1). NCBI lineage: Eukaryota > Metazoa > Annelida > Clitellata > Crassiclitellata > Megascolecidae > Metaphire > Metaphire vulgaris. The sequence goes on from CM030849.1 coordinate 13,437,896, forward strand.
CTACTTAAAGAACTATAGCGCCATTTGAAGCAGCTTATATGGGCCTTATAATTATAAATAGGACGCATTACTGCCTGCATGTGTGAAAGCCATAGGCGGAAATCATGGTGGTGTTGGGGCTGTCACGACACTCAGGTTTGAGCCAAGAGGGCGTAAAATAGCTGCTGGACACCCTCACATAATCTCCGCAATTTTAGCATCTACAAGATTTGCCTCAAGTTTGGCCGTTAGCAACAAAGTATAGCCTATGTGAAGCTATAGAATCTAGATGTAGCAAGTACACAATGCTTCAAGTGCAAGTACACGTACCTGGCCTCCAAGTACAAGTACAAGTACTTGCATTCCAAAAACTCCGAGTACACGTACAAGTATCTGGCCTCCAAGGGACCAAGTACAAGTACAAGTACTAAAAATTTGTACTCGAGTACAAGTACAAGTACCAAGTACTACATCTCTGCAGTATAGAGGTGTGTGAAGCTACAGTGCATAGAGTGTAAGCTTAGTGAGTCGATCGAGGGATAGCCCGAGTCCTAAGTCATATCCGGTCGATTGTATGCATGACAGGCTTTATATATAAGACAACAAAAAATCATGTATAATTAATTCGCCAAGTGACAGCTAATGGAAGGCCTATTGAACGGATGGTGTACAGATACGTAAAAAATTCAGCCAATAAAAGAAATTCTCCGACATTTTCGTTTGTCCCATCTTCATTTCGTCAAATCATGCACGGAAATCAATATTAGCCACATCAATTTCTTTCTGTGGCGCTCGAAATAGGGCACCGCCCAGCCTTTCCATGCTATACACTGGCGCCAGTGACTGAGTGAGAACGAGGGACTTCAACTAAATGAAAGTCCTGCCGAATGTCTTATGGAATGGTTAGTTAGTCGATGGAGAGATGACCCGCGTCTTAAGATATCTGCTCTATATTGAATGACAGGTTTTGATATATGTCCACAATGCACTAAAACTCACTTACTGACTTCTAAAATTAAAAAAATTGGGGAGCACCAATCGCCAAAAGGAAGAAGAAGAAGAAGGGAAATGTTCCATCCAATTAGAGGTCTGGACAGTGGAAACCCCCAAAGTTTTGTGGCAGATCACCGCCTATGGTGAAAGCCACTATGGTCTACAATAATCAGCCTAATATCTATATATATGACGCTCGTGTATAGAGAGATTAGTAGATTACTTATATTACAAATTAGCATTTACTCCAGCGTTTTTCTAATCCTCCAACCCTTTCTGTCCTGTTGGGTGGAAAACTAAGTGATGGTTTAAGAAAATGTAATGCATTGCGGTGGGCTGGGTTGGGTTGGGCCGATTTGGGTCATTACTTTCGTGGGTTTTGTTCGGTTGGGTTTGAGTCATGATGGCGTTGGTTGGGTTTTTAAAAATTAACCCATGTCCATGTCTGAACAGCCAGGTGCCTAGCGATGGGTGGTGTATATCGGTATATATACCCCCATATCAGACTACCTTTACAATTTTTAATGTTTTTAGGATTTTCAAAGTTTTAGAGATTTACACCCCACCCTCCAATCACATTATGCCCCCCCCCCCAATGAAATTGCTGGCTACGTCCTGT